>JAJKFL010000014.1:41777199-42347199 GCA_021186555.1 Reticulitermes speratus | reverse complement strand
GTGACAGGGACCCACTAATCATGGGTACTTGAGCCTACGTATATTTATTAGTTTGGTTACTGAGGTTACCATGGTTGCCATGTTTATCTTCGTTATCAAGCGAACAAATGTTCCTATGGTTTAGCCTTGAAGGTTCTCGGACTTTCCTCTCCACGACGTAACATCTTCAGATTGCCCTTGCGACCCAAATATACGTCTATCTACGTAGTAGGCTTACTCCGTATAAAACTGTATTTAAGTTGATTATTTTGGAGTTCACGACCCATGAGAAAGATCTCGTGACCAAAGTTTGGGTCACGACTCTGGGTTTGAGAATGTCTGCATCAAGTCACTTCCCAACCCATTAATACGACACGGAGTCACCTGAGCTATAAGAGCCTAAACTCCCTCTTCTCTTATCTCTGCTGTCCCTCTCATGCTTCGTATTTTTCTGTGTACTTATTTTCATTTTCTCGTCTCTCAACACCTTTCTTCCTGTCCCTGTGCATTTTTCATCAATTTTCCATCTGATTTACGTAATTTCGTGGCTACGATTGTTACGTTCCAATCTTCCTGCTTCCCGCACAGTATTGCTTTCTGTTTGTCCTTACGCCAGACGTATTACTCTTCTTTACGCTTTACGTGACGTAAGTAGTTGACACAGACTCGTTAAATATGTACTGTTTTTGACTCACGAGAACAGCTTTGACTCTGACAGCATTGGGTAGGTTCGGTTCGCTTGTCTGCGGTGTATCCTTGCGGAGATAACACACAGATCCTGTCAAAAACGCCAGTCTTGTCACTGAATCTGTCACATTGCTGGTTACCATTTGCCATGTGTTTAACTTGTAACCAGTCTGAAGTCAAATTTATGCACAGCTGTAGAAGATAGACAATGGAAGGTAAAAGTGTTAACTCGCAGGTAACTGGAAGACGTTGGTTACTGGCCAGAAACGTCTAACGGCCTGACTACACGTTACGCCAAAGCTAACCAAGGGCAGAGGTGTTTTCGTAAGTCGACAGAAGTACCTGCCATTCGTCTGGGTCCTGCCGGCCAGTTGTGTGCCTGGAGTCCTCCTCCTCTTTCGCTTGCAGACATGGGTAATTTTTATTAGCAGCGAGTGAGTGGTTCTTATGAACTCAGTATGATATGTGTGCCATTGGAGGTCGTTATACCGGGTGTCGCAGAGACGTCTGACACTTCTTGACATACGATGTTTTATGCAACAAGAAAGGGACGAAACTAAATGCACGAGTTTTGTGCACAAAGCAAACACTTTATTACTTATTATTGTGATATATAACACCTTGAAGGTGGGCTCCATCACTTCCAACACGTCCTAAATGATCCAATAAAATTGACGAAAATATCGACACAATACCTCTTGATTTATGGTCGCAATTTCGTCCCGAATAGCACGCTATAGCTCCTGTATTGTGTGTGGGCGATTCCTATATACGCATTCTTTAAAGTATTCCCATAGGAAGAAATCCGGGTCCGTCAAGTACGGTGAACGTGCAGGCCATGGGATGTCTCCAAAACGCGGATTAACCCGATGGAAGAGATTGCGAACGACTTCCGTAGTCCGTCGAGCAGTGTGCTTGTGGCTGCATCTTGCTGGAAGTAAAGGTAAAGGTAAAGCAATCCCATTACAGGCCTGGACACACGCCTTTAGGGTTCCAGGAGGTTGAGGCTCCCAGATTTCTAGACAATCGGCACATGAATGTGGTAAGGTTGTCAGCCCTACGCACCTGCCACCTTTACCCCCCAGGAAGTATTCCTGGTACTCATTTCTGTTAGAGGCTGAGTCGACCCCATGGTCGTAGTGCGGCCAGAAGGATTATATCAATGAAAAATTGCAATGACACCATCGGCAATCGAACCCGCGACCTGCCGGCTTGTAGCGCAGTGTTTCTGTTGCTGGAAGTACAAAAATTATTGGAATATACACCAAGTGCTTCCATCTGCGGAAGCAAGAAATTTTGCAGCATCGCTATGTAACGGTCAGCAGTAACTGTAACGGTTTCGCCGTCATTTTCAAAGAAAAGTGGACCCACAGTGCCAAGTGTTGCCACTGTAGGTTTATGCAGTGGCTGTTCATGCAGTTATGTAGGACTTACCGTTGTGCTGTGTCTCATATTTCTTTAACACAAGCCAATACATGACAGTGCTGTCTGTCGCTCATTAACACACCGCGATCTTGGTTAGCATTCCCAGCATCAACTTACAAAATTCCACTCGAGGCACCTTATAACGCGGAAAATACCTCCGGACAGTCTGTACCTTGTAGGGATGAAATTTAACGTCTTGCATCACTCCTGGTTATGCGTAGGATACGGGGAAGTTGCCTAGCACAGTGGTATTCAACCCCTTTTTGTTCGCGTACCCCCAGATATAATTTTTCTTCAACTTTGTACCCCCAAAGTTGTTGGTACATAATTCAAGTTATACATAGTCTATAATCTACATCTAAAATAAGTTAAATATATTACATCCAAAATAATGTATTAAATAATAAATTTTAAATGAGAAAAAGGAGAGTCAAGCTATTAAATAACAAATATATTATTGCCTATCATATAAAAATTAATAAAGGAACAAAGGTATTTTAGCACAGCAAAATTATATGCACTGTGTGGAATAAAATGAAACTAGCCGCCCAGATAAGAATCGCATAAAGGAGAGAGAGAGAGAGAGAGAGAGAGAGAGAGAGAGGGAGAGAGAAATGGCACTCCCAAACCGCATGTCCTTACGTCCGGTCTCTTGTGGCTAACCCTAAATCTGGCCCTGATTATTCAGTGTTTATCATGAAATAATACATTTATTTTGTTTTTATTGTACGTGCCCCCTAAGATGTCTTCGCGTACACCCGGGTGTACGCGTACCCCAGGTTGAATACCACTGGCCTAGCAGAGCGACGTGGACTGCTCTGCATACATTCCCTTACTCTGTCGACGTTTCGTCAGTACCCTCAGTTCTTGGATCACCATGCACGGTGTTTCTTGCACCGTTACGAGCTTCAAACTTACGTATCCTTCCCAAAATGATGTTACATGATGATGAATCGGGCCGTGCCTAAGAACATTACTCCGAAGCTACAGATGACGCCGTGTCTGAATGACCGACTTTGCGGCTCGATGTGTTGTACTCCACCGATCCATTGTCACTGAACAAGTTCTCAAATGGCATGACGTCATCTCTTAATCGGTGTGCAGACGTTACCCTTGCCTCCCCCTTCCCGGGGTCATAAGTCAAAAGTTCATTCTGAAATATGTCGGTCGGCTATGCAGCTTCCTGTACTACAACTTGTAAGATAGAATATAGTTAACGCCATCCATATTACGGTTCTGTAGTTGAGTGTGCTTTTGGGTCGCCTGGATGTTGTAGAACTTATATTTACGTTTTTGGGGGGGGGGGGGGGTGTGGGGTACAGTAACAGTGTGGCGCCTGCCCAAAACAGTTTGGCCAAAGAACAAAAAGAGGTCATTGATATAAAATTTTATGGTGGCTTGGTACATATAAATCTAATTTAAATAGAAGCGTAGTACAATGACTTTACAGCTTTGTTTGACTTTTCGTGAACTAACTGTACGACGCTGGCAGTAGGTTCAGTGGCGTCTGTTGAGCTGCTGAACTTCAGCTTCGTGTTCAGTTGCTCCTGGTTCGTATCCGCCGTCTGTTCACGACCTTTTTTTTTTCTGTTTTCCTTGGTCACCTGAGCAAACTTGTACAGTACTTTACATTTCACACTGTTGACACCGTGCATCTTCGTCATTTAAATTAAGTTAAGTTAATTAAATAAATAATTAGATTAATTAAATCAAACTCCTCCTTCCATACTGACCTACACACAACTCCCGAACCAGACATCACCGTAGTACTCCTCACCGCATAACCGTAGTACCTTGCTCCACGCAAAATTTATGGTAAGTCTTCATATACATTAATAGAAAATCAATATGATTACTGTTAACTCAATATTTTACAATTCATATACTTACAAATCGTTTATTTTAAGATTTTAATACACACGCAGCAGTCCACAATCTACATCTACAGTGCTTTTAATTTACAATTTTAGCAATCTTTACGATTTAACTATTTCAAGTGCAGATAGATATTTTAATCTTTGTTGAGTGACTGTTGCTTTAAATAAACCCTGACGTGATCCTGGATCGAACCGTGTAGGGTACATTTACATTTATAAGTATTAAGTGGTTGTGTGCATCGTTGGTTTTACTTATCAGTATTTACAATGTGGTGACGTTTGTCTTTTATGACGTCAGTAATTATTCAGTGGACGCTGTGTTTTCAATATAACATATGTAAACGAAATCAGTTTTCAAGACACTTGGAATCGTGGTGTTGCTTGTATTCAGTGATTACGGGCCGGCGCGTGAAGCTGAGTTTATTCCATGTAGTGTAGATGTTAACAATGAGTGGAGATGTACCTCCATTTTCTCATAAACCGTCATGGCGTGCCTCGGGACCTAACTTAACGTTTGCATTGATTTCACTGTGTATCAGCTTGTAACTACGCAAGACATGCTGTGTCAGGGCTCGAGTGAAGTACTTCTAGACAATGTCTGATACTTGAGGAATTTGAATTAAGTGTCTTAAAGCAACAAATTCCATTTTGTGCTGTAAGCTGTGGTTAGTGCCCCCATAACTGTTTTTTTTTCCCGATGTTGGTATTTATGCAGATTCCTAAACCAGACCGTCTCATCTGCTGTCCACCCAACCCACAAGTTTCCCAAATTATTCGCATCGCGATGACCAAATTTTCGTTATCACGTTAGGGCGCGTATGATTCATGTAGTCGTATGGCGAATGGTTGAATTTCGACCCGTTGACCTTTGTCCGTCGCCCTCGGTGGACTAGTGGTTAGCGTGCTCGCCACTGGACCCAAGGTTCGCGGGTTCAATCCGGCCGAGGTCGATGGATTTTTAAGGTGTGATAAAAATCCGTAGCACAACTTCCTTCGGAGGGGAAGTAAAGCCGTCGGTCCCATGCGTAGATTTACGGCATGTAAAAGACTTCGGGCATGAATTGAGATGTTTCGTAAGCTAAATTCAGCGGCCATTTCTCACCCAAGTCTCCTGATTGACTGCTAGATGGCTCTGACAGTCATATCAGGATGAGTAGAACTTGTGCGGTCAGTGGACTGGTCACTCACTACGGAATGCACACTTCCAGACCAAGAAACCTCTGAAAGGAGGCCGTATGCTCCGCAAGAGCGACAGGAAGACCTTTGTCCGCCTACTGTTACCAGCAATATGAAGGCGGCGAACACAAAGGCTTTTGCAGTTCTGCTATTACGCGTGTTTCGTTAACGCGAATTGGCTATAACGCGAGTGATGAATAGTGAACGCTGTTTGTATAGCGCGAACTTTCGTATACGCTCTTGGTACGCGATTTCAGCGAAGGTGTGAAGATATAAGGTTGGATGATGGCCAAAATTTTTCTGTCTGACGCTTTTTTTACACGATTTTTATAAAGCGAGGCCTCACAAGAACTCAACTATGGCGTTGTAGCAGAAGTGACTGTACTTCCACTGCTGTTAGTATTGATGCTACAAGACCGGTCTAGACGGGTGCGGAAGATGTGGCCCCCATCGGGATTCGATCCCCGGACCGTCCTGCCCCTAACGAGTCCCTGTCCCTGCCCTCTGCACAGTTAGAACTTAAATTAATTATGCAAGTTTTTCTTTAGAGTAATGACTGTAGTTTTGTGCATGTCAAGTTGTGTGTCGTGCTGAGAACACCAACCGAGAATAGAATCAATGTCAGACTGTGGAAATCCAAACTTATGGCACAGACAGTTTTGATATCGTCAGCAAATAAACAATATCTCGAATGCTTAATAGAGTTGCAAAGGTCACCAGTACATACGTTAAACAGCAGAAGCCCAGTGACGTCCTTGAGGAAAACCAGACAGCACTTCAAAGGGTGTCTAGCAAATACCGTGCTTTGGAACGTGAGAATAACGACCGTTAATAATAATAATAATAATAATATATAATAGATTATGAACTTGGGAGAACTCAGTCGCAAGTCGCTTTCTACGGCAGAACTCGAACCCCTGTCTTCCCGCTCGTAGCCATTCAGTTGCACCCATCGTCGCGGTCCAGTACTCGGGTGGGAGGTCTCAGGTTCGAATAGAAAATAAGTCCGGAGACTATCCTGACATTTTTTGTTATTTTTATAATAATAATAACCGTGGCTCGACAGCCCTATATGGGCTTGGGCTTCCTCTTTCCGAGGTTACTGGGTCTTGCGCATTTGTGGCAGTTCGGAGACCAGCCGACTGGCCGCGCTGTTCAACTCAATCCTGATGTGACCGCCAGAGCCATCTGGCAGGCAGTCAGGAGACTTGGGTGAGAAATGACCGTTAAATTTTGCTTACAAAACATTTCTATTCATACCCGTAAGGTTCTTTTACATGCGTAAATCTACGACATGGGACCGACGGCTTTACTTCCCCTCCGAAGGAAGTGGTGCTCCGGATTTTTATCACCCTTAAAAATTCATCGAACCCTCGAACCTTGGGTCCAGTGGCGAGCACGCTAACCACTAGTCCACCGAGGTCGACTTCTTGTTATTTTACTAAAGGAAAATTTCAGGACGGTGTCTTGGCGACGACCGCTTTCCCAGTTATTGACTAATGGTATAATTCAGCGCTATAGGCCTAGCTCTGTTCAAAGCGTCGTTAAACAGACCAGTCACTTTCCCGTCTGAACTGAGGTATAGTTCGTTCTTCGACTCTGGGCGGGCGTGGTTAGTAATGTGCCACCATCATTCGCCAGTTCACATCGTACGGTACGATGTGAACTGGCGAATGAGGGGGCACACTGTTAGCCACGCCTGCCCTGAGTTCACGAGTCGATGAACGAACTGTAATCCAAAATTATGCATAGGATGGTGCTTGGAAGTTATTAGTTACTGAGGATGAGATGGGAGGATGACGTGAGTACTGCCCTCGACCGATGAGAACACCCTTGACCATGACAGCATGGATAAGATTCTGTTATCTCTGGACTAACCTCGCGCAGAAAACATTAATCTCTAATACCGCATGTATCACTTTCCACAGTTCGCCATTTTTGTTGAGAAGGGCCCCGAAGCAGATGCTACGGACGCACCGCAGCCTTAAGGCTTATTGTGCAACCGTGTCTTGAAGATGAAGAGAAAGATGATCAGTTTTGTCATTTTTCCAAGTAGGGGGGGCACCGGTGGAATGAAATTGACAGGGGGAAACCGAAGTACTCGCGAAAAAACCCTTCCCAGTGCCATTTTGTCCACCACAAATCCCACATGGACACTGTTCGCCATTTGTTAGGTGTCAAGTTTGTAACAAGCCGGAAGTCAAATTTATGCATAGCTCTGACCTTACAGAACCCACCAGAAAATAATAGAATGAGCTCGCACTCACAAGACACAACTGAATTTAATCCCAGTGTATTGTTAACTGGCATACATCAATTAATGTTTATAAACACCCAGGTCAAATGTGTCCCCGTGAGTCGATAACGTTACGTAGTGATGGAGGAGAGGGGATGAGGGTTGGAACCTGTCGGTTGTCCTATCGCGGTACAGTAGGCCCTCGATTTAACGGACAAAAAATTTGAAGTGTTTAATTGAAATAAAGTTTGGTTCCTGTCGTAAATTTGTTTTTATATTTTTAACAGATGTTTTAGTGACGTATATAAATTACTGAATGTACATTATAATAATATTTTATTCATACTTATACATTATAATAACATTTTGATACACCCTGTACATTGTAAGTCCGTTATTAATATATGTTTTTAAAATACATTCGATTTAACGGACTTTCGGCAATAGCGGACACCCCCCCCCCCCAGTTATTCGGTTAAATCGAGGGCCTACTGTATATGCTATTTGGACGATGGACCATCACACTGTGTCGTGGTGTCGCGGTCCGCAAGCTGCCTCTCCTGCCCCCGTCTGTAGAACATAGCCAACTTCGTTTCCCATGTTAAACGCTCGCGTTTCGCCTCTTCTTGTTGCTGTGTGCATCTCAGTCTGTAGCCGTCAGTGGGTACCGCGCTGGCGCCATGTTGGACCTTCAGCTGAACTGTGACTTCACTGTGATGTAGATAATGCACGTTTAGAAGTGGTGGATTGGAGACAGGATAGCTCAGTAGGCTACGCGTTTCGCTATTTCCCCAGGACACAGATTTCTTCTGCACCATATCCAGAGCGCCTGTGGGGCCCTTCCAGCTTCCTCTTCAGTGGTGCCGGGGCTATTTCTCCAGGGAAGGTGGTTCAGCATCCGGGGCTATTTCTCCAGGGAAGGTGGTTCAGCATCCGGGGCTATTTCTCCAGGGAAGGTGGTTCAGCATCCGGGGCTATTTCTCCAGGGAAGGTGGTTCAGCATCCGGGGCTATTTCTCCAGGGAAGGTGGTTCAGCATCCGGTGCTATTTCTCCAGGGAAGGTGGTTCAGCATCCGGGGCTATTTCTCCAGGGAAGGTGGTTCAGCATCCGGGGCTATTTCTCCAGGGAAGGTGGTTCAGCATCCGGGGCTATTTCTCCAGGGAAGGTGGTTCAGCATCCGGGGCTATTTCTCCAGGGAAGGTGGTTCAGCATCCGGTGCTATTTCTCCAGGGAAGGTGGTTCAGCATCCGGGGCTTGAAGCTGACTACGTGTCTGCGTCTGATGCCGAGGTTAAGAATATATGGAGCTAGACATCCATTTGTCATAGTCTGACGTGATGCCTAATGAAGTACATGAAACTTTATTTTTTAGACGATCGTGTGTAAGAGTTATGGCCAGGAACTAGTGCATGTACAGGGTGTCTTTTCTCGTGTCCATTAACACGACAGCTGTCACGGCATGTACCGGCGTATGGTGGTGTGCTGTACAATAAAGCTGCCGTGCGTGGGGTCATGATAAAAGGAACACGCCATCTACAAATTGCAAGTCGTATCATTTGATTTTGAGTATACAGCAAATGCTTCGTATTCGCGAGGTACTGGGTTGATATCTGTTGTCCGGAGACCAACAGTTGGATTGTATTTTGTAGGCGCGTTCTCATAATTGCGAAAAGCGAACGTTAACTTCGTCATGTCTGTCCGTCTGCCCGTTCGCATTGAACAACTCGGCTCCCACTGGACGGATTTTCATGAAATTTGATATTTTTGTATGTTTCGAAAATCTCTCGAGAAAATTCAAGTTTCATTAAAATCTGACAACAATAACGGTACGTTACATGAAGACCTATGTACATTTATGATAATATCTCGCTGAATTCTTCCTAAAATGAGAAATGTTTCAGACAAAAGTTGCAGAGAAAATCAAAACACACATTTTATATTCAGTAACTTTTTTCCGAAAATCGTGCCGTTTATGAGATAATGTGGAAAAATATAGTACAGCAAGATAGACCACAGATGACAATATAATACGGCGCATGCGCACTGGATGCTGGATAACTAAGGCTACAAGCGTTCTGCATCCACAGTCTACAGAAGCGCATTCCCGTCACGTCCGTTCGATCCACAGTACATATTTTCGCTTTACGATTACGTTGAGTAAAGAGTGTACCTTGAAGATGGAGGCAGCAAGTTCTACAACAACTTTGGTACTTCTGCGCAAGACTGCGTGACGTCACATGTCAAAATATAGTGTAGTTGTGCTGTTTTAGGTTATGAGTTGTCGTTGGTACATTGAGATGTGTGATTAATATCGCATGTGCTTTTGGAGTCCGATCGCGATCTTGTGGCACCTATTTGCGCGGGCAGCTTGCTTACAGCGTGGAGTACGACAGGAGTGGGCGCCATAGCGCGGGCGGATGGACGGGTCAAAGGTACCTGCAACAGAGTCGTGTCTGTGTCTAAAATCTTTGGGTTTGTGTTCTTACCTCAATACAGCATTTTTACTCCGTTTAATGCTTCTTCTAACATACACTTCTATACGTCATTCACCCTTTTGCGTCCTTGACTGTGGATTTCAGCATGGCTTCCTGTCTTCCACAGTGTTTTTGTTAGGTTAGTAGCAGGCAGCAAGGGGCCTGGATAGCTCAGTCGGTATAGCGACTCGCTACGGGCTGGACGATCCGGGGATCGAATCCCGGTGGGGGCGAGATTTTCCGCAACCGTCCAGACCGGCCCTGGGGCCCACCCAGCCTTCTATAAAATGGGTACCGGGTCTCCTACCCGGCGGTAAAGCGGCCGAGGCGTGGCTTTGACCACTCCTCTCATATTGCCGAAGCTAAAGGAAGAGTAGAACTATACCTCTACTCCCCCTCTGGGCCTTCGTGGCCTGTTCTAAGCTGAACTTTATATTTACCTTTTAGCAGGCAGCACAGAACGATCTGCGCCTTGTAACTGCCTGTAACGAACCATGTAAACTGCCTGTAACGAACCATGTAACTGCTGTAACGACCATGTAACTGCCTGTAACGAACCATGTAACTGCCTGTAACGAACCATGTAACTGCCTGTAACGAACCATGTAACTGCCTGTAACGAACCATGTAACTGCCTGTAACGAACCATGTAACTGCCTGTAACGAACCATGTAACTGCCTGTAACGACATACCTGTAACTGCCTGTAACGAACCATGTAACTGCCTGTAACGAACCATGTAACTGCCTGTAACGAACCAACCAAATCGACAGCCCTCATACTTCTGCGATCGAGTCAAAGTTCCATAGCGCAACAGCCCCTAGTGGGCAAAGACCTCCTCTACGTGGTTCCCCGATCACACTCAGACACACCACACTCGGTAGGACTCCTCTGGACGAGTGATCGTCCCGTCGCAGAGACCTCTACCTGACAACACACAACACACAACAGACAGACATCCATGCCCCCGGTGGGATTCGAACCCACAATCCCAGTAAGCGAACGGCGGCAGACCGATGCCTTAGACCGCGCGGCCACTGGGATCGGAAATCTAGTCCAAGTAGAAGTACTAAAACCGGTGTCATAAGATAACAATCGGGCTCGGTAGTACTCGGCTGATCGTGAAACTAAGCTTTTTCTCACACGTCGACAAGTGTTTAAGAGTTTTTACTGTCCTTTGTGTCTGCCTGTCATCTGCCTGTGTCCACTGGTTCCGAATGGCACATGCTTCCTAGCAGGCAAACACATTCTGGCCTGCGTAATGGGACCGAGTTGCCTCTGGGATGTTAAATATTTTAACAGCAAACATATGGTCACCAGGCGTACCAACGTTTGTATTGACTGTGTTATTTGAAGATAATATAACTGCAGAGGAAGCTGCCTAGCTGCGGAGCGTCGTTGTGTGCGTTGCCAGATGTAATGCTAAAACAGCACATCTCTCTCTGCGAACAATATTCTTCAGCCTTTACCGCTTTAAAGTAGGCCGCGATAGCTCAGTCGGTATAGCGACTACGCTACGAGCTGGACGGTCCGGGGATCGAATCACGGTGAGGGCGAGATTTTCAGCACCCGTCCAGACCGGCCCTGGAGCCCACCCAGCCCCCTGTACAATGGGTACCGGGTCATTCCCGGGGGTAAAGCGGCCGGGGCGTGGCGTTGACCACCCACCCCCATCTAGCGCTGAGGTTAAAGAAAGAGTAGAGCTATACCTCTACTCCCCCTCTGGGCCTTCACGGCCTGTTCTAGAGTGAACTTTACCGCTTTAAAGCCAGGTGGTTATTATATGTACCATCAGGTTTAACGGTCAGAAACTGCATTTTCTCCACGCAGTGTATTTATGTGTTTGGTACAGTTCTTAAACAGTGGTTTCCCTTGATAACTGATTGTCATCTGGACTTTGTCCAAGTTCCGAAAAATTAAAATCACAACGTTTCGGAAGCTGGTTCTTCTTCCGTCTTCGGGTGAAGGGGGAGAGGATACACCTACTCAGTTGGGTCCCTTAGACCGAGCTAGCCTCAATCACTGGACCTGTACAGCATTAGTCGGTTGGTATTTTTAATGGAATCGGGAGTGTTTTCTGTGACTTAATTTATTATAAAGACGCTGGCAATAACTGGAGGCAACTGCCGGCCCTGGGACAGGCTACCCTGAAGTTTTTGACCCTTTTAGTTTATAACTCAACGTTAGTGCTATGATAGCATCTTAAATAACCCTCGATCGCTTTCCTAGACTTTCGGGTTCTTTATTAAAATTAATTACTGGTAACCTCCCACTGAGAAAATTGGAGGAGAATCCTTGTTGCGGAGCTTAGAGTCGCCCAGTCGAGACGTTCACCGATCTTTATACAACAGTCTTTTTGTCCGTCACATGTTGAGAGGTCCCTGTCCGTACTATAAACGTGTCATTTGATAACCCTGCATTATACTAAACACCGAAATTATACAGATACTCTTACTGTACATGAAGAGGATCGGTGCCAGTGGTTTGTTGTAGCAACAGAAAATGTAACGGTAGAGCCAGACGTAGCTGACGTAAAAGGTGTTGCTGTGCTTCGATTACCCTTGAGTATCTAAGCGAAAACACTTTTCTTTCCAATGCTCCCCGATTTCCGAAAGAGCATTGCTTTTTGGGAGGTTTCCAGGCTTAGCCCTTTATTCCTTCTGGTAAGAATAACCTGAGTTTTATATATATATATATATATATATATATATGTTCAGTCCGTACCGCGCAGTAAACACACTCCGTCTCAGTTATACAAACCAGTCAGTTAATGTTGTACAGTGAAATAATCGCTGTTTGTTCTGAGATCCACACAAAACACATAAATACAGTCCGTACCGCGCAGTAAACACACTCCGTCTCAGTTATACAAACCAATCAGTTAATGCTGTACAGTGAAATAATCGCTGTTTGTTCTGAGATCCACACAAAACACATAAATACAGTCCGTACCGCGCAGTAAACACACTCCGTCTCAGTTATACAAACCAATCAGTTAATGCTGTACAGTGAAATAATCGCTGTTTGTTCTGAGATCCACAAAAACACATAATACATTGTGTGGGCAGAACGTACAATTTGTGTTAACGTATTGATATATAAATATTCAGTCCGTACCGCGCAGTAAACACACACCGTCTCAGTTATACAAACCAGTCAGTTAATGCTGTACAGTGAAATAATCGCTGTTTGTTCTGAGATCCATACAAAACACATAAATCCAGTCCGTACCGCGCAGTAAACACACTCCGTCTCAGTTATACAAACCAGTCAGTTAATGCTGTACAGTGAAATAATCGCTGTTTGTTCTGAGATCCATACAAAACACATAAATCCAGTCCGTACCGCGCAGTAAACACACTCCGTCTCAGTTATACAAACCAGTCAGTTAATGCTGTACAGTGAAATAATCGCTGTTTGTTCTGAGATCCGTACAAAACACATAAATCCAGTCCGTACCGCGCAGTAAACACACTCCGTCTCAGTTATACAAATCAATCAGTTAATGTTGTACAGTGAAATAATCGCTGTTTGTTGTGAGATCCACACAAAACACATAAATACAGTCCGTACCGCGCAGTAAACACACACCGTCTCAGTTATACAAACCAGTCAGTTAATGCTGTACAGTGAAATAATCGCTGTTTGTTCTGAGATCCATACAAAACACATAAATCCAGTCCGTACCGCGCAGTAAACACACTCCGTCTCAGTTATACAAACCAGTCAGTTAATGCTGTACAGTGAAATAATCGCTGTTTGTTCTGAGATCCACACAAAACACATAAATACACTGTGTGGGCAGAATATAGGATTTTTGAATGTTAAACCTGTTGGTGCATAATGTATACGCAAGTTTTTTAAAGTTTAAATACCAGACTACAAGAAAGTGTGGCGATGAGGATTCAGGTATATTATTTACCTCGTCACCCATTGGCTGGAAGTTGAGTGGACCCCATAGCCGATCTTGTCGTTGTGGAGAAGATAAATATGATTGTCCGTGCTGGGATTGGAAGCCCGATTTGTTGATCGTCCAACCCATAACTATACTGTAGAAGTTCCTGAGACTTGTGTACGTACAGAACACAAGACCGTCTGCCCGGTAAACTGCTTGACAAGAGCGTTTAATGTTAGGACCATCAGTTGGTTGCCGAGAAATGCGACGACCCGGCTTAGCGGTTGGTCTTGTCAGTTGTGATGGCAGATGTCAGGTGGCTTGCCGTTCGAGATGAAAAGAATGCTGACTGTTTTGATTGACAAAAGAAAGAGAGTTGAGTTGTAATTTGACGTGTCAGCTGTAATGGCCTCCTTGTGTTACACATTCGCTGCGAATTGTGTTGACCGCAACGTTTTAGCGCCTGACGTTGTCCCCCGCCCGCTAGGCACACTACTTAGTTTCGTGAGCATTTTTGGATATCCCAGCAGTACATTATAACGTGCAGAGGGCTTATGAACGGTGATAGAATTTGGGAAGTGGGCGCCTAGTGGTCCTCGGTCTTATGGGATATTACGCAGCGTAGATTGGTAGTTACCGACGTTTCGGGACAACCTATCGGTCCCATCTTCAAGGGACTGCTTGACCCTTAAAGGTGTGACCGATAGGTTGTCCCGAAACGTCGGTAACTATGTACAAATCTACGCTTTGTAACATTTGAGAAAAGCGAAGATATCTTTTACACCGCGGCTGAAGCCTGAAATGAGCGCCTAGTACCTTAGGATTTACGGAAGATATATTTTGCGTACAAAATTTCGTGATAAGTATTTAGGGATATTACGCGCGAATTAAACTCTAGATGCACGTATGTACACACGTTAGCATTCATGGAGATTTTTATATTATATGTAACGTGCAGTTTGTCATAAGTTTACGTTGAACAAACTTAAGTTAAACTTAAATTCATGGAGATTGTTGTTATTGCAGTCCGATTTACCCCAAAGTTAGAATGGATTGACGAATCTTAGTTGAAATCCCGAATGGCATATTTCAGGAGAATATGTTAGTTTGGCTTTAAAGGTGTTCAGAACACTTAACCACAAAAGTTTGAGGGTAATCGCTTACGTCTGAGGTCAGACATTCTTTACAGAAGTACTCTCCGTCACTTGAGCGCCCCGTGAAGTGGTCTTGACCGTTGGCATGAACAGATACAGTCAGACTCAGGCAAAGAACATTTACCGTAAACCACTGCTTCCCAAACGTTTTCCTTCATTACCCAAAACCGCTTATCAGAAGTCCTTTTACCAAAACCGCTATCAGAAAG
Organism: Reticulitermes speratus; assembly: GCA_021186555.1. Taxonomy (NCBI): domain Eukaryota; kingdom Metazoa; phylum Arthropoda; class Insecta; order Blattodea; family Rhinotermitidae; genus Reticulitermes; species Reticulitermes speratus. The sequence continues at coordinate 42,332,087 of JAJKFL010000014.1, read as the reverse complement.
TCCTTTTTACCCAAAACCGCTTATCAGAAAGTCCTTTTTACCCAAAACCGCTTATCAGAAAGTCATTTTTACCCAAAACTGCTTATCAGAAAGTCCTTTTTACCCAAAACCGCTTATCAGAAAGTAATTTTACCAAAAACCGCTTATCAGAAAGTCCTTTTACCAAACGTTTATCAGAAGTCCTTTTAACCCAAACCGTTTATCAGAAAGTCCTTTTTACCCAAAACCGCTTATCCGAAAGTCCTTTTTTACCCAAGACCGCTTATCAGAAAGTCCTTTTTACCCAAAACCGCTTATCAGAAAGTCCTTTTTACCCAAAACAGCTTATCAGAAAGTCCTTTTTACCCAAAACCCGCTTATCAGAAAGTCATTTTTACCCAAAACGCTTATCAGAAAGTCCTTTTTACCCAAAACCGCTTATCAGAAAGTCCTTTACCAAACAGCTATCAGAAGTCCTTTTTACCCAAAACCGCTTATCAGAAGTCCATTATCCAAACGCTTATCAAAAGTCTTTTTACCCAAAACCGCTTATCAGAAAGTCCTTTTTACCAAACCGCTTATCAAAGTCCTTTTTTACCAAGACGCTTATCAGAAAGTCCTTTACCAAACCGTTATCAGAAGTCTTTTACCAAAACAGCTTATCAGAAAGTCCTTTTTACCAAAACCGCTTATCAGAAAGTCCTTTTACCCAAAACAGCTTATCAGAAAGTCTTTTTACCCAAAACCGCTTATCAGAAAGTCATTTTTACCCAAACGCTTATCAGAAAGTCCTTTTTACCCAAAACCGCTTATCAGAAAGTCCTTTTTACCAAATGTAGGTAAAACACTAACTGCACAGAAAACATATTTGACAAGTGAAGAGAGATCGGTAAAAAATAGGAAGCAAACAATATGTTTGATGCAATGTCTTTATTTTAAACATCTCTAAACATTTTAGCAGCCACAAACATTATGTTTGATGCAATGTCTTTATTTTAAACATCTCTAAACATTTTAGCAGCCACAAACATTATGTTTGATGCAATGTCTTTATTTTAAACATCTCTAAACATTTTAGCAGCCACAAACATTATGTTTGATGCAATGTCTTTATTCTAAACATCTCTAAACATTTTAGCAGCCACAAACATTATGTTTGATGCAATGTCTTTATTTTAAACATCTCTAAACATTTTAGCAGCCACAAACATTATGTTTGATGCAATGTCTTTATTTTAAACACCTCTAAACATTTAGCAGCCACAAACATTATGTTTGATGCAATGTCTTTATTTTAAACATCTCTAACATTTAGCAGCACAAACATTATGTTTGATGCAATGTCTTTAGTCTAAACATCTCTAAACATTTTAGCAGCCACAACATTATGTTTGATGCATGTCTTTATTTTAAACATCTCTAAACATTTTAGCAGCCACAAACATTTATGTGTTGATGCAACGTCTTTATTTTAAAAAAATATCTAAACATTTTAGCAGCCACAACATTTTGTTTGATGCAACGTCATATTTTAAAACATCTCTAAACATTTTAGCAGCCAAACTTATGTTTGATGCAATGTCTTTATTTTAAATCACCTCTAAACATTCAGCAGCCACAACATTATGTTTGATGCAATGTCTTTATTTTAAACACCTCTAAACATTTAGCAGCCACAAACAATATGTTTGATGCAATGTCTTTATTTTAAACACCTCTAAACATTCAGCAGCCACAAACATTATGTTTGATGCAACGTCTTTTATTTTAAACATCTCTAAACATTTTAGCAGCCACAAACATTATGTTTGATGCAATGTCTTTATTTTAAACACCTCTAAACATTTAGCAGCCACAAACATTATGTTTGATGCAATGTCTTTATTTTAAACACCTCTAAACATTTAGCAGCCACAAACATTATGTTTGATGCAACGTCTTTTAGTCTAAACATCTCCAAACATTTAGCAGCCACAAACAATTCAGTAACTATTCACCATGCACATTTCATCACCCAGGTCCCAGCCAGTCAGTATAATGCCACAGTTAGACTGTTTTAGAGTATCTGTGCACACTGACTGATCGCTTTCTTCAGAGCACTTCTTCTTCTAAACTTTTACGGTAAATTTTAATATGTATTCCGAGGTGTGTCTTTACCCAAATAAATATCACTTTTACCCAGTTTTGGGTAATTTACACAGGTTTGGGAAGCACTGCCGTAAACGGTAGCGTGTCCCTGTTGTGAATCAGGCTTTACGATCGCATTGTGTGAAACTGGACCGTTCTGGGAGCGACTCGATTTGGCGCTGTAGCTGTCGTTTATTGCTGGTCCTGCGTGCCTTTCACTGTCATTTCATGGGCGTCTCAGGCATTTTAAAACCTATATGTAAGACGATTCATGAACAGCTAACATTTCTGCTGTATAGATAAATAGGGGCGCTGTGCCACAAATGCGTTCCTTCAACGCATTTTGGAAGTGTACGGAATACGTGACGCACATATCTCTAGCAGCAAAGTCAAACAGTTGAGTTACCCGCTAGATATTCTCGTCTGGGGGCCAGAGATGGCTGTATTTCTAGTATCTCTAATAGTTTACGTAATACGTGTTGGTTCCCTTCGCTTTTTAAAGTTTTATGCAAACTTAAGTGATAACGAAGTCCAGTTGCGTTTTTCTTTAACTTCATTAAGGCTGAAAGCATGATTGAAACTGCGCATGCGCATAGCAGGGATTCCAACCGAGGTAAAGATGTTAGATAGAGCGATGCCTCAAGATGCCAATGCCATGGCTAAGGCTGATAATCGTCGACCTTTGGTAGCGTAGGCTCGGGTTCGATCCCTTGCCGATCCCAGTGGCCGTGCGGTCTAAGGCGTGGGTCTACGGCCGCTCGCTTACTGGGATTGTGGGTTCGAATCCCGCCGGGGGCATGGATGTTTGTGTTGTGTTTGTTGTATAAGGACGGTAATATGGAACGTTAGGTTTGATGGTTATCATGATTCTAGTCTAGCTGCGGCCACGTCATGTTGACCGCAGCTATGAACTGTTTTATTGAGCTCAGCGAGTTATCTTGATGACGTCATAGAGTAATGAACCTTGAGCAGTAATTTCTAAGAGACAGGCTTGTGACAACAGTTAGACATAAAACGGACTGTTATTTATTTTGTCGGCTCATCTAAGAGGCAGTTTCGCCTCATTCGTGGACCAGATCTCCACTTTATTGCCGGAAACTGTATCCGTCGGAGACAGACATCACGAAGAAGTCTGCTGGCAGCGTTGTGCTTCGGCTGTAGCCATTCTTAACCTTCTAAACACGAAGTTCGTGTGAATTCAGTTCGTACCCCACTTGTAACAACTCAGTTACCACTGTAACAAGGAACAAGTTAGTGTCTTCAAGTACGGTTGAACTCTGTTATAACGTTGTGAAAGGGTCTGAATATTTTGTGTCGTTATAAACGAGTGTTATAACCGAGGAGTATAATTTTACGATTAACAGTGAGGAATTAATTGGTACCACAGAATATCTGACGTTATAGACGAGGTGTCGTATAAACCGATGTCGTTATAACCGGGTTCCACTCTAATTGCTGTTTGTTGTGAGAGTCGTATGAAAGATATAAATACTGTCAACACAATTCAGAGTATTTGAATGTGAAGACGTGTGGTAGATACTGTACTTTAAGTGGTTCATGGTGCTTTATGTCGAGGTTTCTAAAACTGGTACACGTCTTAATAAAAAAAATCGCAGTACGAAAAAGGATTAAAATTTTAAAAAAATAAATGGAACATAAGCCACATATTTTCTGACACGCAGTATTGCTGTCAGCATTATATAACACAATCTCATTGTTACTCATGCGTCCAAATTTCAGCCTTTTTAAAACCAAATCTGGTTTATTCTGTATTCCAATAATGGGCAAAATAACCTATAGCGAGCGGGACACCGAAATATTTTACTTAATTTTAGCCTTCTCCATATTTTTGTTACCCACAACAATATCGATACTTTTCGCACAAAAGTCGATTATTTTATTTGTATTTGTGCACACTACTATATTGTGATATCTGCAAATATTAGTCTAATAATTAATGCAAGTTATGTAAATTATTCAAGCTTCCAGCAGTCACTCAAATACAGACACGTCTTTCTTCCATTTGACCATTGAACGTAGCTTATTGTTAATATTATTTTGTTGTGTATTGTTACAACCATGTAACTCGTAAATCCTTTAACGTTTTCCTTGGCTTTAAAATTCATAATATTATTATTGTCAGTGTTGCCAAACTTACAGGCATGTTTTTAGTATTTTAAAACAGTTTTACTTCCTTTTGCACTGTTTTTGAGGTGATAATAATTATTTTGTTTATTGAAAATATTAATGTGGATAATTATCCGAAGACTGGGTTTTCAGAAGGACATCATGATAGTAACATGACCGTTCTGAAAGTTCTGAGACTTCGCTGCAGCATGTCAGTCAGCCAGTAAAGGAAACCACTTCAAAAGGTTTACCAGAAACATTTCCACTTCAAAACGTCTTCATATGTAAGGAAGTACAAGTCTGCTTAAAATTTTTTGGGTTGTTGCCCGGCTTCAATTTTTGGTGTATTACCAACGTTTCGGGATCACTTGTTTGTCCCATCTTCAGGGTCTTAGGTAAAATGAATGCCAGGAGGTAAGGAACGTGTCGTTATATAGGAGTAGGGTCCAGTGGGTAGTGTTGGATGGACGAGCCAATCAGGAAGAAGGGGGAGGTGTGGTGTGTTGTGATAGGTTCTGACAGGGACTGGGTAAGAAGTGGTGGGGGTATATATATATACATATACATATACATGGTTGCTGGCTGTAGCCACGGCTGGAAAAATGTCTATGACGGGAGGAAGGGGAGCCAAACTCTAAGAACCGGTACCAAGTATTCACTGGGTGGGATTGAGTGGCAGAGAAGGAGAGTTGCTGTTATCTTGCAGGAGTCGTATGATGGGTTTCCATGCTCCGCTAAGTATCAGTCCATCTTCCATATTGATGTTATTAGTGTGCAGGTTCACCTCAATGACCTCCATGATAAGGCGGTCCAAATATCCAGATTTTGTGGATAGAACTTAAGCAAAATTACGACCACGGCGGAAGCCTTCAATTACATAAGTACAAGGCTAGGTATTTATCTTTGGTTTTACATAAACTGGAGAACAAAACGCGCCTTCTCCCTAATGTACGATTTGTTACGAAACATGAAACCATTCAATTAAACCGTTTCATTGTTGTACGCCATTTGGGAACAAAGCATGGGGATTTAAAACACCAAGGTTTTGGAATATTTCCAAAGAAAACTTCCCGATTTGTCAGCACGTAAATGCCAAATATTTTGTCTCAGGACCTCATATTAAGGCTGTAGAGGCGTCTGACGTATTTAAAGGATACGTAAAGCAGGAAAACACTTTACAGTTGGAGAGTCCTTGCTGCTGCTGCTGCAGCCAACGATATGGCCAATTCATTTTTTGGAAAATAACAAGTAGCAGAACAACTTGAACCAATTCCAATATTCAACGACAACAAAATTCAGACATAATATTGTGTTAAATTGGAGGACAGTACTGATGTTAGCAAGAGCCCCATGTTGTAAGTTTATGAGCTTTGGAAATGAAGAGTCAGTAAAAGAAGTGTTTTTGTTTTGCGGAAACTCATTGGCCGTGATAGTTCAGATGACATTTTAAAAAAAAAATATGTACCACTGTATGAAGGTTCACGGCATGTAATGATAAAAGTGTTTGATTAATCAGTTTTAAATGATCCATAACCGTGCATTGAACAGTTAGATGTGGTAACTAAAACCAACAGATGCACACAAGTTTATGAAAATGTATTATAAACGTAGTAATACGTCCTACATGTTCAGCCACTCATGTGGTCAACGTCCGTGACGATGGCCACATGAGTGCAATTACTGTGTCTGGGTTTGGTGACCTTAGTGCAATTACTGTGTCTGGGTTTTGTGACCTTAGTGCAATTACTGTGTCTGAGGTTTGTGACCTTAGTGCAATTACTGTGTCTGAGTTTTGTGACCTTAGTGCAATTACTGTGTCTGAGTTTTGTGACCTTAGTGCAATTACTGTGTCTGGGTTTTGTGACCTTAGTGCAATCAGTGTCTGATTTCTGTGACCTTAGTGCAATTACTGTGTCTGAGTTTTGTGACCTTAGTGCAATTACTGTGTCTGAGTTTTGTGACCTTAGTGCAATTACTGTGTCTGAGTTTTGTGACCTTAGTGCAATTACTGTGTCTGAGTTTTGTGACCTTAGTGCAATTACTGTGTCTGATTTTTGTGACTTTAGTGCAATTACTGTGTCTGAGTTTTGTGACCTTAGTGCAATTACTGTGTCTGAGGTTTGTGACCTTAGTGTAATTACTGTGTCTGAGGTTTGTGACCTTAATGCAATTAGTGTCTGATTTCTGAGACCTTAGTGCAATTACTGTGTCTGAGTTTTGTGACCTTAGTGCAATTACTGTGTCTGAGGTTTGTGACCTTAGTGTAATTACTGTGTCTGAGGTTTGTGACCTTAATGCAATTAGTGTCTGATTTCTGTGACCTTAGTGCAATTACTGTGTCTGAGTTTTGTGACCTTAGTGCAATTACTGTGTCTGATTTTTGTGACTTTAGTGCAATTACTGTGTCTGAGTTTTGTGACCTTAGTGCAATTAGTGTCTGATTTTTGTGACCTTAGTGCAATTACTGTGTCTGAGTTTTGTGACCTTAGTGCAATTACTGTGTCTGATTTTTGTGACTTTAGTGCAATTACTGTGTCTGAGTTTTGTGACCTTAGTGCAATTAAATTTTGTATGCTATCTAATTCATATTTAGCTAGTTTCTGTTCAAAATGCTTTCTCACTCCGCCGTTGCGTGTCGTTGCATCCTCTGCTTCTCTGTATGCAAACGAAGACAAACCTGTCCATGTGTATATCTGGCTAGTTTAAAGTAGTCAGAAGCTATACAGAGCAAGTCCGTGACATACAGCATGCTGAAGTTACGAACATCCGTACATTCGAACGACATCCGAAGTGTTTTCCATTAGAAATGACATGAATTTGACATGGCGAGCTAGCGAGCACGCTGAATGGAGTAAGAACGAACGAGTTCGTAATACTGGGGAAGTGCTAATGCTTAGAGCGAGTCTGCGGCTGTTGCTCCATCATGCAAGTATTGCTTTTAGTGTGTGTGTTGAATTTTAACACTTATCAGTCCCGTGTCGAGTTAAACTCGACATCGCTTTCCGCTGTACCACGTATAATGTCGAGCTCAAATCGACACGTTATTTTACAATATTTCATGTTGGGTTTCCCTAAGCCCCTGTTATTTAGTGGCTACTTTTGAAATTTGAAGATTAGAAATTTTCTGGAAAATTAATTTGGGAAAGGCTCTTGGAATTCACAAGAATAATTCGGGCTGCGAAGGATTAACAGCTGTTAATATGGCCGAGAAAATTAAGTATCGAAAATATTTCAGATCGTAGAAAAAGGAAGGCAATACATTTTTAAATGAAAGAGGGTGTATTGAGAAGTGAAGTAAAAGATGGATCTCCCATTGGCAGTGCTTTCGACCCGACTCACGAACGGGTCTTTGGAACGTAACTCGTTCGTAAGTGTAGGACTTCTTTTGTATTAGTGGACCCGTCATTGGGATAATGTTAGTTTATTGCCGCTAGCTTCGCGATAATAATTGAGCGATTTTAAGGACGGTGAAGGTCAGATGTGCCGATCACAGTGGCCGCGCGGTCTAAGGCCGCTCGCTTGCCGGGATTGCGGGTTCGAATCCCGCCGGGAGCATGGATGTCTGTCTCTTGTGAGTGTTGTGTGTTGTCAGGTAGAGGTCTCTGCGACGAGCCGATCACTCGTCCAGAGGAGTCCTACCGAGTGTGGTGTGTCTGAGTGTGATCGTGAAGCCTCGATAATGAGGAGGCCAAGGCCCAATAGGGGCTGTCGAGCTATTAAAAAAATGTCAGATGTTAAATTGTCTCGCTTAACTGTGTACCATACCATAAGAAACATGGTGGAAGTGGAGGTGCAGCTTGAAGCACCGTCCGTTTTAACTCGGGGGGGAAAGAACATACAGTACACATTGGCTAGGATGCTGATTTGAAAGAAATTAGGTGTTATAAGGAAAGTATTACGTCATGGGGTGTGATGTGTACACTGGTAGATACGTAGCAGCTGTTTTCTTATAGGCTGGTCTGCCCTGAAGATGGAGGCAACAGGTTTCTCCCATGGTGGTACATATCCCACAGTATTTTTCAGATCTGCCATCTGTCATTAGGTCTTACAACACTTTTTATACGCTTTTATCACGAAGTTGTACCTTCCCATTTCGTGTCCATATAGCTGCGGTTAGAGATGACCCCACACCAACGACCCAATTGGATCCTGGATGATAGCTCCCTATTTGCTGTAAGCGCAATATTGTAAATTGGGGTTGTGTCCTGGAAACGCGTTTTATACCGTACAAATATCAGCTGATAACGAAAATAAAGGAAAAGAAAACAAAGCACAAGTACCGCAGATGACTTCACAAACATTACTTGAGTAACAACAAACGTTTATTTGAAAAGCGAAGGTATTATAAAATGCATATGAAAATTCTTGAACACATAACACAAAAAATTCCACTAATTTTTTTTTCCATTTCGGTACTTCTCGGGGGGGGGGGGGGGGTTTCATTACGAAATTGAGGCAGGCCCTGGGTCATCTGGGTCACATTTTTTCATTTCGGCCCTTTAGGGGGGGTTTTATTACTAAATTGTGATGAGGCAGGCGCTGGGTCATCTGGGTCACATTTTGTTCTCATTTCGGCCCTTTAGGGTGGGGGTTTCATTACGAAATTTTGATGAGGCAGGCGCTGGGTCATCTGGGTCAAATTTTTTTCATTTCGGCACTTTAGGGGGGGTTCATTACGAAATTTTAATGAGGCAGGCGCTGGGTCATCTGGGTCAAATTTTTTCATTTCGGCACTTTAGGGTGGGGGTTTCATTACGAAATTTTGATGAGGCAGGCGCTGGGTCATTTGGGTCAAATTTTTTTCATTTCGGCACTTTAGGGGGGGTTCATTACGAAATTTTGATGAGGCAGGCGCTGGGTCATCTGGGCCAATTTTTTTCATTTCGGCCCTTTAGGGGTGGCTTCATTACGAAATTTTGATGAGGCAGGCGCTGGGTCATCTGGGTCAAATTTTTTTCATTTCGGCACTTTAGGGGGGGTTCATTACGAAATTTTGATGAGGCAGGCGCTGGGTCATCTGGGTCAAATTTTTTTTCATTTCGGCCCTTTAGGGGGGGTTTCATTACGAAATTGTGATGAGGCAGGCGCTGGGTTATCTGGGTCACATTTTTTTCATTTCGGCACTTTAGGGGGGGGGGTTCATTACGAAATTTTGATGAGGCAGGCGCTGGGTCATCTGGGTCCAATTTTTTTCATTTCGGCCCTTTAGGGGGGTTTCATTACGAAATTGCGATGAGGCAGGCGCTGGGTTATCTGGGTCACATTTATTTTCATTTCGGCCCTTTAGGGGGTGTTTCATTACGAAATTTTGATGAGGCAGGCGCTGGGTCATCTGGGTCATCAAAATTTGATCTTATTACAAGCGAAGGGGAAGGGAGGAGGACTAGATTGAGGGGACTTAGGGAGAATCGGTTTAAGCTTGGGTGACTGAGGTGAAACTGGCGTTTTGAGTGCTTCTGTGCATGTGCTGGTCGTGAGTACGAGTTTATTAGTTAATATGTGGGGTCTAATTTACTGTTACAAAAGTCGCAAAAGCGGGGTCGCAAGTCGAGCCGTCGTAACTCCGCGTCTGCTGTAGTTAAGGTAGCTTTGTAACGTTTCCATCTTACAACATTTGAACGCTGCCTGCCTGGGAAAGCGTTGACCTGCCAAGAATAGTGCAATGTTTATGTTAGCCCACAGACGTGCAGGTTAAAAGACACTACGGTTTGGAGCAAATATAAATGTCGGCTGAGCGAACTGTTAACGGGAGAGATGCCGTAACATAAAGAGCAAGGTATTGTGTGTGTTTATGTGTTTGTGTCAGTCACATCTGCCGGGCACATGTTGCTTAGAGTAGCTTGTGAAAAAGCGCCGGGCTGAATTGAGGCTTGTGGCAAGCAGTTGGTGTTACAGCAACGTTTGTTATATCTGGCGGAGGTGAGAGTTTTGTATGAGATTGTTATATCTGGCGGAGGTGAGAGTTTTGTATGAGATTGTTATATCTGGCGGAGGTGAGAGTTTTGTATGAGATTGTTATATCTGGCGGAGGTGAGAATTTTGTATGAGATTGTTATATCTGACGGAGGTGAGAGTTTTGTATGAGATTGTTATATCTGGCGGAGGTGAGAGTTTTGTATGAGATTGTTATATCTGGCGGAGGTGAGAGTTTTGTATGAGATTGTTATATCTGGCGGAGGTGAGAGTTTTGTATGAGATTGTTATATCTGGCGGAGGTGAGAATTTTGTATGAGATTGTTATATCTGACGGAGGTGAGAGTTTTGTATGAGATTGTTATATCTGGCGGAGGTGAGAGTTTTGTATGAGATTGTTATATCTGGCGGAGGTGAGAGTTTTGTATGAGACTGTTATATCTGGCGGAGGTGAGAGTTTTGTATGAGATTGTTATATCTGACGGAGGTGAGAGTTTTGTATGAGATTGTTATATCTGGCGGAGGTGAGAGTTTTGTATGAGATTGTTATATCTGGCGGAGGTGAGAGTTTTGTATGAGATTGTTATATCTGGCGGAGGTGAGAGTTTTGTATGAGATTGTTATATCTGGCGGAGGTGAGAATTTTGTATGAGATTGTTATATCTGACGGAGGTGAGAGTTTTGTATGAGATTGTTATATCTGGCGGAGGTGAGAGTTTTGTATGAGATTGTTATATCTGGCGGAGGTGAGAATTTTGTATGAGATTGTTATATCTGACGGAGGTGAGAGTTTTGTATGAGATTGTTATATCTGACGGAGGTGAGAGTTTTGTATGAGATTGTTATATCTGGCGGAGGTGAGAGTTTTGTATGAGATTGTTATATCTGGCGGAGGTGAGAGTTTTGTATGAGATTGTTATATCTGGCGGAGGTGAGAATTTTGTATGAGATTGTTATATCTGACGGAGGTGAGAGTTTTGTATGAGATTGTTATATCTGACGGAGGTGAGAGTTTTGTATGAGATTGTTATATCTGGCGGAGGTGAGAATTTTGTATGAGATTGTTATATCTGACGGAGGTGAGAGTTTTGTATGAGATTGTTATATCTGGCGGAGGTGAGAGTTTTGTATGAGATTGTTATATCTGGCGGAGGTGAGAGTTTTGTATGAGATTGTTATATCTGGCGGAGGTGAGAGTTTTGTATGAAATTGTTATATCTGGCGGAGGTAGGAGTTTTGTATGAGATTGTTATATCTGGCGGAGGTGAGAGTTTTGTATGAGATTGTTATATCTGGCGGAGGTGAGAGTTTTGTATGAGATTGTTATATCTGGCGGAGGTGAGAGTTTTGTATGAGATTGTTATATCTGGCGGAGGTGAGAGTTTTGTATGAGATTGTTATATCTGGCGGAGGTGAGAGTTTTGTATGAGATTGTTATATCTGGCGGAGGTGAGAGTTTTGTATGAGATTGTTATATCTGGCGGAGGTGAGAGTTTTGTATGAGATTGTTATATCTGGCGGAGGTGAGAGTTTTGTATGATATTGTTATATCTGGCGGAGGTGAGAGTTTTGTATGAGATTGTTATATCTGGCGGAGGTGAGAGTTTTGTATGAGATTGTTATATCTGGCGGAGGTGAGAGTTTTGTATGAGATTGTTATATCTGGCGGAGGTGAGAGTTTTGTTTGAGATTGGAGATGGCAACGGTGGTGTCAGTATTGCGGTTTGTGGGACGTGACGCCGTGTCGTTTTTGGGACAGATGACGCTCCCCGAATTTACTAACTAATTAACTAACTCCATGGAGCACAGTCCTTCTTGAGAAGCTAACAGGTCGTCAGCTAGTCAAGAAATTCCCCGCGTTTTATGGAAGCCGAAGGTTCATTACCGCATTCACAACAGCCCGCCACCTGTCCCTATCCTGAGCCATATCAATCCAGTCCATGCTCCCCCATCCCACTTCTTGAAGATCCATTTTAATATTATCTTCCCATCTACGCCTGGGACTTCCAAGTGGTCTCTTTCCCTTAGGTCTCCCCACCAAAATCCTGTATGAACCTCTCCCCTCACCCATACGTGCTACATGCCGCGCCCACCTCATTCTTATTGATTTACATTCAGGGTATAATCTTAAACATGCATTCAGGAAGTTCCGCCCGAAAGTTTGGTAGCTATGTGCCATACCTGACGGTGCCACATCCCAGAAGGTGTTCAGGAGGTGGGATTGGTAGGCATGGACTGGATTGTTCTGACTCAGGTTAGCGACAGGTGGCGGGCTGTTGTGAATGCGGTAATGAACCTTCGGGTTCCATAAAATGCGGGGAATTTCTTGACTACCTGAGGAACTGTTAGCTTCTCAAGAAGGTCTCTTCCCAGTGGAATTAGTTCATACCAGAAGACCGTATAATCTTCACATTCACCGTCGTGACATCGATGTGTGTCAGGTACTCGCGTTAGACTATGAGTACTTACTGGGAATCCCCTTAATACTCTTATTTGATTTTATCGTCTGTTCATTATGTATCGACATAATCGTGGTCATTATTTTGTTTTCAAACCCTTAGTCTCTAAGCTGTGCACACATTCAGTGTAGTGAAGTAGGCCCTCTAGTAACTTTAAAACTGCCAAGGCGCAGGCGGAGATAATTTGTACTGCTTTAATTGACTTTATGAACTCTTATGAACACATTTTATGTTCAATAACTTTTTTCCATAAAATCGTGCCGTTTATGAGATAATGTGGGAAAATACGGTATAGCCAGACAGGCCACATATGACAATATAATACGGCGCATGCGCTTTACATGCCGGATAACTAACGCTACAGACACACACTCAGAATGTGTGATATTTATTGCTTTTGCACAGGAACAGTGGTTACGCGAACGCGCCTCGGTGTTACGTTATATGTACATTGCCTGTATTGTTGGGATTTTGCTCCGTATAGTTTGGTATGACTCTACTGACGACTTCCTAATGATGGTAACTGCCAGTGTCTCTGTAAATTCATCGAAATACACGGTGTAAACTTTTTGTAATTTAAACGTGTAACTTTCGAAGCTCCAGTCTGTTATCTGAATGGAACGTTGTGAAAGCGGTTTGCGTTAGCACAGATTGTGAGCTCCAGAATACATTTATGATTTGAATAAAACGCTCTTAGCAATTGACTGAAATGTTACTTGCTACATTGCCTATGGAATGTTGTCTGGATATGGGGTATGCTGTGAACTGAAACAGAATAAACCAGCCGCATTTCATCGCCCGAAGTAGTAGGGCCTACTTTCTGTTTGTGCAAAGTGCTGGACCCCCTGGATTGTTTTTGCGTAATGAATTACAGACGTCTGTGTTTTTATTTTTTCCGATCTAAAACCGGTGGCCGTAAAAGAGCCGTAAAACGAGTGAGTTCTGTCAGACGGTGGGGGGCTTTGACATTATAATTGAACGCACACAGCCAGCGCGGTGTGCAGACTGGTCCGGGAAGCAGAAGTGATTAGCGGCGTAAGAACGTTGAAGATGAGACCAGGTCCACATAGAAATATGGAAATTGTTGATACATGTAATAAAGAGGAATTAGTATATAAATTAAACCTTTAATGTCTAATTGAAAATACTTCACTATCCAGTGCTCCCCGATTACCGAAAGAGCGCTGCTTTTTGGAAGCTTCGCAGGCTTGGCTTCGCCAGTTTGTTTTTCTAGTAAGAGCAACATGTAGATGAGGATGAGTATGGAGCATTGGTGGAATGATACTGACAGGGAAAACTGAAGTACTGGGAGAGAAACATTATACAGCGTTGGTGGTAGATGTATGAATGAGTATGGAGCATTTGTGGAATGATACTGACAGGGGAAACTGAAGTACTGGGAGAGAAACATTATACAGTGTTGGTGGTAGATGTATGAATGAGTATGGAGCATTGGTGGAATGATACTGACAGGGGAAAACTGAAGTACTGGGAGAGAAACATTATACAGTGTTGGTGGTAGATGTATGAATGAGTATGGAGCATTGGTGGAATGATACTGACAGGGGAAACTGAAGTACTGGGAGAGAAACATTATACAGCGTTGGTGGTAGATGTATGAATGAGTATGGAGCATTGGTGGAATGATACTGACAGGGGAAAACTGAAGTACTGGGAGAGAAACATTATACAGCGTTGGTGGTAGATGTATGAATGAGTATGGAGCATTGGTGGAATGATACTGACAGGGGAAAACTGAAGTACTGGGAGAGAACATTATACAGCGTTGGTGGTAGATGTATGAATGAGTATGGAGCATTGGTGGAATGATACTGACAGGGGAAAACTGAAGTACTGGGAGAGAACATTATACAGCGTTGGTGGTAGATGTATGAATGAGTATGGAGCATTGGTGGAATGATACTGACAGGGGAAAACTGAAGTACTGGGAGAGAAACATTATACAGCGTTGGTGGTAGATGAATGAATGAGTATGGAGTATTGGTGGAATGATACTGACAGGGGAAAACTGAAGTACTGGGAGAGAAACATTATACAGCGTTGGTGGTAGATGAATGAATGAGTATGGAGTATTGGTGGAATGATACTGACAGGGGAAAACTGAAGTACTGGGAGAGAAACATTATACAGCGTTGGTGGTAGATGAATGAATGAGTATGGAGCATTGGTGGAATGATACTGACAGGGAAAACTGAAGTACTGGGAGAGAAACATTATACAGCGTTGGTGGTAGATGAATGAATGAGTATGGAGTATTGGTGGAATGATACTGACAGGGGAAAACTGAAGTACTGGGAGAAAAACCTGTCCCACTGCCATTTTGTCCACGACAAGTGTCACATGGAATAACCCGGGATTGAACTCGGGCCTCCGCGGTGAGAGGGCGCCGATTAAGCGCGAGCCATGGCACGGCTTTAAAATCTAACGTTAAACTGAATTATATGTAAAGATTTAGTTCGTACCGCGCAGTAAACACCCTCTGTCTTAGTTATAAAATGCTTAAATAAATTCAAGTGGCCACGTTTAGCCATCGTAGGTTAACGATGATATTGTAATTTTAGTGCTTGAGTTTAATAGTCTTTAACGTTTTATGAACTGATGTTAGACTGACATATTTTAGACATTGTATGCAATTTAAATCTTAACTAGTCTGCTGGTACTTGGCGACTCGTGGAGGCAAGGCACACTTCATGTACGCAGTTATTGTGGCAACCCCGCTACCCGGGCAGGCAAGGCACACTCATTTACTTAGTTACCGTGGAAACCTGAAGAATGTATGTGTCTTTGTATTATAATTTCGTAGTGGTGCCCGCAGATAGCGTGAAAACCCGAATAATGTGAATGTGTGTATATTGTACTGTAGTATTGGTGCTCGGCGATACTCTTTATGTAGGTTTGTAATTCAGCCACAAGTTGACTCAATATTTAGAAGCCGTAATACGTTGCTCTAATAATATTTGCGATTTAACCGTTTTAATCAATAATGTGTTGACAGTCATAGATTTCCAATATTGTACGTAAACACAACGGGGATATCCGCGATTAAGTTAAAAGC
This sequence comes from Reticulitermes speratus, assembly GCA_021186555.1. Classification (NCBI taxonomy): domain Eukaryota; kingdom Metazoa; phylum Arthropoda; class Insecta; order Blattodea; family Rhinotermitidae; genus Reticulitermes; species Reticulitermes speratus. The sequence continues at coordinate 42,316,406 of JAJKFL010000014.1, read as the reverse complement.
AATCAGTATATTATCAGGACGTAATCACTGTTTTTTCTGCCGTCCATACAAAACACATAAATACACTGTGTGGGCAGAACGTAGAATTTGTGAATGTTAAACGTATTGATATATAAATATTCAGTCCGTACCGCGCAGTAAACACACTCCGTCTCAGTTATACAAACCAGTCAGTTAATGCTGTACAGTGAAATAATCGCTGTTTGTTCTGAGATCCACACAAAACACATAAATACAGTCCGTACCGCGCAGTAAACACACTCCGTCTCAGTTATACAAACCAGTCTGTTAATGCTGTACAGTGAAATAAACGCTGTTTGTTCTGAGATCCACACAAAACACATAAGTACAGTCCGTACCGCGCAGTAAACACACTCCGTCTCAGTTATACAAACCAGTCAGTTAATGCTGTACAGTGAAATAATCGCTGTTTGTTCTGAGATCCACACAAAACACATAAATACAGTCCGTACCGCGCAGTAAACACACTCCGTCTCAGTTATACAAACCAGTCAGTTAATGTTGTACAGTGAAATAATCGCTGTTTGTTCTGAGATCCACACAAAACACATAAATACAGTCCGTACCGCGCAGTAAACACACTCCGTCTCAGTTATACAAACCAGTCAGTTAATGTTGTACAGTGAAATAATCGCTGTTTGTTCTGAGATCCACACAAAACACATAAATACAGTCCGTACCGCGCAGTAAACACACTCCGTCTCAGTTATACAAACCAATCAGTTAATGTTGTACAGTGAAATAATCGCTGTTTGTTCTGAGATCCACACAAAACACATAAATACAGTCCGTACCGCGCAGTAAACACACTCCGTCTCAGTTATACAAACCAATCAGTTAATGCTGTACAGTGAAATAATCGCTGTTTGTTCTGAGATCCACACAAAACACATAAATACAGTTCGTACCGCGCAGTAAACACACTCCGTCTCAGTTATACAAACCAGTCAGTTAATGCTGTACAGTGAAATAATCGCTGTTTGTTCTGAGATCCACACAAAACACATAAATACAGTTCGTACCGCGCAGTAAACACACTCCGTCTCAGTTATACAAACCAGTCAGTTAATGCTGTACAGTGAAATAATCGCTGTTTGTTCTGAGATCCACACAAAACACATAAATACAGTCCGTACCGCGCAGTAAACACACTCCGTCTCAGTTATACAAACCAGTCAGTTAATGCTGTACAGTGAAATAATCGCTGTTTGTTCTGAGATCCACACAAAACACATAAATACAGTCCGTACCGCGCAGTAAACACACTCCGTCTCAGTTATACAAACCAATCAGTTAATGCTGTACAGTGAAATAATCGCTGTTTGTTCTGAGATCCACACAAAACACATAAATACAGTTCGTACCGCGCAGTAAACACACTCCGTCTCAGTTATACAAACCAGTCAGTTAATGCTGTACAGTGAAATAATCGCTGTTTGTTCTGAGATCCACACAAAACACATAAATACAGTTCGTACCGCGCAGTAAACACACTCCGTCTCAGTTATACAAACCAGTCAGTTAATGCTGTACAGTGAAATAATCGCTGTTTGTTCTGAGATCCACACAAAACACATAAATACAGTTCGTACCGCGCAGTAAACACACTCCGTCTCAGTTATACAAACCAGTCAGTTAATGCTGTACAGTGAAATAATCGCTGTTTGTTCTGAGATCCACACAAAACACATAAATACAGTCCGTACCGCGCAGTAAACACACTCCGTCTCAGTTATACAAACCAATCAGTTAATGCTGTACAGTGAAATAATCGCTGTTTGTTCTGAGATCCACACAAAACACATAAATACAGTTCGTACCGCGCAGTAAACACACTCCGTCTCAGTTATACAAACCAGTCAGTTAATGCTGTACAGTGAAATAATCGCTGTTTGTTCTGAGATCCACACAAAACACATAAATACAGTTCGTACCGCGCAGTAAACACACTCCGTCTCAGTTATACAAACCAGTCAGTTAATGCTGTACAGTGAAATAATCGCTGTTTGTTCTGAGATCCACACAAAACACATAAATACAGTCCGTACCGCGCAGTAAACACACTCCGTCTCAGTTATACAAACCAATCAGTTAATGCTGTACAGTGAAATAATCGCTGTTTGTTCTGAGATCCACACAAAACACATAAATACAGTTCGTACCGCGCAGTAAACACACTCCGTCTCAGTTATACAAACCAGTCAGTTAATGCTGTACAGTGAAATAATCGCTGTTTGTTCTGAGATCCACACAAAACACATAAATACAGTTCGTACCGCGCAGTAAACACACTCCGTCTCAGTTATACAAACCAGTCAGTTAATGCTGTACAGTGAAATAATCGCTGTTTGTTCTGAGATCCACACAAAACACATAAATACACTGTGTGGGCAGAACGTAGAAACGACTGGACTTTGAAGGGGTTAAACGTGGAAACACAAAGTTCTTTAGAAGATAGGCCTACATAAAGACGAGAATGGTCATTTAGAACAGGATTCGATTGGAGAAGGGGAAAGGAGAAATGCTGATAAATAAAAAGGCGTATGGAAAACCTCGGATGTGGAAGAGGTTGAGGAAGAAAACGTGATGTACAAAAGAAATGTCAAATGTGCGGGTAATAATGGAAAAAAGAGGGAAAGAATAAATTACAGGTGAAAGAGGCAAGAAAGATAACTTTGAGAAGGATGTCTGTCTTTGCTTGTTTACAGTACAAAACAGGTCTGAGATAGAAACGAAAGAAATGAATGAATAGTCGATTATTGAAGTGGTTTAAATGGGAGACTTGTTGAGAGAAAGGAGAGTGTCTTTTGCGGGTCGTTCGCCGTTCGAAGAAACTAATATTGGAACTTATTGTGCACCCTGTTTTAAATTTCTTGAGTCTTTTTATGTTCAGTTGATCACAAAATCTTTTATTTTACTTGCTTCTGAGAATGAATGTCTTTGTTTTATGTGGAGTTTATTAGATTCGCGTTTAACTCAGTCGTCGTCAGTGTGAAATATAAAGGGCTTTCTTTGTCTCAGCAGAACTCGTGAACGATCCGTTGAACTATGCGGATGGCTGCAGAATGCTTCAACTGTGAGCGAGAAATATAGAAATACTGTAGCAGCTGTAGGCTAAACAGATACATGTTGGAAGAAATTATCCCATAACTTTTCTTTGTGTATATCTACGGTGATGATTTCATATGTATTTTTGTATGTATCAGTGTAGTGACCGCGCCTAAAGATGGAGTTATGTTTATACTAAAATAAGCTTTTAGTTTGTTAGGACTCGCCGAAATTTTATTTTATTTTTAAACCCTTAAAAGCCATGGTTGCTCTATGTACCACCACATTCAGAAATTCTACGTTCTGCCCACACAGTGTATTTATGTGTTTTGTGTGGATCTCAGAACAAACAGCGATTATTTCACTGTACAGCATTAACTGACTGGTTTGTATAACTGAGACGGAGTGTGTTTACTGCGCGGTACGGACTGTATTTATGTGTTTTGTGTGGATCTCAGAACAAACAGCGATTATTTCACTGTACAACATTAACTGACTGGTTTGTATAACTGAGACGGAGTGTGTTTACTGCGCGGTACGGACTGTATGTGTTTTGTGTGGATCTCAGAACAAACAGCGATTATTTCACTGTACAGCATTAACTGACTGGTTTGTATAACTGAGACGGAGTGTGTTTACTGCGCGGTACGGACTGTATTTATGTGTTTTGTGTGGATCTCAGAACAAACAGCGATTATTTCACTGTACAGCATTAACTGATTGGTTTGTATAACTGAGACGGAGTGTGTTTACTGCGCGGTACGGACTGTATTTATGTGTTTTGTGTGGATCTCAGAACAAACAGCGATTATTTCACTGTACAGCATTAACTGACTGGTTTGTATAACTGAGACGGAGTGTGTTTTACTGCGCGGTACGGACTGTATTTATGTGTTTTGTGTGGATCTCAGAACAAACAGCGATTATTTCACTGTACAGCATTAACTGACTGGTTTGTATAACTGAGACGGAGTTGTGTTTACTGCGCGGTACGGACTGTATTTATGTGTTTTGTGTGGATCTCAGAACAAACAGCGATTATTTCACTGTACAGCATTAACTGATTGGTTTGTATAACTGAGACGGAGTGTGTTTACTGCGCGGTACGGACTGTATTTATGTGTTTTGTGTGGATCTCAGAACAAACAGCGATTATTTCACTGTACAGCATTAACTGACTGGTTTGTATAACTGAGACGGAGTGTGTTTACTGCGCGGTACGGACTGTATTTATGTGTTTTGTGTGGATCTCAGAACAAACAGCGATTATTTCACTGTACAGCATTAACTGACTGGTTTGTATAACTGAGACGGAGTGTGTTTACTGCGCGGTACGGACTGTATTTATGTGTTTTGTGTGGATCTCAGAACAAACAGCGATTATTTCACAGTACAGCATTAACTGACTGGTTTGTATAACTGAGACGGAGTGTGTTTACTGCGCGGTACGGACTGTATTTATGTGTTTTGTGTGGATCTCAGAACAAACAGCGATTATTTCACTGTACAGCATTAACTGACTGGTTTGTATAACTGAGACGGAGTGTGTTTACTGCGCGGTACGGACTGTATTTATGTGTTTTGTGTGGATCTCAGAACAAACAGCGATTATTTCACTGTACAGCATTAACTGACTGGTTTGTATAACTGAGACGGAGTGTGTTTACTGCGCGGTACGGACTGTATTTATGTGTTTTGTGTGGATCTCAGAACAAACAGCGATTATTTCACTGTACAGCATTAAGTGATTAGTTTTTATAACTAAGACGGAGTGTGTTTACTGCACGGTACGACGTGAACCTTCAAATGCACTTCAGAATAGGTTAAATATGTAATATTTTGTTGTATATTTACTGTATAAACGAATAGCGTATTCTATTTAAGGAACGATAGAAGTGTACCTCGTAAGTAGGTTGCAAGCTTAAATCCAAATTCTCTGCCTCTCGAATGCGGAGTGAAAACCAGTCGGTGGCAGCGACATGTCTGTCGCTGTGTGTCCTCTGTAGTTGAAATGTCGTCATCACTTAAGATAATAGATCAAGAAGCCCCCTAGGGAAGCGATAAAGAAACGACCTGAGGAATCGGAAAAGAAGCTGCGTAGAGAGTCAGTCATTATCACAGTGTCGTTCGCGGACTCAAGGGTCCCTGAGGGTTTGTTTGTTATGTTACAGGGGTAAAATATTATAGTGAATATTTTTAACGTTTTTCTAAATCCGTGTATGTGGAATGATGGTATAAAGAGTGTAGACTGTGCTCTGTGGAACATGGGAACAATTTGTTTGTACGTATTGGAACTTTTAGTTGCAACGCGAGTTGTGTGTTGGGGTCCTCGAGTTTGGAGAATTTTTGGGAGAGGTGTGCAGAATTAATGAGACCCTGTAAGGGGTCCGCAGAATTAGTGAAACTTCGTAAGGGGTCCTCAGAATTAGTGAAACTTCTTAGGGGGTCCGCAGAATTAGTGAAACTTCTTAGGGGGTCCGCAGAATTAGTGAAACTTCGTAAGGGGCCCGCAGAATTAGTGAAACTTCGTAAGGGGTCCGCAGAATTAGTGAAACTTGGTAAGGGGTCCGCAGAATTAGTGAAACTTCTTAGGGGGTCCGCAGAATTAGTGAAACTTCTTAGGGGGTCCGCAGAATTAGTGAAACTTCGTAAGGGGCCCGCAGAATTAGTGAAACTTCGTAAGGGGTCCGCAGAATTAGTGAAACTTGGTAAGGGGTCCGCAGAATTAGTGAAACTTCGTAAGGGGCCCGCAGAATTAGTGAAACTTCGTAAGGGGTCCTCAGAATTAGTGAAACTTCTTAGGGGGTCCGCAGAATTAGTGAAACTTCTTAGGGGGTCCGCAGAATTAGTGAAACTTCGTAAGGGGCCCGCAGAATTAGTGAAAACTTCGTAAGGGGTCCGCAGAATTAGTGAAACTTGGTAAGGGGTCCGCAGAATTAGTGAAACTTCGTAAGGGGCCCGCAGAATTAGTGAAACTTCGTAAGGGGTCCGCAGAATTAGTGAGACTTTGTAAGGGGTCCGCAGAATTAGTGAGACTTTGTAAGGGGTCCGCAGAATTAGTGAGACTTTGTAAGGGGTCCGCAGAATTAGTGAAACTTCGTAAGGGGCCCGCAGAATTAGTGAAACTTCGTAAGGGGTCCGCAGAATTAGTGAGACTTTGTAAGGGGTCCGCAGAATTAGTGAGACTTTGTAAGGGGTCCGCGGAATTAGTGATACTTTGTAAGGGGTCCGCAGAATTAGTGAGACCCTGTAAGGGGTCCGCAGAATTAATGAAACTTCGTAAGGGGTCCTCAGAATTAGTGAAACTTCTTAGGGGGTCCGCAGAATTAGTGAAACTTCTTAGGGGGTCCGCAGAATTAGTGAAACTTCGTAAGGGGCCCGCAGAATTAGTGAAACTTCGTAAGGGGTCCGCAGAATTAGTGAAACTTGGTAAGGGGTCCGCAGAATTAGTGAAACTTCTTAGGGGGTCCGCAGAATTAGTGAAACTTCTTAGGGGGTCCGCAGAATTAGTGAAACTTCGTAAGGGGCCCGCAGAATTAGTGAAACTTCGTAAGGGGTCCGCAGAATTAGTGAAACTTGGTAAGGGGTCCGCAGAATTAGTGAAACTTCTTAGGGGGTCCGCAGAATTAGTGAAACTTCTTAGGGGGTCCGCAGAATTAGTGAAACTTCGTAAGGGGCCCGCAGAATTAGTGAAACTTCGTAAGGGGTCCGCAGAATTAGTGAAACTTGGTAAGGGGTCCGCAGAATTAGTGAAACTTCGTAAGGGGTCCGCAGAATTAGTGAAACTTGGTAAGGGGTCCGCAGAATTAGTGAAACTTCGTAAGGGGCCCGCAGAATTAGTGAAACTTCGTAAGGGGTCCGCAGAATTAGTGAGACTTTGTAAGGGGTCCGCAGAATTAGTGAGACTTTGTAAGGGGTCCGCAGAATTAGTGAGACTTTGTAAGGGGTCCGCAGAATTAGTGAAACTTCGTAAGGGGCCCGCAGAATTAGTGAAACTTCGTAAGGGGTCCGCAGAATTAGTGAGACTTTGTAAGGGGTCCGCAGAATTAGTGAGACTTTGTAAGGGGTCCGCGGAATTAGTGATACTTTGTAAGGGGTCCGCAGAATTAGTGAGACCCTGTAAGGGGTCCGCAGAATTAATGAAACTTCGTAAGGGGTCCTCAGAATTAGTGAAACTTCTTAGGGGGTCCGCAGAATTAGTGAAACTTCTTAGGGGGTCCGCAGAATTAGTGAAACTTCGTAAGGGGCCCGCAGAATTAGTGAAACTTCGTAAGGGGTCCGCAGAATTAGTGAAACTTGGTAAGGGGTCCGCAGAATTAGTGAAACTTCGTAAGGGGCCCGCAGAATTAGTGAAACTTCGTAAGGGGTCCGCAGAATTAGTGAGACTTTGTAAGGGGTCCGCAGAATTAGTGAGACTTTGTAAGGGGTCCGCAGAATTAGTGAGACTTTGTAAGGGGTCCGCAGAATTAGTGAAACTTCGTAAGGGGCCCGCAGAATTAGTGAAACTTCGTAAGGGGTCCGCAGAATTAGTGAGACTTTGTAAGGGGTCCGCAGAATTAGTGAGACTTTGTAAGGGGTCCGCGGAATTAGTGATACTTTGTAAGGGGTCCGCAGAATTAGTGAGACCCTGTAAGGGGTCCGCAGAATTAATGAAACTTCGTAAGGGGTCCTCAGAATTAGTGAAACTTCGTAAGGGGCCCACAGAATTAGTGAAACTTTGTAAGGGGTCCGCAGAATTAGTGAGACTTTGTAAGGGGTCCGCAGAATTAGTGAGACTTTGTAAGGGGTCCGCAGAATTAGTGAGACTTTGTAAGGGGTCCGCAGAATTAGTGATACTTTGTAAGGGGTCCGCAGAATTAGTGAGACCCTGTAAGGGGTCCGCAGAATTAATGAAACTTCGTAAGGGGTCCTCAGAATTAGTGAAACTTCGTAAGGGGCCCACAGAATTAGTGAAACTTTGTAAGGGGTCCGCAGAATTAGTGAGACTTTGTAAGGGGTCCGCAGAATTAGTGAGACTTTGTAAGGGGTCCGCAGAATTAGTGAGACTTTGTAAGGGGTCCGCAGAATTAGTGATACTTTGTAAGGGGTCCGCAGAATTAGTGAGACCCTGTAAGGGGTCCGCAGAATTAATGAAACTTCGTAAGGGGTCCTCAGAATTAGTGAAACTTCGTAAGGGGCCCACAGAATTAGTGAAACTTTGTAAGGGGTCCGCAGAATTAGTGAGACTTTGTAAGGGGTCCGCAGAATTAGTGAGACTTTGTAAGGGGTCCGCAGAATTAGTGAGACTTTGTAAGGGGTCCGCAGAATTAGTGATACTTTGTAAGGGGTCCGCAGAATTAGTGAGACCCTGTAAGGGGTCCGCAGAATTAATGAAACTTCGTAAGGGGTCCTCAGAATTAGTGAAACTTCGTAAGGGGCCCACAGAATTAGTGAAACTTTGTAAGGGGTCCGCAGAATTAGTGAGACTTTGTAAGGGGTCCGCAGAATTAGTGAGACTTTGTAAGGGGTCCGCAGAATTAGTGAGACTTTGTAAGGAGCCATCAAAGAACAGGGAAGACAGTAGGTCTGACCTCTCTCCATGCTCGATAGAAAGTTCGCACCTTCTCACCCTGTGTTACGCTGAGCTACGTAAACGTAGATTGACTCTCTTCTAAGACAGTAAAACGGCCATGTACTTATGTTTTCCCACTTCTGTGCTATAAGTCATTTGCTAGTTTTTGATCCGTGACAAACCTAGTACCTGATGGACGGGGCTGCTTCGTGCTTGAGGTGGTAACGGCGGGGTAACTATTTGGCTTCGTCCGCCAATCCGCTAACGTTCTCTGGTAATCACTGTGCAAAAAGATACTTCCAGCATTCTGCTTGAACATGTCACCAGTCACCAGTCACCAGTCACAAGCGAACAAATGACATGTGTCTGTGTATTAGTCTATATGTGATCTCGGAAAATAACTTACCTTTTTTTTTCAGGTAAGTTCATCACAACAGACAAAACACCTGCGCGAGACACAAAACAAGTGATATACAGTCACGTGGAAGGCGAACCGTGTTTTGTTGCGTGAGGTAAGACATGCGGTGTTTTTGTTTTGATGTCCTGCGAAGTTCGGAATTGCCCTCAAAACAATGTTATCACAGAAACGAGTTTGTCACCAACAAATTGCACGACTTTCTGAATATAAAGCTGTCCTACATGTTTCGGCTGTTATTTATAGCCATCTTCAGGGAGTATCGATACTTAAAGAGAAATATCCAGCGTTATTATACAGCGTTGTGAATTGTAACTGGTAAAATATATATTTTATATAAAATGTATAATTAATAATTAGTGCAATTTGTTGGTGATAGAATTGTTTATATGTATCGTTTGCACGCAATATGTGTAGTATTAGTGTTATCGCAATTCATGAAAGAGAGAGGTTAGTGTTAAAATATGTAAATCTTATACAGGGCATACACAAAAGAATGGTGCGGTTTCAAAAGTGAATAAAAAATGTATTTCTCACCTTACACGGGCACAACATACACCATCAGCGGCGGCAACTGTCCAAGTTTCTCATTTGGTAATTACAATCCTTCAATGTGTGCACCCTGGGTCACACGACACACATCCACACGGTAATGAAACTCATCCCAGACCCGGTGTAGCATGTCCGCTGTAATGGCCTGCAGTGCATGCGTTATCCGATCACGAATTTCATGGATGGACGTGGGCAATGGTCGTACATAAACGCTGTCTTTAACGAACCCACAAAGAAAGAAATCGCACGGTGTAAGATCTGGCGAACGGGGTGGCCAAGGGAGAAGGTTCTTGTCTCCATTTGAAGCAGCACGTCCGATCCAGCGCTGTGGAAGAACACGATTGAGAAGCACTCGTACATTCCACGCAGTAAGCATGAGAAGCGAACTGCTGGTAGCGCATGAGAAACTTGGACAGTTGCCGCCGCTGACGGTGTATGTTGTGCCCGTGTAAGGTGAGAAATAGATTTTTTATTCACTTTTGAAACCGCACCATTCTTTTGTGTATGCCCTGTATATAGTCTACCTACCTGAGAGCTGTCATTCCAAACCGCACCATTCTTTTGTGTATGCCCTGTATATAGTCTACCTACCTGAGAGCTGTCATTCTAAACCGCACCATTCTTTTGTGTATGCCCTGTATATAGTCTACCTACCTGAGAGCTGTCATTCTAAACCGCACCATTCTTTTGTGTATGCCCTGTATATAGTCTACCTACCTGAGAGCTGTCATTCTAAACCGCACCATTCTTTTGTGTATGCCCTGTATATAGTCTACCTACCTGAGAGCTGTCATTCCAAACCGCACCATTCTTTTGTGTATGCCCTGTATATAGTCTACCTACCTGAGAGCTGTCATTCTAAACCGCACCATTCTTTTGTGTATGCCCTGTATATAGTCTACCTACCTGAGAGCTGTCATTCTAAACCGCACCATTCTTTTGTGTATGCCCTGTATATAGTCTACCTACCTGAGAGCTGTCATTCTAAACCGCACCATTCTTTTGTGTATGCCCTGTATATAGTCTACCTACCTGAGAGCTGTCATTCTAAACCGCACCATTCTTTTGTGTATGCCCTGTATATAGTCTACCTACCTGAGAGCTGTCATTCTAAACCGTAACATTCTGTCTGAGATTTGAGGTTCTCGCAGCGGTAACTAAGAGTAATGCAATGCACGGCGTCAGTGCACTTTACTACCAATTTTCACGGCATCACGTCACAGAGAAAAGTGTCGTTCAATGTGCCTTCAATTCTTGTGCATGCGCTGTGTTCATTTTTTAGTTTTTATCTCTTTCTGTTCCAGCATATTTTAGTGTCTATTTTCTGTTAATTTCAGTAGTTATTTGTATCAATTGACTCTCTGTCGAGGCGAGAATGCTGGGTCGTTATAGTGACCAGACCAAGAGTTCGATGACAGGTATCGAGGTCCGGCGGTGGCAAAGCGTGACACCGACTCAAGGGCCCATTCATTCTCTTATTCAGTGGGCGCCGTCGTCTCTGTCGTCGACGTTAAAGGGACAGTGTCTTGTAGCTGACCACTCGGCTCCTTCTAGTGCGCGCGATAAGAATGATTGGAGTTTTACCTCTACTCACCCATACGCCTTCGTGGCGTGGTGCTTACTTAAGCACAAGAACAACTCCGCTTTTCGCTTTTGTCACTTTCCTGATAAAATTAATGGAACACAAAGTTTATGGATGTCATAACAGAGTAAAGGCAATACCATTTAGATACCAAGTGGGCTTTTTGTATATTTAACTTCCTGTGTGGGCCAAGTGGAAGTAGAATTTGTGAATGTTAAAAGGTTAAGGACCTTCGAATGCACAACGTACCCAAATTTGTTATGAGAAATATGAGATTTTCAGGGCGGAGACTGAAGATTACTGTTTTTTTGAGATGCAATGACATGTGCTTTCGTATGTATCAAAGTTTGTTGGAAGCTGCTACCTCGTTATTGGAACTAGAAAAGTACTCTGAAGGTAGAATATGAGCCTTGTTCCCTGTAAATGGTTTCAGTATGCCGCTTCGAAACATTTGTAATGGTTTACCAAAGTACACGTCTTTAAATCGCAGAAGATTCTAGTCTTCATTTCATAGCTTGGATTGATTTTGTAGCTTTAATCTGAACATTCTACATACATCCTGTTAAGTATGCGTGGAGCTGTATTTCCACTGATGCTCTAATTACATAATGGCGTGGTGTTTGGGCACAGGGATTATACCGTTTCTTGTTTCTTTACGTGCCGACATCAGAAGTGAAGGACGAGCGGGTGGCAGTGGCAGGGAATGATGGTGATGACGACGATCTCTTGGGATTCGTTGTCCGATTTGTGTAGGGAGTGCCCGCTGTCCTATTGATCCCGCCTTCACTGCTCCTTCTAGCGTCGTCTGTATTAATCCCACAGGATGGTGAAGTTTTGTAAGGAGTTACATCCCCGCCGCCGCCGCCGCCCCCGGCCCCGCCACCACCTCCACCATAATAATAAGTCACTTCGTGTATCCTGTCGTATATTCAGTCTGAAAGATATTACCAGCCTTATTAGATTTCGTACGGTAAGTGCAGAAGTCCACTTATGTCGTACTCGTTTTATACGATAACCCTGAAGTGTCATTCCGTTCATTATGCCTCTACAGTGATTGTAACATGAAATTGAGTTTGTTTAAATCATATAGCGCGATGCTAGTGAAAATTAAGGAGTCCTGTGAGATTAGCAGTGTTATAACCTACAAATGTACTTTTTTGTATTTCTGTTACACTTTTACCCTACATATGTTTCGGCTGTGGTCCTGCCATCATCAGGGTACACTAGTAGGTTCACCTCACTGTCACTGGTTCATTTGGTATTATAAGTGTAACAGAAATACCAAAATTGGATTTGTTGGTTGTAATACTGTTAAATGGTACAGTATGTTTCTGTATAAATGAGGTTGCTGACGTTGTTGTCTTCTGTTTTGTAACACCTTGTAGTCTTGCACCCATCTTTAAGACATAAATCCATTTCTGCCCTCAAGATGTGAAATGTTTCAGACAAATCCCCCCAGTAAACAATTCTGGGTGCGCTCCTGATCAGTACTTTCCACATTTGTTCGATTTTAGGAGAAGTTCGGCGTAAGAAATATGTACGAGTACATAATGCTGTTAAGCATTTGTGAGTTGCATGAAGATCGACTCGGGTAACGACATACTTTTGTTATGGGCGTAAATTAAATTACATTTACGCTTGTACCGTAAAAGTCTGCGACATTGTAAGTACGACTCTGCAGAGTTCATGCACTATGTCAGGGATTATTACACCTTGCGGTACACAAGTAGTGAAGTGAAGTGATGTGAAGTGAACCTACTAGTGTACCGTGATGATGGCAGGACCACAGCCGAAACATATGTATGATAAAAGTGTCACAGAAATACAAAAAGCGCATTTTTTGGTTATAATACTGCTAATTGAATCAAAATGTACGGTGAATATAACGTGAAGATCCTGTGGGATGTTACGTCACGTCGATTGGTTGAAAGTTTTAGGTTTCTGGCGAACTTAGTGCCTTATTCTTCAGTGTCCAGGAATCATGTTTATGAGTCTGTCTGTTCTGAGAACTGTGAAAAATACAGAAATTCAATGTTTGGGCAGAACGTAGATTTGCTCCTAATGTTAAACCTGGTGGTACATATAGTAACCACCGGGCTTTAATTGATTAAGCACAGGGCAGGTCTACATTTTTACCTTATGTGTTGTTACATGATACAGCATCGAATTGAAGGAATGCTTGGGTTTCGAGACAGTTGAGTTTTTACGAGGTGAGGATTGTCAGCCCCACGCCCAACCCCCAGGCTGAAAGGGCCAGGGTATCTCTTTGTCCGGCATATGGCTCAAAAGCTGCAAGGTCGTCGACAGCCTCTTGGTCTTAGTTGCTGCATGCTTGCCAGTTTGAATGATACGCGTTGTAAACTGGCCGGAACGTGAAGCTTGCTACTCCATCTGTCTAGTAAGGCAAAATTGCCCCTACGTCATGAAGGCATACAGAGAGAGTGCCACGTATAGCTTCACGAATCTTAGTAGGGGTGAGGTTCAGCCTCATGCTCCTGCCGCTTTACACCACGAGGAAATATCATTCGGTACCGATTGGAGTCTGGGTGGATCCCAGAGCCAGTTCGACGCTTTGAGGAACAAATGAGGCGTTTCCGTTGCTGGGAATCGAACTCGTAAGCCTAGCGACCGAGCTGTCACGGCTCCCCTCTCTCCAGTATCGATTTTACGAATGCGTGGAGTTTTGCTTCCATGTTCTCCAGAGTATTGTTTCCCAAACGTTTTTGCTCGCGGACTCCTTTTGGCTTCGACAAATAACCACGGATCCTCACATCCTTGCTCAAGTAAGTAGTGTCCTGATGGTAGGTGTACAAATTAAAAATGTGTACCTCAGAACTGATTCTAGATAGCTACCAATACATACGGTAGCATACGTAACAATGCATTGCATGATTTGGCCTTAATTAAACTGACTGTCCCTCGCTTCGTGGGTACAGGGGGTTTCTTAATTAGTATTCTAACGGTCATACGAAATAAACACATCGCCAGTTAAAGAAGTTCCTCGATTATTGTTAACAAAACATTATTCCTTTATTAAACCTGCGGCCTTCTGGGTATTACGCCGTGTGATACCGCAGAAGGCCGCAGATTTCATCAACATTTCGGCGGAAGCCTGAAGTCAAGGTTATTCCTTTAATTAAAAAACAAGTAAACTTCAAAGTAGCCATTACAGAAATGTATCCACGGATCCTCCGGATCCGCGGAGCACAGTTTGGGAACTAGAGCTCTAGACGCTGTGGTGTCATGGCACGTTACCTGTGCCTGGTACAGTGGTGTCATGGCACGTTACCTGTGCCTGGTACAGTGGTGTCATGGCACGTTACCTGTGCCTGGTACAGTGGTGTCATGGCACGTTACCTGTGCCTGGTAGTGGTGTCATGGCACGTTACCTGTGCCTGGTACAGTGGTGTCATGGCACGTTACCTGTGCCTGGTACAGTGGTGTCATGGCACGTTACCTGTGCCTGGTACAGTGGTGTCATGGCACGTTACCTGTGCCTGGTACAGTGGTGTCATGGCACGTTACCTGTGCCTGGTAGTGGTGTCATGGCACGTTACCTGTGCCTGGTACAGTGGTGTCATGGCACGTTACCTGTGCCTGGTACAGTGGTGTCATGGCACATTACCTGTGCCTGGTACAGTGGTGTCATGGCACGTTACCTGTGCCTGGTAGTGGTGTCATGGCACGTTACCTGTGCCTGGTACAGTGGTGTCATGGCACGTTACCTGTGCCTGGTACAGTGGTGTCATGGCACGTTACCTGTGCCTGGTACAGTGGTGTCATGGCACGTTACCTGTGCCTGGTACAGTGGTGTCATGGCACGTTACCTGTGCCTGGTAGTGGTGTCATGGCACGTTACCTGTGCCTGGTACAGTGGTGTCATGGCACGTTACCTGTGCCTGGTACAGTGGTGTCATGGCACGTTACCTGTGCCTGGTACAGTGGTGTCATGGCACGTTACCTGTGCCTGGTACAGTGGTGTCATGGCACGTTACCTGTGCCTGGTACAGTGGTGTCATGGCACGTTACCTGTGCCTGGTAGTGGTGTCATAGCACGTTATCTGTGCCTGGTAGTGGTGTCATGGCACGTTACCTGTGCCTGGTAGTGGTGTCATGGCACGTTACCTGTGCCTGGTAGTGGTGTCATGGCACGTTACCTGTGCCTGGTAGTGGTATCATAGCACGTTACCTTGCCTGGTAGTGGTGTCATGGTACGTTACCTGTGCCTGGTAGTGGTGTCATGGCACGTTACCTGTGCCTGGTACAGTGGTGTCATGGCACGTTATCTGTGCCTGGTAGTGGTGTCATGGCACGTTACCTGTGCCTGGTACAGTGGTGTCATGGCACGTTACCTGTGCCTGGTAGTGGTGTCATGGCACGTTACCTGTGCCTGGTACAGTGGTGTCATGGCACGTTACCTGTGCCTGGTAGTGGTGTCATGGCACGTTACCTGTGCCTGGTACAGTGGTGTCATGGCACGTTACCTGTGCCTGGTAGTGGTGTCATGGCACGTTACCTTGTGCCTGGTACAGTGGTGTCATGGCAGTTACCTGTGCCTGGTAGTGGTGTCATGGCACGTTACCTGTGCCTGGTACAGTGGTGTCATGGCACGTTACCTGTGCCTGGTAGTGGTGTCATGGCACGTTACCTGTGCCTGGTACAGTGGTGTCATGGCAGTTACCTGTGCCTGGTACAGTGTTGTCATGGCACGTTACCTGTGCCTGGTACAGTGGTGTCATGGCACGTTACCTGTGCCTGGTAGTGGTGTCATGGCACGTTACCTGTGCTTGGTACAGTGGTGTCATGGCACGTTACCTGTGCCTGGTAGTGGTGTCATGGCACGTTACCTGTGCCTGGTACAGTGGTGTCATGGCACGTTACCTGTGCCTGGTAGTGGTGTCATGGCACGTTACCTGTGCCTGGTACAGTGGTGTCATGGCAGTTACCTGTGCCTGGTACAGTGTTGTCATGGCACGTTACCTGTGCCTGGTACAGTGGTGTCATGGCACGTTACCTGTGCCTGGTAGTGGTGTCATGGCACGTTACCTGTGCCTGGTACAGTGGTGTCATGGCACGTTACCTGTGCCTGGTAGTGGTGTCATGGCACGTTACCTGTGCCTGGTAGTGGTGTCATGGCACGTTACCTGTGCCTGGTACAGTGGTGTCATGGCACGTTACCCCATGCCTGGTTTAGTGGTGTCATTGCACGTTACCTGTGCCTGGTACAGTGGTGTCATGGCACGTTACCCCATGCCTGGTGCAGTGGTGTCATGGCACGTTACCTGTGCCTGGTACAGTGTTGTCATGGCACGTTACCCGTGCCTGGTGCAGTAGTGTCATGGCACGTTACCTGTGCCTGGTACAGTGGTGTCATGGCACGTTACCCCATGCCTGGTGCAGTGGTGTCATGGCACGTTACCTGTGCCTGGTAGTGGTGTCATGGCACGTTACCTGTGCCTGGTAGTGGTGTCATGGCACGTTACCTGTGCCTGGTACAGTGGTGTCATGGCACGTTACCTGTGCCTGGTAGTGGTGTCATGGCACGTTACCTGTGCCTGGTAGTGGTGTCATGGCACGTTACCTGTGCCTGGTAGTGGTGTCATGGCACGTTACCTGTGCCTGGTAGTGGTGTCATGGCACGTTACCTGTGCCTGGTAGTGGTGTCATGGCACGTTACCTGTGCCTGGTAGTGGTTCATAGCACGTTATCTGTGCCTGGTAGTGGTGTCATGGCACGTTACCTGTGCCTGGTAGTGGTGTCATGGCACGTTACCTGTGCCTGGTACGTGGTGTCATGGCACGTTACCTGTGCCTGGTAGTGTGTCATGGCACGTTACCTGTGCCTGGTACAGTGTGTCATGGCACGTTCCTGTGCCTGGTAGTGGTGTCATGGCACGTTACCTGTGCCTGGTACAGTGTGTCATGGCACGTTACCTGTGCCTGGTCAGTGTGTCATGGCACGTTACCTGTGCCTGGTACGTGGTGTCATGGCACGTTACCTGTGCCTGGTCAGTGGTGTCATGGCACGTTACCGTGCCTGGTCAGTGGTGTCATGGCACGTTACCTGTGCCTGGTAGTGTGTCATGGCACGTTACCGTGCCTGTAGTGGTGTCATGGACGTTACCTGTGCCTGGTAGTGGTGTCATGGCACGTTACTGTGCCTGGTAGTGGTGTCATGGCAGTTACCTGTGCCTGTCAGTGGTTCATGGCACGTTACCTTCCTGGTAGTGGTGTCATGCACGTTACCTGTGCCTGTAGTGGTGTCATGGCACGTTACCGTGCCTGGTCAGTGGTGTCATGGCACGTTACCTGTGCCTGGTACGTGTTGTCATGGCACGTTACCCGTGCCTGGTAGTGTGTCATGGCACGTTACCTGTGCCTGGTACAGTGGTGTCATGGCACGTTACCCATGCCTGGTCAGTGGTGTCATGGCACGTTACCTGTGCCTGGTACAGTGTTGTCATGGCACGTTACCCTGCCTGGTGAGTGGTGTCATGGCACGTTACCTGTGCCTGGTACAGTGTGTCATGGCACGTTACCCGTGCCTGGTAGGTGTCATGGCACGTTACCTGTGCCTGGTACAGTGTGTCATGGCACGTTACCCATGCTGGTGCAGTGGTGTCATGGCACGTTACCTGTGCCTGGTAAGTGGTGTCATGGCACGTTACCTGTGCCTGGTACAGTGGTGTCATGGCACGTTACTGTGCCTGGTCAGTGGTTTCATGGCACGTTCTTGCTGTATGGTGTCATGCACGTTACCTGTGCTGGAGTGGTGTCATGGCACGTACCTTGCCTGGTCAGTGTGTCATGGCAGTTACTGTGCCTGGTAGTGTGTCATGGCACGTTACCTGTGCTGGTCAGTGGTGTATGGCACGTTACCTGTGCGGTAATGTGTCATGGCACGTTACTTGCCTGGTAGTGGTGTCATGGCCGTTACCTGTGCCTGGTAAGTGGTGTCATGGCACGTTACCTGTGCCTGGTAGTGGTGTCATGGCACGTTACCTGTGCCTGTACAGGTGTCATGGCACGTACCTGCCTGGTTTATGTGTCATGGCGATTGCCGGAGGGGTTGGCACGTTTACTGTGCTGGTCGTGGTGCATGCACATTCCAGTGCTGGTATGGTGTCATGGCACGTTACCTGTGCCTGGTGCATGGTTGTCATGGCACGTTACCTGTGCCTGGTAGTGTGTCATGGCACGTTACTGTGCTGGTCAGTGGTGTCATGGCACGTTACCTGTGCCTGGTAGTGGTTGTCATGGCACGTTACCTGTGCCTGGTACAGTGGTGTCATGGCAGTTACCTGTGCCTGGTACAGTGGTGTCATGGCACGTTACCGATGCCTGGTAGTTGTGTTCATGGCACGTTACCTGTGCCTGGTACGTGGTTGTCATGGCACGTTACCCGTGCCTGGTACAGTGGTGGTCATGGCACGTTACCCATGCCGTTGTAGTGGTGTCATGGCACGTTACCTGTGCCTGGTACAGTGGTGTCATGGCACGTTACCAGTGCCATGGTCAGTGGTGTCATGGCACGTTACCTGTGCCTGGTACAGTGTGTCATGGCACGTTACCCGTGCCTGGTAGGTGTCATGGCACGTTTTTTTTTTTTTTTTTTTTTTTTTTTTTTTTTTTTTTTTTTTTTTTTTTTTTTTTTTTTTTTTTTTTTTTTTTTTTTTTTTTTTTTTTTTTTTTTTTTTTTTTTTTTTTTTTTTTTTTTTTTTTTTTTTTTTTTTTTTTTTTTTTTTTTTTTTTTTTTTTTTTTTTTTTTTTTTTTTTTTTTTTTTTTTTTTTTTTTTTTTTTTTTTTTTTTTTTTTTTTTTTTTTTTTCCCCCCCCCCCCCCCCCCCCCCCCCCCCCCCCCCCCCCCCCCCCCCCCCCCCCCCCCCCCCCCCCCCCCCCCCCCCCCCCCCCCCCCCCCCCCCCCCCCCCCCCCCCCCCCCCCCCCCCCCCCCCCCCCCCCCCCCCCCCCCCCCCCCCCCCCCCCCCCCCCCCCCCGTTACTGTGCCTGTAGTGGTGTCATGGCACGTTACCTGTGCCTGGTACAGTGGTGTCATGGCACGTTACCCCATGCCTGGTGCAGTTGTGTCATGGCACGTTACCTGTGCCTGGTACAGTGTTGTCATGGCACGTTACCTGTGCCTGGTACAGTGTTGTCATGGTAGGTTACCTGTGCCTGGTACAGTGTTGTCATGGCACGTTACCTGTGCCTGGTACAGTGTTGTCATGGCACGTTACCTGTGCCTGGTACAGTGTTGTCATGGTAGGTTACCTGTGCCTGGTACAGTGTTGTTATGGCACGTTACCTGTGCCTGGTACAGTATTCTCTTCATGAGCGATTGGCAGCGGGTTGGCCAACCGGGGTTTATTGTCGACGGGGTCTGTTTTCGGTGCCACACATCTATCCAGTGTCTGCAGGGCTTAAGGCGGCCTGACCGCGAGCGTAACAACTCTTTTCCTTCTGGTGCGAAGGTTAATGCTTTACCTCGCTGCCACCAGTACGTTGTGACTGGATGGTTTTGTGGGTCAGAGGTCGAAAGTACTTGATGTGTGTCGGCTTTTAAATGTTCTGCTTCAACTGTTTGCCGTAATAAGCAGGTTCAGCAAGCTGAGTTCCTCTTTCTCCTGTAAATTACGCAGTGTCGGTCGTATAAAGCGCAGTCCACGACCCGAGAGTTGTGTCTTCTTGTACTGCACATATATCTGCTGCGGGGGTTAGTCCCCTGATCGTTGATCTTAGACTGACCCGTCGCACAGTTGAGGCAGAGATGTTGCCGAAGTGGAACGGCGTAGCAACCAACCGTTGTTTAGGGATGTCAGTTGCTCGATTCCGGTTTGTTCCGGTTTCCACGTCGCTGCTTCCAGCTCTGCAAATCCCACTTGCATTCCGAATGTCTTGGGATCGAAGTCATAAGAAGAGAATTGTATCAAATTGCTTGTACTGTGTTAAGTCACGTGTCAGTTACACGGTAGGTCAGGCCTGTGAAATACGTGATGCTTCTGGGCGAGATTAGCAACTAGTGTCTTGTCATGAGGTGAAGATACGTACAGTTTTGAACATATTACGTTTTTTGACAGTATTTATTCCGTGCATTTTGAGTGAATTAATTGTTCATCCACAAGCAAGCAATCCAATTACAGTCCTTGACAGGCCCTTAGGGTCCCAGGAGGTTGAGGCTCACAGATTTATAGACAATCGGCACATGACGGTGGTAAGGTTGTCAGCCCTACGCACCGGCCGCCTTTACTCCCCAGGAAATACTTCTGGTACTCATTTCTGTTAGAGGCTGAGTCGACCCCAGGGCCATAGTGCGACCGAAAGGATTATGTCAATGAAAAATTGCAATGACAACATTGGGAATCGAACCCGCGACCTTCAGGCTGATTGTTAATTCATGACACCAACAAATGCACCTTTGGTGTTTACAGTCTTACATTGCTTCTACATGTTTCGGCGTCATTTGTGCCTTCCTCATTGGGCTGTACGTCAAGATTTGAAGCTGTCAGTTTTACAGCAAGTAGGCTGATGCAGTGCCTGGGTGCTTATTGTGTCATTGACGTCACGCTGAGAGTTGCCAGCCCAGTGCAAAGTGTGCAAATTGGGGCCCACACCAGATCTTTGAAAGTAGAGCCAATCGATCATCGATACAATGAGACAGTGCGTATCGAACCGCGTGCACCTTGCACGAATACAAGTTTACAATGCAACATGTTTCGGCTCATTAGCCATCATCAGTGATAGCACAAATGTTATGGGAATAGACAGACAGACATGACGGACAGACAGACATGACGGACAGACAGACATGACAGACAGACACACAGACACACAGACAGACAGACATGACGGACAGACAGACACACAGACAGACAGACACACAGACAGACAGACATGACGGACAGACAGACACACAGACAGACAGACACACAGACAGACAGACAGACACACAGACAGACATGACGGACAGACAGACACACAGACAGACATACACACAGACAGACAGACACACAGACAGACAGACATGACGGACAGACAGACACACAGACAGACAGACACACAGACAGACACACAGACAGACAGACACACAGACAGACACACAGACAGACAGACACACAGACAGACACACAACAGACACACAGACAGACAGACATGACGGACAGACAGACACACAGACAGACAGACATGACGGACAGACAGACACACAGACAGACACACAGACAGACAGACAGACACACAGACAGACAGACACACAGACAGACAGACACACAGACAGACAGACAGACACACAGACAGACAGACACACAGATAGACAGACAGAGACAGACGGACAGACATGACGAAACTAATAGTCGCTTTAGCAATTTTGCGAACGCGCCTGAAAATGATTGTAATGTATAAAGCAAAATAAGTTGCTAAGTGAATGAATTGTACTGATAGTTATATACATATACAATACAACTATATCGGTTTGATTTATTTACTGAATAACATTTTATTTTGTTTATATATTGCAATTATATTCTCTGTAAATTTATCAGAACATTCATAAACAAACTTTTATCTTTTAAGCGCTTTCTTTGTTAGCTGATTGTGTAATGGTCTTGACACTATTCCCATAAAATTGGTGTTATCACTGATTGCTAATAAGTCGAAACATGTTGCATTGTAGATAAATAACTTTTGTAAGCGTATAAAGTGTACCTAGTTGGTTATATACAGGGTATACACAAAAGAATGGTGCGGTTTAAATAGTGAAAACTATTGAAACCGCACCATTCTTTTGTGTATACCCTGTATTGTCCCCTACACGATAGCCTGGCCGCCGGGTTTGTGTGGCAGGTCACATAACCATTAGCATGTTCTCGAAGTTTGCTGTTTGGGATGCCCCCCCCCGCATTTAGGGCCGAGATCGCACGTGACGAATTTAAAGTAAGCCCTATGAGGTTCCTCAAACCTCCAAGCCAGCAAGTATTGTTGACAGAACCTCTTGCAGCCCAATCAGTCTGGTGCCTGCGGGGTGAATGCTGGGGGTTGGGGTTCGATTCTTAGTCATTCAGGTTTGGCGAGTCAGGGCCTCTCCGGGACGTGCCGAGTTTCCTGTCCAGGTACTGGCTGTTATTTCCCCCGGGGGTTAAGCGGTCGGGTCTTGAAACTGATGTGTGCCTACACCCAGTACAGAGAGTAAGAATGCTTGGAAAAATACCTCCACTTCCCCTACGTCTTCATACAGCGATGTTTCTTTGAGGAGAGGAGGAACCTTACTTTTGTGTTACTTGACATTTATTTGTCTGTAGCTTGTTTAATGACGCTGTCGGTTTTTTTTTCAAATGTCGCGACAGCCCCTAATGGGCCAGGGTCTCACGATCACACTCAGACACACCGCACTCGGTAGGACTGCTCTGGAGGGGTGATCAGCCCGACCCAGAGACCTCTACCTGACACACGACACTCACAAGAGACTGACATCCATGCCCCCGGCGGGATTCGAACCCGCAATCCCAGCAAGCGAACGGCCGCAGGGATGGCCCACAACGTCATATCAATTTCTAATGGTTTGCAACAATTCCCCACGCCAGGTCCACCTCATCCTCCCCAGGTGCCGCTTGTTTTAGAGTTGTTTTAGTTGTTGACACGTGGTGTAACAGCAGTATTGACACGTGGTGTAACAGCAGTATTGACACGTGGTGTAACAGCAGTATTGACACGTGGTGTAACAGCAGAATGCAGTTTTGACACTTCGGCCGGTCGTGTTTCGTTTGCAACGCGGTCAGTCTTTGTTATTTATATAGGGTCGACGGTAAGGGTCATTAGTGAATGGTGATGGATTGGAAAGGATGTGGAAAGCTCGTGGCCTAATGTGGGTATTGTCTAAAGCAGTGGTTCCCAAACTTTTTCGGTCCACCGCCCCCTTGGTTCCATATACACACGCAAAGCCCCCCCCCCCTACCTTTTTTAAAAAACATAAATGCGCTTTTGTTTTCACTTTTATTTTATATTTAAAAATTATTTAAATAAAATTATAAGAGTTAAACTTAATGTTTTATGTGTTAATTAATAAATTAAAATTTATTGTATTTTTTATGATTAACAATAATTCATCTAGCAATAGTTTATTAAACAAATACTATGTGCTTGAATAAGATTCATAAATTAAAATACTAAGAAATTTAGTTAATTTTTTATTTTTAACACAAAAATTACTTTATTTCAATTTTATTACAAACATAAATGCACTGCTTGTCTACTAGCGCCCCCCTGTGATAATAACAGCGCTCCCTTCCACCTCTCGTACATATTAGCGCCCACCTCGGTAATCCCACCGCCCCCCAGGGGGCAGTACCGCCCACTTTGGGAACCACTGATCTAGACATATTGGAGTGAGTGACAAAAAACATGGACAACGTGTCTAGTAGCCGGTGTCGCGGTGGAGATTTGAACCGGGCATCTGTCGAATACAGATCTGGAGAGTGGCATGCTCTGTCGACTTTGTCAAGCCTTGTGCCAGACAGGACGCAGACGCTTGAGTTTTATTTTTTTGTGTTGACGGGGCCCCGCAGCAGATGCTACGGACACACCGCAGTATTAAGGCTTATTGTACAACCCTGTGATAAAGATGATTAGTTTTTTTTCTGTTTTTTCCGTGTAATGGAGCACAGGTGGAATGAAATTGACAGGGGAAAACCGATGTACTCGGGGATAAACCTGTCCCAGTGCTACTTTGTCCACCACAAATCCCACATATACTGACCCCGGGATAGAAACCGGGTCTCCGTGGTGACAGACCGGCGACTAACCGCCTGAGCCATGGCACGGCCAGACGCATGAGTTACGTAGTGTACGTTCCTTGATTGAGCAGAATGTCTGAACACCTGAAGACTGATTGTGTCCTGTCTGAACTGCATTTGAAGGCTCAGTTAATAGTCTGCGTCGGTTATAAAATCCAGTCGGTTATAAAATCCAGTCGGTTATAAATCCAGTCGGTTATAAAATCCAGTCGGTTATAAAATCCAGTCGGTTATAAAATCCAGTCGGTTTATAAAATCCAGTCGGTTATAAAATCCAGTCGGTTATAAATCCAGTCGGTTATAAAATCCAGTCGGTTATAAAATCCAGTCGGTTATAAAATCCAGTCGGTTATAAAATCCAGTCGGTATAAAATCCAGTCGGTTATAAAATCCAGTCGGTTATAAAATCCAGTCGGTTATAAAATCCAGTCGGTTATAAAATCCAGTCGGTTATAAAATCCAGTCGGTTATAAAATCCAGTCGGTTATAAAATCCAGTCGGTTATAAAATCCAGTCGGTTATAAAATCCAGTCGGTTATAAAATCCAGTCGGTTATAAAATCCAGTCGGTTATAAAATCCAGTCGGTTATAAAATCCAGTCGGTTATAAAATCCAGTCGGTTATAAAATCCAGTCGGTTATAAATCCAGTCGGTTATAAATCCAGTCGGTTATAAAATCCAGTCGGTTATAAAATCCAGTCGGTTATAAAATCCAGTCGGTTATAAAATCCAGTCGGTTATAAAATCCAGTCGGTTATAAAATCCAGTCGGTTATAAAATCCAGTCGGTTATAAAATCCAGTCGGTTATAAAATCCAGTCGGTTATAAAATCCAGTCGGTTATAAAATCCAGTCGGTTATAAAATCCAGTCGGTTATAAAATCCAGTCGGTTATAAAATCCAGTCGGTTATAAAATCCAGTCGGTTATAAAATCCAGTCGGTTATAAAATCCAGTCGGTTATAAAATCCAGTCGGTTATAAAATCCAGTCGGTTATAAAATCCAGTCGGTTATAAAATCCAGTCGGTTATAAAATCCAGTCGGTTATAAAATCCAGTCGGTTTAAAATCCAGTCGGTTATAAAATCCATCGGGTATAAAATCAGTCGTTACTGTTGTTACTATTCCACACGTTTGTGGGAATTTGCGGTTTTTGGAATGTGAAACATTGGGAGAGAGGAGAGGTGGATACAGGGTTTTGGTGGGGATACATGATGGAAAGAGACCACTTGAAAGACCTAGGCGTAGATGGGAGGAAAATATTAAAATGGATCTTCAAGAAGTGGGATAGGGAGCCTTGGACTGGATTTATCTGGCTCAGGATAGGGACAGTTGGCGGGCGCATGTAAATGCGGTAATGAACCTTCAGGTTTCATAAAATGCGCGGAATTTGTTGGCTAGCTGAGATGCTGGCTTCTCAGGAAGGACTGTGCTCTGTGGAGTTTGGCTTGAAATGCCCGCAGTGCTGCTCGCGGTCAAAGCCTTAGCGAGAATTGCATTGAATACAAGCTTCTGTTTAAAACACGAAACAAAAAAGATGATTAACCCAAGAAGTGAGTTCAGTTGCTTGTTTTGAAGCAGAAAGTCAGTAACTTCTTAGTAGGCAGCAGAATATGCGAAGGAATTCCGCAGTTGTGCTGCGTAGACACATTGCGTAGGCGTCGAAATATGCTACTAATTGGCATGAAAGGAAACTTATATGCAGAACTTTGTGTGCTGAGACATGACGTCATGTAGTCTGTTGCGAGTTGACTGACGTGTCAGAGGAACGTAGTACCGTCATTTCACGTACGTATTCTAACTTGAGAATGGCGGTCGTTCGTTGTCTCGAAACGTCGCTAAGTTGCTTCCTCTACACGGCAGAGAATGACGGCCGTACGTTGCCTCGAAACGTCGCTAAGTTGCTACCTGTATACACGGCAGAGAACGGCGGTCGTACGTTGTCTCGAAACGTCGCTAAGTTGCTACCTCTATACACGGCAGAGAATGGCGGTCGTACGTTGTCTCGAAACGTCGCTAAGTTGCTACCTGTATACACGGCAGAGAACGGCGGTCGTACGTTGTCTCGAAACGTCGCTAAGTTGCTACCTCTATACACGGCAGAGAATGACGGCCTTACGTTGCCTCGAAACGTCGCTAAGTTGCTACCTGTATACACGGCAGAGAACGGCGGTCGTACGTTGTCTCGAAACGTCGCTAAGTTGCTACCTCTATACACGGCAGAGAATGGCGGTCGTACGTTGTCTCGAAACGTCGCTAAGTTGCTACCTGTATACACGGCAGAGAACGGCGGTCGTACGTTGTCTCGAAACGTCGCTAAGTTGCTACCTGTATACACGGCAGAGAACGGCGGTCGTACGTTGTCTCGAAACGTCGCTAAGTTGCTACCTCTATACACGGCACAGAATGGCAGTCGTACGTTGTCTCGAAACGTCGCTAAGTTGCTACCTGTATACACGGCAGAGAATGGCGGTCGTACGTTGTCTCGAAACGTCGCAAAGTTGCTACCTGTATACACGGCAGAGAATGGCGGTCGTACGTTGTCTCGAAACGTCGCTAAGTTGCTACCTCTATACACGGCAGAGAATGGCGGTCGTACGTTGTCTCGAAACGTCGCTAAGTTCCTACCTGTATACACGGCAGAGAACGGCGGTCGTACGTTGCCTCGAAACGTCGCTAAGTTGCTACCTCTATACACGGCAGAGAATGGCGGTCGTACGTTGTGTCGAAACGTCGCTAAGTTGCTACGTCTATACCCGGCAGAGAATGGCGGTCGTACGTTGTCTCGAAACGTCGCAAAGTTGCTACCTGTATACACGGCAGAGAATGGCGGTCGTACGTTGTCTCGAAACGTCGCCACGTTGCTACCTGTATACACGGCAGAGAATGGCGGTCGTACGTTGTCTCGAAACGTCGCCACGTTGCTACCTGTATACACGGCCGAGAATGGCGGTCGTACGTTGTCTCGAAACGTCGCTAAGTTGCTACCTCTATACATGGCATAATACCAGAAGAACGTAACATCTGTCACCGTTGTGAAAACTGCAAATCTTGGATAGTTACTTATTTACTATTTTCCCTTCAAAATCGCTAATTTTCTGCATGTCTTATGTATAAAGCTGTAACCTCACTTTAGGAGCTAGTCGGTACTCGGGTGAGTCTCCCACGCTAACCGTTGTGTGGGATTTAACACCTTGTAGTCCAGTGGATGTGTACCGACGTTTCAGGAGAATCTCCTGCCCCCATCATCATTGTAGATGAAGATAACCGTCTTCGGGATGGCACCTTGTTAGGTTGATGCACGTCGACGTTTCAGAGAAACCTGCTGCCTCCACCGCCATCGTGTACCATGATTAGGGCAGTGGGTTCCTTTGGAAAGTTGGTACACATCAGACTACACGACGTTAGGTTAGTTTCATGGTCACGACGGCGACGTAGCCAAGACTTCTGCGCATGTGCTGGAACGCGAAAGTGCCGCACTGCTTTCAGAAGACCTCGTCATTGGACTGTAAAGTCAAATTAACTGTGGTCTCGTATTTACAGGTTTTGTTGTCCCATCTACGTCTAGCTCTTCCAAATACTTTTTCCCGTTCAACATTTTGTGCATTCACGACTCACATCGGTTCCAAATCGGTTTTCACTCATCTCCTGTGCAGTTAACCCTTTAAAGCCCAGTGGTCACAATATGTACCATCAGGTTTAACATTCACAAATTCTACATTCTGCCCACACAGTGTATTTATGTGTTTTTGTGGATCTCAGAACAAACAGCGATTATTTCACTGTACAGCATTAACTGACTGCTTTGTATAACTGAGACGGAGTGTGTTTACTGCGCGGTACGGACTGTATTTATGTGTTTTGTGTGGATCTCAGAACAAACAGCGATTATTTCACTGTACAGCATTAACTGACTGGTTTGTATAACTGAGACGGAGTGTGTTTACTGCGCGGTACGGACTGTATTTATGTGTTTTGTGTGTATCTCAGAACAAACAGCGATTATTTCACTGTACAGCATTAACTGACTGGTTTGTATAACTGAGACGGAGTGTGTTTACTGCGCGGTACGGACTGTATTTATGAGTTTTGTGTGGATCTCAGAACAAACAGCGATTATTTCACTGTACAGCATTAACTGACTGGTTTGTATAACTGAGACGGAGTGTGTTTACTGCGCGGTACGGACTGTATTTATGTGTTTTGTGTGGATCTCAGA
The DNA here is from genome assembly GCA_021186555.1 of Reticulitermes speratus. Taxonomy (NCBI): domain Eukaryota; kingdom Metazoa; phylum Arthropoda; class Insecta; order Blattodea; family Rhinotermitidae; genus Reticulitermes; species Reticulitermes speratus. The sequence continues at coordinate 42,288,239 of JAJKFL010000014.1, read as the reverse complement.
ACAAACAGCGATTATTTCACTGTACAGCATTAACTGACTGGTTTGTATAACTGAGACGGAGTGTGTTTACTGCGCGGTACGGACTGTATTTATGTGTTTTGTGTGTATCTCAGAACAAACAGCGATTATTTCACTGTACAACATTAACTGGCTGGTTTGTATAACTGAGACGGAGTGTGTTTACTGCGCGGTACGGACTGTATTTATGTGTTTTGTGTGGATCTCAGAACAAACAGCGATTATTTCACTGTACAGCATTAACTGACTGGTTTGTATAACTGAGACGGAGTGTGTTTACTGCGCGGTGCGGACTGTATTTATGTGTTTTGTGTGTATCTCAGAACAAACAGCGATTATTTCACTGTACAGCATTAACTGACTGGTTTGTGTAACTGAGCCGGAGTGTGTTTACTGCGCGGTACGGACTGTATTTATGTGTTTTGTGTGGATCTCAGAACAAACAGCGATTATTTCACTGTACAGCATTAACTGACTGGTTTGTGTAACTGAGACGGAGTGTGTTTACTGCGCGGTACGAACTGTATTTATGTGTTTTGTGTGGATCTCAGAACAAACAGCGATTATTTCACTGTACAACATTAACTGACTGGTTTGTATAACTGAGACGGAGTGTGTTTACTGCGCGGTACGGACTGTATTTATGTGTTTTGTGTGGATCTCAGAACAAACAGCGATTATTTCACTGTACAGCATTAACTGACTGGTTTGTATAAGTGAGACGGAGTGTGTTTACTGCGCGGTACGGACTGTATTTATGTGTTTTGTGTGGATCTCAGAACAAACAGCGATTATTTCACTGTACAACATTAAGTGACTGATTTGTATAACTGAGACGGAGTGTGTTTACTGCGCGGTACGGACTGTATTTATGTGTTTTGTGTGGATCTCAGAACAAACAGCGATTATTTCACTGTACAACATTAAGTGACTGATTTATATAACTGAGACGGAGTGTGTTTACTGCGCGGTACGGACTGTATTTATGTGTTTTGTGTGGATCTCAGAACAAACAGCGATTATTTCACTGTACAGCATTAACTGACTGGTTTGTATAAATGAGACGGAGTGTGTTTACTGCGCGGTACGGACTGAATCTTTTTATGCAGTTTCAATTATTTTAGCCCAACTGGGCCGTGTCATGACCCAGGTGGTTAGTGGCTGACCTCTTACCCCGGAGGCCCGGGTTCGATCCCATTTGAGATTTGTGGTGAGATACTGGCGCTGCGAAGGGGTTTTCTACGAGTACTTCGGTTTTCCCCTGTCAGTACCATATCACTAACCCTCCATGTTCATCTTCAGCTTAACGTTGCTCTTACCAGGACAAACGGGCGAAGCCTGGGAGCCTTCCACAAAGCAATGATGTTTCGGAAATCATGGGTCATTCGTTAGGAAAGTACTTTCACATTGTTTTAGCCCAACTGCCACCAGTCAACCTTTACCAGAAGGACGAGCGGGCATTGCGTATGAACCTTTGACAGCTGTAAATGTTCTGTTTCTCCGTCTGCACTAACAGTAAATGAGTGCCTCTTAGTGTATCCATTCCCTCTGCGTCTTTCTCTGTACAGTAGGCCCTCGATTTAACGGACTAATTGGAGGGGAGGTGTGTCCGTTATTGCCGAAAGTCCGTTAAATTTAATGTATTTTAAAAACATATATTAATAACGAACTTACAATGTACAGGGTGTATTAAAATGTTATTATAATGTATAAGTATGAATAAAATATTATTATAATGTACATTGAGTAATTTATACACGCCACTAAAACAACTGTTACAAATATAAAAACCAATTTACGACAGGAACCAAAATTTATTTTAATTAAACACGTCAAATTTTTTGTCCGTTAAATCCGAAGTCCGTTAAATCGAGGGCCTACTGTGTTAGTATTTTAAGGAGTTATTTTGGGCAAAGAAGGATGTCGACCCTGTGCCAAATTAAGCACCACACTATGAAGGCGCATATTGTGAGTAGCGGTATAATTAAATGAATACTGATGGCCGGTACTAGTTGAAGGCGGGTGTTCAGCTTCACTCTCCGGCCGCTTTACTCCCCGGCGAAAGAGCGCCTCGTGCCCATTACGTTGGAGGTCTGGTTGACGTTAGTGGCGGTCTGGACACTATGGGGAGGGAAACATCTTTTGTCCTTGGTTGGTATAGTTGTCCCGCTCGTCCATCCTGTAGTGCAGTCTATACCGCCAGAGTTATGACTCATTCAAGTGCAGTCAGTGGGGTCGCTTGATGTCTTTAAGAAAAGAAACAGGATGACGTGGTTGACGTCTTGGGCATGTAGATGACCGATAAATTATTACGAGAGTTTCTTGATCCTTTGTCTGTTTAAAGTCAGCTTGAACTTAGCGATCTTCATTTATTATGACACTGAATGTCGTGGTATAGTTGCTTTGTGCTTAAATGACATAAGTCACGATTAGGTCTGAGCCCAATTCGGTCACATTTCATACTGTACCAGAACGCTGGACACCATAGACAAACTTGTCCTTTGAGAACTAATTGGTTTCTGGACTTTGTCCATCGTCCGGAAATCTAAAGTCACGACGTTTCGGAAGCTGGATCTGCTTCCGTCCTCAGGTGAAGGAGGAGGGAGACACATACTCAGTTGGGTCCCTTAGATAGAGCTAACCTCAATCACTTACCATCGTCAGAAACTTTTAGTATTTAAACTTGTCCTTGTTTGGACCGGACAGTGATTGCTATGGAATGTTACTAATTGCCACATTTTGGTTTGTTCAGGGATACATTCAGTGATCCTGTCTGATCAGGGGTTCGGTTCCCGGCAGTGTTAATAAATTTTTCTCTTGTTCAGAACGTCCGGACTGTTTCTGGAACCCATCCATCCTCCTGTTCATTGGATACCGGGGGTAGGGTGGCCGAGGCGTGAGGCTGACCAATCATATGCTTCTAGTGTCAAGGTTGAGAATGTGTGGGTTTATACATTACGACCTCTGCATGCCTCCGTGCCATGGACAGGGAAAGCTTTAGTGTTCAGTGAATAATGAACTAATTTTTGAATCGTCTTAACGGTGTGTATCGCGATCAGTGTCTGAACTGTGGGCATTGCCCGTTTAACAATACGACGCTTGTTTGGCGTTGTACCGACGCCGTTCCTAAAGCTTCAAGTCTTCTGGGATGTGACACTTTACGACTGCTTGACCCTGAGGATGGACTACGATTCCTGATGCTTCGAAACGTCGGGAAACACTGACGGAAAATAACAGTAGTACCGTGTTCGACGCTGCCTGCCGTCTCGCGAAACATCTGAGTGGAGGTGATACGATTTGTCAGTTAAAATAATGCCCCTGTATGACTGCTACCTGCCTTAACATTAAAACAAATCGGAATATATCCGCAGAGCGTAACACTTTCGGCGCGCTCGCTCTGTTATTATCCCTGGATTTTAAGTTCGTAACTGTTATCACCAAAACACGATGCGAGTATAGCAGGCTTAATTCCACAGTGTCTCCAGCTTCAGGCGCAGGTAACAGCGAGCCTAGGCTGATGTCACAAGTCGGGAGGGTGCGCGAAGTCGTGTGCGCGTAGATCAGTGTGTTTCTGCAGTCAGAGCGGTGGAGGTGCCAGTATTGGTCTGCTTACGTAGCAGCTGTAGTTATGTGACTGAGGTAGGAGGACTGTAAGGTTTGTGAGACTTGTACATGTAGATCAGTGTGTTTGTGCAGTCAGAGTGGTGGAGGTGCCAGTATTGGTCTGCTTACGTAGCAGCTGTAGTGATGTGACTGAGGTAGGAGGGCTGTAAGGTTTGTGAGACTTGTACATGTAGATCAGTGTGTTGTGCAGTCAGAGCGGTGGAGGTGCCAGTATTAGTCTGCTTACGTAGCAGCTGTAGTGATGTGACTGAGGTAGGAGGGCTGTAAGGTTTGTGAGACTTGTACATGTAGATCAGTGTGTTTGTGCAGTCAGAGCGGTGGAGGTGCCAGTATTGGTCTGCTTACGTAGCAGCTGTAGTTATGTGACTGAGGTAGGAGGACTGTAAGGTTTGTGAGACTTGTACATGTAGATCAGTGTGTTTGTGCAGTCAGAGCGGTGGAGGTGCCAGTATTGGTCTGCTTACGTAGCAGCTGTAGTGATGTGACTGAGGTAGGAGGGCTGTAAGGTTTGTGAGACTTGTACTTGTAGATCAGTGTGTTTGTGCAGTCAGAGCGATGGAGGTGCCAGTATTGGTCTGCTTACGTAGCAGCTGTAGTGATGTGACTGAGGTAGGAGGGCTGTAAGGTTTGTGAGACTTGTACATGTAGATCAGTGTGTTGTGCAGTCAGAGCGGTGGAGGTGCCAGTATTAGTCTGCTTACGTAGCAGCTGTAGTGATGTGACTGAGGTAGGAGGGCTGTAAGGTTTGTGAGACTTGTACATGTAGATCAGTGTGTTTGTGCAGTCAGAGTGGTGGAGGTGCCAGTATTGGTCTGCTTACGTAGCAGCTGTAGTGATGTGACTGAGGTAGGAGGGCTGTAAGGTTTGTGAGACTTGTACATGTAGATCAGTGTGTTGTGCAGTCAGAGCGGTGGAGGTGCCAGTATTAGTCTGCTTACGTAGCAGCTGTAGTGATGTGACTGAGGTAGGAGGGCTGTAAGGTTTGTGAGACTTGTACATGTAGATCAGTGTGTTGTGCAGTCAGAGCGGTGGAGGTGCCAGTATTAGTCTGCTTACGTAGCAGCTGTAGTGATGTGACTGAGGTAGGAGGGCTGTAAGGTTTGTGAGACTTGTACATGTAGATCAGTGTGTTTGTGCAGTCAGAGCGATGGAGGTGCCAGTATTGGTCTGCTTACGTAGCAGCTGTATATGTGACTGAGGTAGGAGGACTGTAAGGTTTGTGAGACTTTTACATGTAGATCAGTGTGTTTGTGCAGTCAGAGCGATGGAGGTGCCAGTATTGGTCTGCTTACGTAGCAGCTGTAATATGTGACTGAGGTAGGAGGACTGTAAGGTTTGTGAGACTTGTACATGTAGATCAGTGTGTTTGTGCAGTCAGAGCGATGGAGGTGCCAGTATTGGTCTGCTTACGTAGCAGCTGTAGTCATGTGACTGAGGTAGGAGGGCTGTAAGGTTTGTGAGACTTTTACATGTAGATCAGTGTGTTTGTGCAGTCAGAGCGGTGGAGGTGCCAGTATTAGTCTGCTTACGTAGCAGCTGTAGTGATGTGACTGAGGTAGGAGGGCTGTAAGGTTTGTGAGACTTGTACATGTAGATCAGTGTGTTTGTGCAGTCAGAGCGATGGAGGTGCCAGTATTGGTCTGCTTACGTAGCAGCTGTAGTCATGTGACTGAGGTAGGAGGCTGTAAGGTTTGTGAGACTTGTACATGTAGATCAGTGTGTTTGTGCAGTCAGATCGGTGGAGGTGCCAGTATTGGTCTGCTTACGTAGCAGCTGTAGTCATGTGACTGAGGTAGGAGGGCTGTAAGGTTTGTGAGACTTGTACATGTAGATCAGTGTGTTTGTGCAGTCAGAGCGGTGGAGGTGCCAGTATTGGTCTCTTACGTAGCAGCTGCAGTTATGTGACTGAGGTAGGAGGGCTGTAAGGTTTGTGAGACTTGTACATGTAGATCAGTGTGTTTGTGCAGTCAGAGCGGTGGAGGTGCCAGTATTGGTCTACTTACTTAGCAGCTGTAGTGATGTGACTGAGGTAGGAGGGCTGTAAGGTTTGTGAGACTTGTACATGTAGATCAGTGTGTTTGTGCAGTCAGAGCAGTGGAGGTGCCAGTATTGGTCTGCTTACGTAGCAGCTGTAGTCATGTGACTGAGGTAGGAGGGCTGTAAGGTTTGTGAGACTTGTACATGTAGATCAGTGTGTTTGTGCAGTCAGAGCGGTGGAGGTGCCAGTATTGGTCTGCTTACGTAGCAGCTGCAGTTATGTGACTGAAGTAGGAGGGCTGTAAGGTTTGTGAGACTTGTACATGTAGATCAGTGTGTTTGTGCAGTCAGAGCGGTGGAGGTGCCAGTATTGGTCTACTTACTTAGCAGCTGTAGTGATGTGACTGAGGTAGGAGGGCTGTAAGGTTTGTGAGACTTGTACATGTAGATCAGTGTGTTTGTGCAGTCAGAGCAGTGGAGGTGCCAGTATTGGTCTGCTTACGTAGCAGCTGTAGTCATGTGACTGAGGTAGGAGGGCTGTAAGGTTTGTGAGACTTGTACATGTAGATCAGTGTGTTTGTGCAGTCAGAGCGGTGGAGGTGCCAGTATTGGTCTGCTTACGTAGCAGCTGCAGTCATGTGACTCAGGTAGGTAGACTTTAAGGTTTGTGAGATTGGCACTGAAGGTTGTCATACAAAATGACGGGTACTTTGTGGATGTAATCGTGCCATGACTCAGAAATGTTGCCTTTTCTGGCTTTATGCCAAGCACACTGTAACATTTATTGACAACAGATTGCAAGCAGTTATATGGATGATCTTGGTAAAGGCGAGATATCGACGATGCTCAGTTGTTATGTTCAATCATCAGCTTATTGTGCGCTGTCAGCACGTGCCTCACAGGGATCACAGTCTGTCCCAATTACAGAGATCAGTCACGGCGAGATGTGATAAATGCGCGTAGGCCTTCATGTAACTTGTCAGCTATTTTTGCGCGATTTTATTCAAAATCGTAATATATGCGTAGGTTTTAGTAAGAATCCGAAGTCTGAGAATTCATGAAAATCTGTGTGGTGAGAATAATTGCATTGCATCGTGCGGACAGACACGGACGGACATGATGAAACGAATGCTCGCTTTTGCGACTACTTGGCGAACGCTCCCTAAATATCCCTGCCGTTCAGTCAGTGTATGCGTGTGTACGTCGTGCGATTGTCAAAATAGACGGCGATTATTTCCCTGTACAGCATTAAAACGATTGGTGTTTGTCATGTGTTTGCCATGCTGTAGGAACTGAATTTTTAGGCACCTTATGTTTCAAAGAACGGGAGGGTCAGTGCCATGGCTGAAGCGGGTTAGTCGCCGGCGTTTCACCGCGGAGGCCCGGTTTCGGTCCCGAGTCAGTCCATGTGGGATTTGTGGTGGACAAAGTGGCACTGGGACAGGTGTTTCTCCGAGCACAGCCAGCCTTTGTTTAACGCCCTGTTGCGTTGCTGAAAAAGTGGGCGTAAATCAAAAAAGGCTTATATGAAAAGTGATATTCCATTCAGAAATAAGGGGTTAGCGTAATAGAACGAGCCAGTCAAAGGGCGTTATAACGAAAAAATGAGAGGGCGTAAATTAGGTGGTGTAAATTGGAAAGGGGGGTTAAATCAAAAAGGCGTGAAACAAGGGCTGGATATATTTCGGTTTTGCGCCGTGAGTACCATTCTAGCAGTGCTGCATAGCCATCTTTATACTGATGCTACTCTTAGAAGGGAAAACACACGAATCCTGGGAACGTAGAAACAGGGCAGTGCGCTTTGGGATTTGGGGACTGATGGACAGTGTCACATATTTTACAGGAGGCGTTGTAAGTCCTTTTGCCGGTAAGTCTGTACGGCTGTTCATGCTTGTGCAGCCGACCCACTAGATCAGCGGTATTCAACCTTTTTTGTTCACGTACCCCCACATATAATTTCTCGTCAACTTTGTACCCCCAAAGTTGTTGGTGCATAATTCAAGTTATACACAGTCTATAATCTACATCTAAAATAAGTTAAATAAATTACATCCAAAATAATGTATTAAATAATAAGTTTTAAATGAGAAAAAGGACAGTCAAGCTATTAAATAACAAATATATTATTGTCTATCGTATAAAAATTAATAAAGGAACAAAGGTATTTTAGCAAAGCAAAATTATATGCACTATGTGGAATAAAATGAAACTAGCCGCCCAGATAAGAATCGCATAAAGGAGAGAGAGAGAGAGAGAGAGAGAGAGATAGATAGATAGAGAGAGATAGAGAAGATAGAGAGAGAGATAGATAGAGAGAGATAGAGAGAGATAGAGATAGATAGATAGAGAGAATAGAGAGAGAGATAGAGAGAGAGATAGAGAGAGAGATAGATAGAGAGAGATAGATAGAGAGAGATAGATAGAGAGAGATAGGAGAGAGATAGAGAGAGATAGAGAGAGAGGTAGAGAGAGAGGTAGAGAGAGAGATAGAGAGAGAGAGATAGAGAGAGATATAGATAGAGAGAGATAGATAGAGAGAGATAGAGAGAGAGATAGAGAGAGATAGAGAGAGATAGAGATAGAGAGAGAGATAGATAAAGAGAGATAGAGAGAGATATATAGAGAGAGAGATAGAGAGAGATAGAGAGAGAGATAGAGAGAGATAGATAGAGAGAAATAGAGAGAGAGATAGAGAGATAGAGATAGAGAGAGAGAGAGGTAGAGAGAGAGGTAGAGAGAGAGATAGAGAGAGAGATAGAGAGAGATAGAGAGAGAGAGATAGAGATGGCGCTCCCAAATCGCATGTCCTTACGTCCGGTCTCGTGTGGCTAACCCTAAATCTGGCCCTGATTATTCAGTGTTTATCATGAAATAATATATTTATTTTTTTTAAATCTACGTACCCCCTAAGATGTCTTCGCGTACCCCCGGGGGTACGCCTACCCCAGGTTGAATACCACTGCACTAGATAAGCAGTAGGCCATCTGACAAAGCCAAGCCTCTGTCTTTCAGCGCGTCGCGCTGCTGTACAATCTCATCACCCCCGATGCCATTCCTAATAGCTCAGCTGGCCACCGCACGTGATGCCGTCAATGGACGCGTTACGTCGTGTAACAATATTAGTGATCAGTTGTGCACAGAGCTCTTCGTCACTGGAATGCACACGGATATGTGGGTGTATTTGGAACGGTGTTGGCCATGCAGGAAGTTTGTATTAATCGGCCTTCTAGGGCAGTGGTATTCAACCTGGGGTACGCGTATCCCCGGGGGTACGCGATGATACCTTAGGGGGTACGTAAAATTAAAAAAAAAATAAATATATTATTTCATGATAAACACTGAATAATCAGGACCAGATTTAGGGTTAGCCACAAGAGACCGGACGTAAGGACATGCGATTTGGGAGCGCCATTTCTCTCTCTCTCTCTCTCTCTCTCTCTCTCCTTTATGCGATTCTTATCTGGGCGGCTAGTTTCATTTTATTCCACACAGTGCATATAATTGTGCTTTGCTAAAATACCTTTGTTCCTTTATTAATTTTTATACGATAGGCAATAATATATTTGTTATTTAATAGCTTGACTCTCCTTTTTCTCATTTAAAACTTATTATTTAATACATTATTTTGGATGTAATTTATTTAAATTATTTTAGATGTAGATTATAGAGTATGTCTAACTTGAATTATGCACCAAAAACTTTGGGGGTTCGAATTTGAAGAAAAATTATATATGTGGGGGTACGCGAACAAAAAAGGTTGAATACCGCTGTGCTAGGGTAAACAAGCACATATGGTCGTTGTTAGTTTGCAACTAAAAAAACCAAATAATAAAAATTAAAATACGGTGTTACGGTCAGGGGATCGAATCCTGTTGGAGGCGAGATTTTCAATGCCCGTCCTGACCGGCCCCGAAACCTACCCAGTCTCCTGTACGATGGGTACCGTGTCTTTCCCGGGAGTAAAGCGGCCGGAGCGTGGTGCTGTCCACCCACCCATTTCTAGCGCCGAGGTTGCGAATGGGTTGGATCTATACTTCCCGTCCCCTCTGTGCCTTTATAGGCATGTCATGGGGTGACCTTTACCTTTATCAGTGTTACGCCACGTAACGTGACTACTGCCTGTGTTCATTGTTAATATTAGGAGTCAGGTTGTATTTAGTGTAATGGTTCTTGTTATGGCGCCATGTATGTACGTTTATTCTGCATCTCCGGCTCGGGAACATGCTACATATACTGTAACTGACTGAGAAAAATTATTTGAAGGTCATCGTCCGCAGTTCTTGTGCTAGTTGTAGCGAAACAATCCTCGGTACCCTTTGGGCAGGAAGCTCAGTGGGCCTCAAACCCGGTCCGGACGCTTCGGAGAAGAGAAAAATGTCTTGCCTCTAACTGTAGTCGCACCACGATTTGTGGGATGTCCGATCCGTAACCTAGTCACTATACCGACTGAGCTATCCCGGTACGATTTGGTAGCGTCGTGTAGTAGCTGGTGTTTTAATGGGAGATGCGTAACAACTGTGGATACAGAGCGACTGATTTATTGTCCGTGCGTGCTGACTGTTGCTGACAGCCTCAGAGGCTCGTACAAGAACACTCTTTGTCTACTGGGGTCACTGGCCTTGTACATCGGTTTCGGGGTGGCGCGTATTTCTCGTAGCGTCGTCTGTTTCATTTCACCCTACTTCTGTGCATGTGGTGACCAGTGCAGTGCGGTGTTCGCCTCGAACGTATTTTTTTTAAAGGCTCGACAGCCCCTAGGGGGCCTAGGCCGCCTCATTTATCGAGGCTTCATGATCACACTTTAGACACACCACAATCGTTAGAACTCCTCTGGACGAGTGATCAGCCCGACACAGAGACCTCTACCTGACAACACACAACACTCACAACAGACAGACATCCATGCCCTAGGCGGGATTCGAACCCGCAATCCCAGTAAGCGAACGGCCGTAGACCCACGCTTTAGACCGCGCGGTCACTGGGATCGGCTGTAGGAAGGTATTGGGTCATACAAATGTGTAGTAATAAAAATGCACGCCGTTAAGACATGTAAGTGGATGTGTACCTCCACGCATTATCACCCTTGGTACTAGGCTCATGAGTGGCCAGGTGCTTTCCCGCGACGAAAGCGTCTGCAGTACCCATTGGATAGGGGGGCTGGATGAACAGCGGAACTGCCCTGGGTGGTCCTCTATAGCAGTGGTTCCCAAACGTTTTCGGTCCACCGCCCCCTTTGTTCCATATACACACCCACAGCGCCCCCCTACCTTTTTTTAAAGAAACATAAATGCGCTTTTGTTTCCACTTTTATTTTATATTTAAAAAATTATTTAAATAAAATTATAAGAGTTAATATTTTATGTTAATTAATAAATTAAAATTTATTATTTTTTATAATTAACAATAATTCATCTTCTCTTTATTAAACAAATAATATGTGCTTGAATAAGATTCATAAATTAAAATACTAAGAAATTTAGTTAATTTTTTATTTTTAACACAAAAATTACTTTATTTCAATTTTATTATAAAAATAAATGCACTACTGTCTACTAGCGCCCCCCTGTGATAATAACAGCGCTCCCTTCCACCTCTCGTACCTATTAGCGCCCACCTCGGTAATCCCACCGCCCCCCAGGGGGCGGTACCACCCATTTTGGGAACCACTGCTCTACAGGAATCCTCTGGAATTGTGTCGGTTTCTGTCGAAACGTCCGTAAATATACACAAAAGTACTCGTTGTCACTTCGCAGAAGTTTCTGTTATCCAGCTGCGAGCACCGGTGAAGACGGTGATGTAAGCTGGGGCAGCAGCTTGTATATCTGGCAAGTGTTACTGCATTGGCCTGATATACTGCCACGTCGAGTATCTCATGTGCAAAAGGTCGTCCTTACACACGTCGTGAATGAACAGTGGGTAATTAGTTAGAAGGAATATGGAAGGGAGAAGTGATGGCGTGTTTCGGCATCCTGTCCTAAATTTGCCTGCAGGGCTGGGAAAACTGCGGTAAGCCCCGGGATGACCGGTCCTTCGGTACAGGTTTTGAACCGGGTACTAAGCAGGAGTAGAAGTTCTGTATTAGTATGTAGGCGCGTTCGCAAAATTGCGAAAAGCGACTATTAGCTTCGTCATGTCTGTCTGTCCGTCCGCATGCAACAACTCGGCTCCCACTGGACGGATTTTTATTAAATTTGATATTTGAGAATTTTGGAAAATCTGCGTAAAAAAATTAAGTTTCTTTATAATCTGAGAAGAATAACGGGTCCTTTACACGAAGACCTATGTACATTTATGATAATATCTCGCTGAATTATTCTTAGAATGAGAAATGTTTAAGACAAAAGTTGTAGAGAAAATCAAAACACACATTTTATGTTCAATAACATTTTTCCGAAAATCGTGCCGTTTATGAGATAATGTGGAAAAATATGGTACAGCCAGACAGGCCACAGATGACAATATAATACGGCGCATGCGCTTTGCATGCTGGGTAACTAAGGCTACAGACACACACTCAGAATATGTAATACTTATTGATTTTCCACGGCAACAGTGGTTACGCGAACGCGCCTCAGTATTACGTTATACGTACATTGCCTGTCTTGTTGCTGTGGTACTAGTTATTTCCAAGCCACTTTCATAACATAACGGTCCGTGACGTTGTGGTTGCTGCCTTACGATTTGTCTAATGCACTCATAATTGCTCTGTGTACCGTTCCTCGACGCCTTTTCTCTTGTTATACCGTTACGTTTGTACAAAGCATTGGACTGGAACGTCGTAAGGTGCGGAAACTCTGCAAATGATCATCTGTGAAATACATTGCATTGCAGTTGTATATCCGTGACTTAAGGCACGGTACGTACCAAAAAGTGTACGCCCTGTCGGTTTCGTTAAATACAGGGTATACACAAAAGAATAGTGCGGTTTCAATAGTGAATACTATTGAAACCGCACCATTCTTTTGTGTATGCCCTGTATGTACCGATATTGCACAGTCACGCTTGTATCTCGGCTGACCGAATGAGTAAGAAAGGGGAGCAAAAAAAGTCCTATTTGTACTAGGAGCGTTGCCAAGCCGACTATTAGCAAACATGAAGGCAGCTAGTCATCTGATAACGCTCTGGACTGAGGAAACACATTTGTCATCTGGAAGTAAGACAAAAAAAGACTCCAAACACTCCCGTGTCTTACATAGTGATTTATGCTCGTTAAAATAGTGATAAAAAGTTAGTTGAGGTGTTTTGTACTAAAAGGGCATAGCTAGAGGAGTAGAAAAATGGCGTGTATTTTGATATTTGGTTTAAACCAGGCGTAGAAAGGTAAAAACTCGTAAAGTTTATCCTAAAACAGGCCATGAAGTCCCTGAAGCGGAGTAGAGGTATAGCTCTACTCTTTCTTTAACCTCGGCGCTAGATGGGGGTGGATGGTCAACGCCACTCCCCGGCCGGTTTAAGAGACCCGGTACCCATTCTACATGAGGCTGGGTGGGCCCCAGGGCCGGTCTGGACGGCTGCTGAAAATCTTGCCCCCACCGGACCGTCCTGCTCGTTGCAAGTCGCTGTACCGACTGAGCTGTTTGTTGCTTTGTATAGCAAGTTGTAGGTTGAACGGGAAAATACACGGAGTGGAATGATAAATCGACAAGTTAAAAGAGTAAGACGAAGAGAGATGAAATGGCGAAGGACAGAATAATGACGTAGCTCAGTGGAGTATTTTTGACGGACCGTGTTGTGGTTTGTACGCCGTGTTTGTTATTACACGGTGTGGTTACCATACAACGTACCGCACTGTGTGGTGTGAAGCTGTCTGTATCTGATAGAACATATTGATTTGACACTATACAGAACGTCAGTGGTCCGGGATAGCTCAGTCGGTATAGCGACTCGCTATGGGCCGTACGATTCGGGGTTTGAAACCCGGTGGGGGCAAGTTTTCCACACCCGTACAGACAGGTCCTGGAACTCAATACAGTGGGTACCGGGTCTATTTGCCGGGGGATAAAGTGGCCGGGCGTGGCGTTGAGCATTCACCCCCATCTAGCACCGATGTTAAAGAAAGTGTAGAGCTATACTTTACTCCCCTATGGGCCTTCATGGCCTGTTATAGGGTGAACCTTACCTTTATACAGAACATGAACTGTGCTTAAAACATGCGTGAAGTGTTCTGCTGCGTTCTGAATTCATGCTTTAATGACCTTGGTTTGAGTGCGTAAGGTTTTTTCCTGTGACGTTACGATACGCGTTTAAATTAATCACCTTGTGTCCGGCAGAAGATCACTTGTCTGTGTCGTGAGGGTGTTCCTCTGAGTTCGTGAGGAAAGGCTTAGTGACATGGATCCTTGATCGAGATTCGAAGCATTGATCTTCTGTCGCGTTACGGCTGAGCTCAACGGCATTGCTGGCAGATGAAGAGAAACGTATAGATAATCGTAAGCCTGTGTTCCGTGGAATTAACCAAGTCCACGGAGCAGCGATCTTGTTGAAAGTTGACAGTCGCCGAGTCAAATTTCCCCGAAGATTCATTACCATTATTTAGGTTCTATCCGACAAATGTACATTTTTATTTTATATTATTCAATACATATATTGCATTGAAGGTGGTCCAACATGTTTCGAACCTTATATGAGGTTCATCTTCAGGGATATCTGTTTTAAATTATACCAGTCCTTCTTCAAAGGTACAGTTAGGTTATACACTTCAAAATGTTGTCTGTGTTGTCTTGTGTTACTTATATCAGGGGACGTACGAGTTGCGTCCCGCGGTCAAGAAAGCGTATCAGTTGCGTCCCGAGTTGTCAGCCCCCCCAGATAAGGCAATGTATCAGTTGCGTCCCGAGTTGTCAGTCCCCTCCAGATAAGGCAATGTATCAGTTGCGTCCCGAGTTGTCAGTCCCCTCCAATAAGCAATGTATCAGTTGCGTCCGATTGTCAGTCCCCTCCAGATAAGGCATGTATCAGTTGCGTCCCGAGTTGTCAGTCCCCTCCAGATAAGGCAATGTATCAGTTGCGTCCCGAGTTGTCAGTCCCCTCCAGATAAGGCAATGTATCAGTTTGCGTCCCGAGTTGTCAGTCCCTCCAGATAAGGCAATGTATCAGTTGCGTCCCGAGTTGTCAGTCCCCTCCAATAAGGCAATGTATCAGTTGCGTCCCGAGTTGTCAGTCCCCTCCAGATAAGGCAATGTATCAGTTGCGTCCCGAGTTGTCAGTCCCCTCCAGATAAGGCAATGTATCAGTTGCGTCCCGAGTTGTCAGTCCCCTCCAGATAAGGCAATGTATCAGTTGCGTCCCGAGTTGTCAGTCCCCTCCAGATAAGGCAATGTATCAGTTGCGTCCCGAGTTGTCAGTCCCCTCCAGATAAGGCAATGTATCAGTTGCGTCCCGAGTTGTCAGTCCCCTCCAGATAAGGCAATGTATCAGTTGCGTCCCGAGTTGTCAGTCCCCTCCAGATAAGGCAATGTATCAGTTGCGTCCCGAGTTGTCAGTCCCCTCCAGATAAGGCAATGTATCAGTTGCGTCCCGAGTTGTCAGTCCCCTCCAGATAAGGCAATGTATCAGTTGCGTCCCGAGTTGTCAGTCCCCTCCAGATAAGGCAATGTATCAGTTGCGTCCCGAGTTGTCAGTCCCCTCCAGATAAGGCAATGTATCAGTTGCGTCCCGAGTTGTCAGTCCCCTCCAGATAAGGCAATGTATCAGTTGCGTCCCGAGTTGTCAGTCCCCTCCAGATAAGGCAATGTATCAGTTGCGTCCCGAGTTGTCAGTCCCCTCCAGATAAGGCAATGTATCAGTTGCGTCCCGAGTTGTCAGTCCCCTCCAGATAAGGCAATGTATCAGTTGCGTCCCGAGTTGTCAGTCCCCTCCAGATAAGGCAATGTATCAGTTGCGTCCCGAGTTGTCAGTCCCCCCCAGATAAGGCAATGTATCAGTTGCGTCCCGAGTTGTCAGTCCCCCCCAGATAAGGCAATGTATCAGTTGCGTCCCGAGTTGTCAGTCCCCCCCAGATAAGGCAATGTATCAGTTGCGTCCCGAGTTGTCAGCCCCCCCAGATAAGGCAATGTATCAGTTGCGTCCCGAGTTGTAGCCCCCCCAGATAAGGCAATGTATCAGTTGCGTCCCGAGTTGTCAGCCCCCCCCAGATAAGGCAATGTATCAGTTGCGTCCCGAGTTGTCAGCCCCCCAGATAAGGCAATGTATCAGTTGCGTCCCGAGTTGTCAGTCCCCTCCAGATAAGGCAATGTATCAGTTGCGTCCCGAGTTGTCAGTCCCCTCCAGATAAGGCAATGTATCAGTTGCGTCCCGAGTTGTCAGTCCCCTCCAGATAAGGCAATGTATCAGTTGCGTCCCGATGTCAGTCCCCCCAGATAAGCAATGTATCAGTTGCGTCCCGAGTTGTCAGTCCCCCCCAGATAAGGCAATGTATCAGTTGCGTCCCGAGTTGTCAGTCCCCCCCAGATAAGGCAATGTATCAGTTGCGTCCCAGTTGTGAACCCCCCCAGATAAGGCAATGTATCAGTTGCGTCCCGAGTTGTCAGCCCCCCCAGATAAGGCAATGTATCAGTTGCGTCCCGAGTTGTGAACCCCCCAGATAAGGCAATGTATCAGTTGCGTCCCGAGTTGTCAGCCCCCCCAGATAAGGCAATGTATCAGTTGCGTCCCGAGTTGTGAACCCCCCCAGATAAGGCAATGTATCAGTTGCGTCCCGAGTTGTCAGCCCCCCCAGATAAGGCAATGTATCAGTTGCGTCCCAAGGTCTCTGCTGCATGTGTATCATACAGAGACATGACCAAACCTCCAGAAGAGACCGGGAGGCGAACGCGCAGAGCAGCGAGGGACATCACACACACACACACACACACAAAACACACAGACACACACACACACACACAACACAACACCACCCAACTCCTAAGTTGTCGACGGTTTCGACGACCACGTATACCTGAAGTGCATGACATTTCGTAAGCTTTCAATTTCTTGAACCAAAAAAGAAAAGAAATGAAAAAATAAAAGAAAAAAAGGTGCATTAGTTGGTTGAAGAAATTGAAAATTGATGTCAAGATGCACGGTGAATACAACGTAAAATTTCTAATGTTTGATATGTTTTGGCAATAAGTGTAATGTGTAAATTGACATCTTTCTCAAACGATTCTGTGTTGTTTGATACACAATACTGTTGGTACAACGTTGACTACTTCAACTTACGTTCTACCTACTAAAAATCACATTAACATAAATACGACTATCAATTTTATCTTAAATATTGCATGTTTCAGGATATCATAACAACGCAGATTATTCAACTTTTAACATTTTAACCCGTATAAGACGGTTTATAACACCAAATAAACAGCAGCTACATCTATTCACATTTGAACCAGTGTTTAAACACGATTGTAAAAAAAAGCCATGTTATTCAGTTTTTACTATTTAAACAATTGTACCAATTGATGTAAAAATGTGTAATTTTAAATACTGAGTCCCTGAGGATGAGCCAGAATATGGTTCGAAACATGTAGGACAGTGTTACACAACTAATAGTGAATAAAATGTACATTTGTAGGACTATAAGTATAGAGCGCTCTGTTTGTTTGCCTTTACCGCAAATATATCCACCCCAAATGTCATAAAACTTACGTTACCCTCAGAACTTCCTGTTGCCCCTCAAGTAGATTTTTAAGCATTTTGTGGAAGTCGAAGAATTGTAATTGTGGCCAGGTCTCGCTTAATCTGACCCACTGTACAGCGTCACAGACGGACTTTGAACCAAGGCACCCTGGACCCGATTCGACACTACAGCCGTTCGGTTTTTCCTCAGCAGCCTGCTACACAACTGTTGTACCTTTAAACTGACCGCGGGACGCAACTGATACATTGCCTTATCTGGGGGGTTCACAACTCGGGACGCAACTGATACATTGCCTTATCTGGGGGGTTCACAACTCGGGACGCAACTGATACATTGCCTTATCTGGGGGGTTCACAACTCGGGACGCAACTGATACATTGCCTTATCTGGGGGGTTCACAACTCGGGACGCAACTGATACATTGCCTTATCTGGGGGGTTCACAACTCGGGACGCAACTGATACATTGCCTTATCTGGGGGGTTCACAACTCGGGACGCAACTAATACATTGCCTTATCTGGGGGGTTCACAACTCGGGACGCAACTGATACATTGCCTTATCTGGGGGGTTCACAACTCGGGACGCAACTAATACATTGCCTTATCTGGGGGGTTGACAACTCGGGACGCAACTGATACACAGCTCTTATCTGAAAAGTGACCGCGGGACGCAACTAGTAAACCCTGATATCAGGCTGTATGTTCGCTTGTGGATGGTTGGGACAGTACTGTCGTGATATATAGTACGATATATATAGTAGGGTGGCAGCGTGTGCACAGGATTGATCTGGCTACTTCCAGGAAGCAACTACAGACGCTTGTGATCACAGTATTGAACCTCTGTGTTTATTAAAATTCGGGGAATTTGTTGACTAACGGTGGAGCTTTTGGTTTATCAGCAGTTTTTCCATTTCGTTACGGTAGGCAGCCCGGAGAAGTGAATATGTGGCACAACCTCTACATTATGGGTTCCTTTGGTGCTGCTTTTGCAACCAGAACGTGACGGAGCTGAATGGTGCTGTGTAAATTTGCTTTAAATTCAACGCAACTGTTATGGGCTCCGTAAGTCGCAGTGGTCTGGCTTAGACGCCATCTGGGTAAAGCAATTAGGTCCAAAACAAAGCAACACTGTTTCGATTTTCTCCATGCTCCTCTGATATATGCGTGGCTTATGGACGTAAATAAAACGAGCGACGTTTGCGGTTGAAGAGGCTACGCTGTTGTGGGGTGTGTCCTTTTTATCGTGTCTCTGATCACAGCAGCTGTCACGGCATGTTCCGGCGGATGCAGGCTTTCTATGCGATAAAGATATATTACTCGGGGAAACGATGAAAGACACCCTGTGACGGGTAGTTTGTGATTTGGATGGGCAGTGTATCCGTTTTAGGTTGGCTACCGTGTTTGTTTCAAAATGACAGGCAGTGTACGTATAAACGTAACACTGAGGCGCGTTCGCGTAACTATTGTTGCCGTGGAAAAGCAATAAGTATTACATATTCTGAGTGTGTGTCTGTAGCCTTATTTATCCAGCATGCAAAGCGCATGCGCCGTATTATATTGACATCTGTAGCCTGTCTGGCTGTACCGTATTTTTCCACATTTTCTCATAAACGGCACGATTTTTGGGAAAAAGTTATTGAACATAAAATGTGTGTTTTGATTTTCTGTACAACTTTTGTCTGAAACATTTGTCATTCTGAGAAGAATTGAGCGAGATATTATCATAAATGTACATAGGTCTTCATGTAAAGTACCCGTAATTGACAGATTTTCTAAAAAAAATACTCAAATATCAAATTTCATGAAAATCCATCGAATGGCAGCCGAGTTATTCCATGCGGACAAACAGACAGACACACATGACGAAGCTTATAGTAATTTTTCGAAAATTTGCGAACGCACCTAAGACGGTTTAGTCTGGTTTATTTATTTTAGTTTGGTGTTTAAAAATAATTTTGATACTGAGTATTCAATAAATGTTGTCCTTTAAATAAATCAAAATAAAATTCCCTCTGCGCTCGCTTAGTATCAGACAACCGTCTGTGACTTAACTAAGCCGGTTTCCACGAACCTCACACTTGCTCCACAAATTTTATGAAGAATTCCTGTACCACATTTCACGAAAAGCCGACAAACGGTCGTGTTTCTGATACTGTATCTCGGACTTACGGTCGAAGGGAGGTGGTCCCCACGTACAGTTTTTTTCCTGCTCCGTAAAGAACGCACGAATACCAGTCGTTAAATGCTGTATAGGGAAATATTTGCTGTTATGAGAACCGTAAAGGTGAGGTAAAGCAGCACCGTGACAGGCCTGGACAGGCCTGGACAGGCCCTGAGGTTTCCAGGAGGTTGAGGCGCCCATATTTTCTACAAAATCGGCATATGAAGGTGGTAAGGTTGTCAGCCCTACGCACCGGCCGCCTTTACACCCCAGGAAATATTAATGGTACTCATTTCTGTTTAGAGCAGTGATTCCCAAACTTTTTCGGTCCACCACCCCCTTTGTTCCATATACACACCCACAGCGCCCCCCTACCTTTTTTAAAAAACATAAATGCGCTTTTGTTTCCACTTTTATTTTATATTTAAAAATTATTTAAATAAAATTATAAGAGTTAATGTTTTATGTGTTAATTAATAAATTAAAATTTATTATTTTTTATGATTAACAATAATTCAGCTAGCAATAGTTTATTAAACAAACAATATGTGCTTGAATAAGATTCATAAATTAAAATTCTAAGAAGTTTAGTTAATTTTTTATTTTTAACACAAAAATTACTTTATTTGAATTTTATTATAAAAATAAATGCACTACTTGTCTACTAGCGCCCCCCTGTGATAATAACAGCGCTCCCTTCCACCTCTCGTACCTATTAGCGCCCACCTCGGTAATCCCACCGCCCCCCAGGGGGCAGTACCGCCCACTTTGGGAACCACTGGTTTAGAGACTGAGTCATCCCCAGGGCCATAGTGCGACCGGAAGGACGATGTCAATGAAAAATCCCAGTGACACCGTCAGGAATCGAACCCGCTACCTTCCGGCTTGTAGCGCAGTGCGTTATGAGAACGGTACACACATTAATGCTTTTTGTGGGCATAACTTAAAAATTTTGAGTGCTATAGCTGGTGTTACATGGAGTAACCACTGGGCTTAGAGGATTGAAGCTTATTTGCTTGCTGTTAAAATGTAGCGTGGATGTTGGCGAATGTCCAGACTGTGGCACAAAAATTATGACCTTAATTATGGAGGAATATACCCTTAATGCATACCGATTCTTTGAAACAAATGAGCAACGCCTGCTGTCTCGCAACCCGGACAGCTGCAGATGGTGCCGTGGTATTGCCCGATGTTGGCAGAACAGCTGTCAGGTTTAACTGTCTGGCCAGGGTGTAGCAGCGCACTGCAGTGCTACCAACGAGTATATCGAGATTGTAATTATTTGGTACCCACCTGGGTTATGATAGAATTAAATTACTGATACGTACGTTAGTTCTTTTAGGCGCGTTTGCAAAATTGCGAAAAGGCGAGTATTAGCTTCTACATGTCTGTCTGTCCGTCCATCCGCCCGCTTAGAACAACTCCGCTCTCACTGGACCGATTTTCATGAAATTTGATATTTGAGTATTTTTCGAAAATCTGTCGAGAAAATTTAGCTGTCATTAAAATCTGACAAGAATAACGGGTACTTTACATGAAGACCTATGCACATTTATGATAATATCTCCCTGAATTCCTCCTAGAATGAGAAATGTTTCAGACAAAAGTTGTAGAGGAAATCAAAACACACATTTTATGTTCGATAACTTTTTTCCGAAAATCGTGCCGTTTATGAGATAATGTGGGAAAATACGGTACAGTCAGACAGGCCACAGTTGACAATATAATACGGCGCATGCGCTTTGCATGTTTTACCCCAACCCTTAACAAAAACTGACAAACTCCACAACGACTTACCTGTCATTACGATCTGCTTAGACAAATTGTACGTCTTAAAGAAGGCCATAAGCAAACTAAATTGTTTTGTTTCAATTCAGCATCGGACATTTCACATGAATACCCACGTATGGTTTATTGTTGTCGGCGAATTAAATTAGCCATAAAAGTATTGTTGTGCACCACTCAGTGTTTTTACGAGGTACATAGTTGACAGTGATGTGTAGCTTAACAACACACAGAATGCATTGTTGTGTTTCCATTGCAAAATTGGGTACGCGAAACCTCCACATTGTTACGTTATAGTAAGTAACTTGAGTACGATCACTACCTCCCTCATAGTAAAGACGCTATCTCCAACACTGAGGCTAACCGGTTAATAGTAACCGGTTAATACTCTCCGAGGAAATAACCACTATTTATTCTCTGAACCATACAAAACACATCAATACACTGTGGTCAAACTGTAACATTTTGAACGTTAATATAGGTGGTACAAGTTATAGGAACTGTAATTAACCTTTTTAAAGCCCCTTGGCTGGTATATGTGTAATGACGTGTGGCGTTTAAAAACCCCTACGTTCCTCCCACACAGTGTATTTATGTGTTTTGTGTGGATCTCAGTTCAAACAGTGATTATTTCACTGTACAGCATTAACTGACTGGTTTGTATAACTGAGACGGAGTGTGTTTACTGCGCGGTACGAGCTGAATATTTATATATCAATACGTTTAACAGTCACAAATTCTACGTTCTGCCCACACAGTGTATTTATGTGTTTTGTGTGGATCTCAGAACAAACAGCGATTATTTCACTGTACAACATTAACTGACTGGTTTGTATAACTGAGACGGAGTGTGTTTACTGCGCGGTACGGACTGTATTTATGTGTTTTGTGTGGATCTCAGAACAAACAGCGATTATTTCAATGTACAACATTAACTGACTGGTTTGTATAACTGAGACGGAGTGTGTTTACTGCGCGGTACGGACTAAATATTTATATATCAATACGTTTAACATTCACAAATTCTACGTTCTGCCCACACAGTGTATTTATGTGTTTTGTGTGGATCTCAGAACAAACAGCGATTATTTCACTGTACAACATTAACTGACTGGTTTGTATAACTGAGACTGATTGTGTTTACTGCGCGGTACGGACTGTATTTATGTGTTTTGTGTGGATCTCAGAACAAACAGCGATTATTTCACTGTACAACATTAACTGACTGGTTTGTATAACTGAGACTGATTGTGTTTACTGCGCGGTACGGACTGTATTTATGTGTTTTGTGTGGATCTCAGAACAAACAGCGATTATTTCACTGTACAACATTAACTGACTGGTTTGTATAACTGAGACGGAGTGTGTTTACTGCGCGGTACGGACTGTATTTATGTGTTTTGTGTGGATCTCAGAACAAACAGCGATTATTTCACTGTACAACATTAACTGACTGGTTTGTATAACTGAGACGGAGTGTGTTTACTGCGCGGTACGGACTGTATTTATGTGTTTTGTGTGGATCTCAGAACAAACAGCGATTATTTCACTGTACAACATTAACTGACTGGTTTGTATAACTGAGACGGAGTGTGTTTACTGCGCGGTACGGACTGTATTTATGTGTTTTGTGTGGATCTCAGAACAAACAGCGATTATTTCACTGTACAACATTAACTGACTGGTTTGTATAACTGAGACGGAGTGTGTTTACTGCGCGGTACGGACTGTATTTATGTGTTTTGTGTGGATCTCAGAACAAACAGCGATTATTTCAATGTACAACATTAACTGACTGGTTTGTACAACTGAGACGGAGTGTGTTTACTGCGCGGTACGGTCTGAATATTTATATATCAATACGTTTAACATTCACAAATTCTACGTTCTGCCCACACAGTGTATTTATGTGTTTTGTGTGGATCTCAGAACAAACAGCGATTATTTCACTGTACAACATTAACTGACTGGTTTGTATAACTGAGACTGATTGTGTTTACTGCGCGGTACGGACTGTATTTATGTGTTTTGTGTGGATCTCAGAACAAACAGCGATTATTTCACTGTACAACATTAACTGACTGGTTTGTATAACTGAGACTGATTGTGTTTACTGCGCGGTACGGACTGTATTTATGTGTTTTGTGTGGATCTCAGAACAAACAGCGATTATTTCACTGTACAACATTAACTGACTGGTTTGTATAACTGAGACTGATTGTGTTTACTGCGCGGTACGGACTGTATTTATGTGTTTTGTGTGGATCTCAGAACAAACAGCGATTATTTCACTGTACAGCATTAACTGACTGGTTTGTATAACTGAGACGGATTGTGTTTACTGCGCGGTACGAACTGAATATTTAAATACTATTGAAGCTGATCTCGGTCTTTCAGTGGCCAGTTGATTACCGTCAGATTATTGCCTCAATTACAGACATTTGAGTATGAAGGTTGAAAGACGTGGAAGTTGGTGTTATTGTCGGATTTTAAAATTATGCCCATATCAGACTTTATTTATAAACCATCGCAATTTTCCTTGAAAATTCAACGGTATATCACCTCGTTTGTTGTTCAGAGATAAGAGAAAACTGAATTAATCACCACTGGCACGTATGCTAGTGGTTTCATTTTGAGCCCTAGAGAGAGGGGAAGGGAGGTAGGGAGAGACAATAATGATAATGCAAGTCCCATAAGCTTACAAATATGTATTCTTAATTTGCATAGTAGCAGAATATATACATAGAGGCGTAGGGAATTTTGAATATCATGTTTTAGAAAGGGTACAGTGTTACCAGACGTAAGCTTGCCTATTATAATATGTTTGCTGTGTTGCCGCACTTAGGAATTTATTTTTATGCTCCTGTGGTGATAAATTACACCTGCGTCAGTCTTTAGGTCTAGTTATTACACAGGAATCCGTCGCTTAGATGACGTAATCGAAAAGTAATTGCGAAAAGGGAAATGCTAGTCGTCACCGGAACATACTTTAATTTACATAAGACGACACGCAGCGTAGATGAGGGCAAAGATACTGTCACTTACAACATTGTTGACATTTCCTTGTGAATCACCCTGTATACAAATGGTGAAGTGCCATATATGGTACACGGAACGTTTGCTGTTCGCTGTTTACCGCCAGCTGTAGGAGAAGAGGGTTGCAGTAAGCAAACATTTCATATGGAGAACAATGCACGACTAATGAGTTACATTGGGGGGGGGGGGGTTAGAATTCTCCCCCCCTCATGCAGGGGTTACAACAGCGTCTGAATGTAGATAAGCGCTGAAGCAAAACTCGGGAAGCAATATTATGGAAATGATACCAAATATATGCATCACTCACGCTTACGTAATGCGACGTAAAGAGAATTGATTTGTCTGGAAGCTTTACTGCAAAAGTGACATATGTCTCATCGTTTCATTTTTGGGGGTTTCTTCAAATTGTTATTTCTTCCTGTTTGTATTCTCTTCGTCCCTAAAGAATGTCCAGATTAAAACGGAACCTTCGTAAAATCTGCAACCCCGCTTACAGAGTGTACTTTACTAGTCTGACTTATACAGGGCTTCGTAATCGCTGGACTGCTCGCCGGAGAGCGGACGACATCAAGTTATAGCGACATATGACGCCGTCCGCTCTGCAGTGCTCAGTCCCACGTAAAAGAACTCCCTGTACCTCTCCATTAGCTTGTTATGTGTGTATTTTGTTTCCGGAAGTCCAGTTCATTTGCTTCCTATTTCTGAATGCTCACCTCTGTTTAACGATCTGTAAGGGGAGGACAAGGCCGTATTTACAGTTGCTGGAAACCGCACACATTGAAGTGACTGCATAAAAGAAGGATTTGAATACCGTCAAACAGAACTGATGTATGATATACTTTATTGTGGCAACACGTTTCGACCTAATTTCGTCATCTTCAGGCAATTAATATGACATTCATAAAAGTATTGTGTATAGATGTATTTTTTCCCTATGGCTCGACAGCCCCTAGGGGGCCTAGGCCTCCTTATTTTTCGAGGTTTCGCGATCACACTTTTAGACACACTACACTCGGTAGGACTCCTCTGGACGAGTGATCAGCCCGTCGCAGAGACCTCTACCTGACAACACACAACACTCATAAGAGACAGACATCCATGCCCCCGGTGGGATTCGAACCCACAATCCCAGCAAGCGAGCGGCCGCAGACACACGCCTTAGACCGCGCGGCCACTGGGATCGGCATACATATGTATTAGTTGGTATTAATTACTGAGATCTCAGTTTTACAATTAAACCAATACATGTTGAAATGTTAGAATTTGTTTTGTAGTGGTTAAAATGTGGGTTAGCACATTCAAAATGTTACAATGTTACAATGTTAAAACCATCGCATTATTTACGAAGGATTTTCATTTCGTGCATGTGTATCGCGTTGTCATAGCAGGCTGTGCAGTACATATTTTTGGAATCGTACCTTGCATAGCCTTTTTGATATTCTGTACTTAGCTATGTTTCGCACTCCGATTTAATTCCCATAATTAATAAGCATTATAGAAGAAATTTCGCTATTTTAAACTCCTTCTGTAATATGATATTAATTACGGGAATGAAAACGAATTACGTACAAAATATCAACAGGGCGATACAAGATACATTTTTTAAAAAACTACACTGTAAGCCTGCTAAGACTCGGGATACAGATGAACAAAATAAGAATCCTTAGTAAATAATATGTGATTGTTTTAATATTGTAACTTTTTAAATATGCTAAATCACATTTTACTATTCTAAAACAAATTCTAACACTTCACCATCTATTGGTTTTATTGTAAAATTGAGATCTCAGGTATTAATACCATCTAATACGGTTCTATACAGTATTTTTATGGGTTTTATATTAGTGGCCTGACGATAGCGGTATTAGGTCGCAACAATATGCCACAATAAAGTATATAACACACATCAGTTGTGTTTGACAGTAGTTAAATTAGGTCGCAACAATATGCCACAATAAAGTATGTAACATACATCAGTTGTGTTTGACAGTAGTTAAATTAGGTCGCAACAATATGCCACGATAAAGTATATAACACACATCAGTTGTGTTTGACAGTAGTTAAATTAGGTCGCAACAATATGCCACAATAAAGTATGTAACATACATCAGTTGTGTTTGACAGTAGTTAAATTAGGTCGCAACAATATGCCACAATAAAGTATGTAACATACATCAGTTGTGTTTGACAGTAGTTAAAATAGGTCGCAACAATATGCCACAATAAAGTATGTAACATACATCAGTTGTGTTTGACAGTAGTTAAATTAGGTCGCAACAATATGCCACAATAAAGTATGTAACATACATCAGTTGTGTTTGACAGTAGTTAAATTAGGTCGCAACAATATGCCACAATAAAGTATGTAACATACATCAGTTGTGTTTGACAGTAGTTAAATTAGGTCGCAACAATATGCCACAATAAAGTATGTAACATACATCAGTTGTGTTTGACAGTAGTTAAATTAGGTCGCAACAATATGCCACAATAAAGTATGTAACATACATCAGTTGTGTTTGACAGTAGTTAAAATAGGTCGCAACAATATGCCACAATAAAGTATGTAACATACATCAGTTGTGTTTGACAGTAGTTAAATTAGGTCGCAACAATATGCCACGATAAAGTATGTAACATACATCAGTTGTGTTTGACAGTAGTTAAAATAGGTCGCAACAATATGCCACAATAAAGTATGTAACATACATCAGTTGTGTTTGACAGTAGTTAAATTAGGTCGCAACAATATGCCACGATAAAGTATGTAACATACATCAGTTGTGTTTGACAGTAGTTAAAATAGGTCGCAACAATATGCCACAATAAAGTATGTAACATACATCAGTTGTGTTTGACAGTAGTTAAATTAGGTCGCAACAATATGCCACAATAAAGTATGTAACATACATCAGTTGTGTTTGACAGTAGTTAAATTAGGTCGCAACAATATGCCACAATAAAGTATGTAACATACATCAGTTGTGTTTGACAGTAGTTAAATTAGGTCGCAACAATATGCCACAATAAAGTATGTAACATACATCAGTTGTGTTTGACAGTAGTTAAATTAGGTCGCAACAATATGCCACAATAAAGTATGTAACATACATCAGTTGTGTTTGACAGTAGTTAAATTAGGTCGCAACAATATGCCACAATAAAGTATGTAACATACATCAGTTGTGTTTGACAGTAGTTAAATCATTCTTCGTTACAAATTAATTCTACGCGATGATAAAATCTGATACCATAACTGACTGCACGGTGGAAAGGCCCCAGAAACTGGTCAACGTTTTACCATCTGTCATTGGACCCGAAGTCCACTGCCGCGTGCACTTCAGTCCACCAGTCCTCTGAGGAAGACGAACCTAATACACGTTCTCATTCATTCATTCTGCAGTCTGTCTTACGACAGGTCCGTAGCCTCTTCATTATGCAGTCTGTCTTACGACAGGTCCGTAGCCTCTTCATTCTGCAGTCTGTCTTACGACAGGTCCGTAGCCTCTTCATTCTGCAGTTTGTCTTACGACAGGTCCGTAGCCTCTTCATTCTGCAGTTTGTCTTACGACAGGTCCGTAGCCTCTTCATTCTGCAGTCTGTCTTACGACAGGTCCGCAACCTCTTCATTCTGCAGTCTGTCTTACGACAGGTCCGTAGCCTCTTCATTATGCAGTCTGTCTTACGACAGGTCCGTAGCCTCTTCATTCTGCAGTTTGTCTTACGACAGGTCCGTAGCCTCTTCATTCTGCAGTCTGTCTTACGACAGGTCCGTAGCCTCTTCATTCTGCAGTCTGTCTTACGACAGGTCCGCAACCTCTTCATTCTGCAGTCTGTCTTACGACAGGTCCGTAGCCTCTTCATTCTGCAGTTTGTCTTACGACAGGTCCGTAGCCTCTTCATTCTGCAGTTTGTCTTACGACAGGTCCGTAGCCTCTTCATTCTGCAGTCTGTCTTACGACAGGTCCGCAACCTCTTCATTCTGCAGTCTGTCTTACGACAGGTCCGCAACCTCTTCATTCTGCAGTCTGTCTTACGACAGGTCCGCAACCTCTTCATTCTGCAGTCTGTCTTACGACAGGTCCGTAGCCTCTTCATTCTGCAGTTTGTCTTACGACAGGTCCGTAGCCTCTTCATTCTGCAGTTTGTCTTACGACAGGCCGTAGCCTCTTCATTCTGCAGTCTGTCTTACGACAGGTCCGCAACCTCTTCATTCTGCAGTCTGTCTTACGACAGGTCCGTAGCCTCTTCATTATGCAGTCTGTCTTACGACAGGTCCGTAGCCTCTTCATTCTGCAGTTTGTCTTACGACAGGTCCGTAGCCTCTTCATTCTGCAGTCTGTCTTACGACAGGTCCGTAGCCTCTTCATTCTGCAGTCTGTCTTACGACAGGTCCGTAGCCTCTTCCAAAGCCAGTTCTCCACACAGTGCGATCTAGTGCTTCCTGTTTCAATTTCCAGTATCTTCTCTTTTCCTTAAGGTCATCCAGTAGCTGCTCACATCTTCTTCCTCGTCTTCCCGTCACTTCTATCTTTCCCTCTAACTTTCCTTCAATAACGTGTTTTAGAAGGCAGTTTCTGCACATTATATTACCAATCCAGTTAGCCTTAGACTCTCTAAAATCCACATTTTTTAGTAAAATTTTGTCATATTTAAGTAAAGCCTGCAGTAGCAAATTTCGTGAAAAATCCGTTCTTCGTCGACAGCTGCCGAGTATTAGGGTTTTCACAGCGTCGCGAGTTTCGTATGTCTCTCATTGTTTGGCTCAGTCTTCCTTAAAGCCAACGCGACTCTTCACTTCCCGCTGTGACAAGCGAAGTATTGAACACGTGCAAACTTTAATGGCCCGATTTAATGTTTAAAGTGAAGTGACCTGTTGAGACTCGGTGGCACCTGCGTGTGTCACCTGCTTTATCGTTGACACAAACACTGCACTTTGCCCACACAGTGTGTTTGTGTGTTACCTACGATTGTAACAATAAGAAAAGCCATTCGCTTAATAAAAAAGGATTATTTCCCTAAACAGAATGAAACCAGTTGATTTTTTTTAAATGGAGGCTTTATGTATTTGCTGTGACGTCAGAACCGAATGTTTGTATATTTGTTAGTCATATAATGTAAGGCTCTGGTTGCGGGCATCTCTCTCCATGGGGGCCCCGTTGGGGGAACTTGGAGGTGGGACTTCTTCACTGGGGACTTTGAGAGACAGGTAAAAGAAAGTTCTGGAGACGGAATGTCTCTTTCTGTGGGAGCTCTGCGAGGGGAACCTGGAAGGGGGGCTCCTTTACTGGGGACTCTGAGAGACATGTCAGGGAAGGCTTTGGAAGGGAGCATCTGTCTTTACAGAGGCTCCGTGAGGGGATCCTGGAGGAAGGGCTCCCATACTGAGGACTCCAAGAGACATGTAATAGAAGGCTCTGGAAAAGGAGCATTTCTTTTTTACAAGGGCTCCATAAGGGGAACCAAAATATATTTAGCAAGGGAGGGCTCGGCCAATATGTTTATTGGGCCGGAACTGTACTTGATATATTTTTTCTGTTATGTATAACTTAGAGGGTTTGTGGCCTTATGTTGGGCCACAGCACTATAAGAATGCATCTGCATTTTGGGGGACAAAGGGCCTGTTAAAAAGGCCTACGTGTATCGGACCTCTAAGGGCTCGAACCCATTGGGTATTCTATTCTAGTCATATAATGTGAAGTCTGTTACTAGAGATTTAGCCACCCCTAATTCCCAGCCGCTTTCGTTAGGTCTCAGTTTCAGTTTTCATAAAGTTCCCGAGTTCAGCCCTTGTGACGCGATGCTGAGCGGCTAACAGACACGACGGCAACGAGACACGCGATTTATTTCAACTCGATCGAAAATTCAGAGTCCTGTTTCGTCACGCCTATTCACCATATTCTACAGGGTGTTTCCTAGAGTGGCTCGACCCTTATCTGACATGTGTTGCAAGTTCTCACGACATAGAATGTGTAGGGCGAGGTGTATGTGAAACTCCGTACATTCAATGCCTTCGAAATGTAATATGGACGTACTGTTTTCGACTGAACAGACCACCTTTGAGTTAGACACGTGTGTAGGGCCCCATATCACTGTGTCTTGTCTTCCACTGGTTGCCATTTATTTGGTGTTCAACTTATAAGATACCTAAATACATGTATAGACACATTTCGAAACTGATAGAACACAACACATAATAATAACATTAACTCGCACGCACAAGACACAACTGCACTCCAGCCCATTTTATTTTTAACTTGGAATAAATCGGTTACTGGTCGTAGACACATAACTGACGTCCCCGCTGAGTCATCACTGCCGATGTCAAAACCAATCTCGTTGATCGACCACACCAGTTAATTTCAAATTCCGGTCGCTTAACTGCTGTGCGCGTTGGATGCGAGGCTGGATGAATCGCAGATGTGATGGCCTGAAGAGTCGGCAATTCCTTTAAGGGGAGCTGAGCAAAACGACGAAATGTGTCACACAGAGGAGCTTGTTAGGTTCTTAATTAGCTGTATATTTAACGGCGATGTTAGCTGCTGTGACTGTAGCGACGAAACATAACACAGTGCAGCCGGAATAGCGACTGAGTTACGAGCCGGACGATCTGGTGTTTGATTTGCGGTTTTTCTGTTCGCCGAAACGTCTAGACGTCTGGGGTCCACCCAGTCTCTTACTGAATGGGTACCGGAAGATATTTCCTCGGGGGTAAGGTGGCCGAGTCGTTAAGTTGGCCTCTCACCTCTATCTACTGCCGACATTAAGAATAATAGTCTACTCAGGGACTTTGCTTTCACCGAGGAAGGTCACCGTAAATACTGGAGCCCAAACCTGGGTATTATACATGCTTTCGCTGTAGTTATTAGAGCACAAACCTGAGTATTATACATGCTTTCACTGTAGTTATTAGAACACAAACCTGGGTATTATACATGCTTTCACTGTAGTTATTAGAGCACAAACCTGAGTATTATACATGCTTTCACTGTAGTTATTAGAACACAAACCTGGGTATTATACATGCTTTCGCTGTAGTTATTAGAGCACAAACCTGAGTATTATACATGCTTTCACTGTAGTTATTAGAACACAAACCTGGGTATTATACATGCTTTCGCTGTAGTTATTAGAGCACAAACCTGAGTATTATACATGCTTTCACTGTAGTTATTAGAACACAAACCTGGGTATTATACATGCTTTCACTGTAGTTATTAGAGCACAAACCTGAGTATTATACATGCTTTCACTGTAGTTATTAGAGCCCAAACCTGGGTATTATACATGCTTTCGCTGTAGTTATTAGAGCACAAACCTGAGTATTATACATGCTTTCACTGTAGTTATTAGAACACAAACCTGGGTATTATACATGCTTTCGCTGTAGTTATTAGAGCACAAACCTGAGTATTATACATGCTTTCACTGTAGTTATTAGAACACAAACCTGGGTATTATACATGCTTTCACTGTAGTTATTAGAGCACAAACCTGAGTATTATACATGCTTTCACTGTAGTTATTAAGAGCCCAAACCTGGGTATTATACATGCTTTCACTGTAGTTATTAGAGCCCAAACCTGAGTATTATACATGCTTTCACTGTAGTTATTAGAGCCCAAACCTGGGTATTATACATGCTTTCACTGTAGTTATTAGAGCCCAAACCTGGGTATTATACATGCTTTCACTGTAGTTATTAGAGCCCAAACCTGGGTATTATACATGCTTTCACTGTAGTTATTAGAACACAAACCTGGGTATTATACATGCTTTCACTGTAGTTATTAGAGCCCAAACCTGGGTATTATACATGCTTTCACTGTAGTTATTAGAGCCCAAACCTGGGTATTATACATGCTTTCGCTGTATTTATTAGAGCACAAAACTGCGTGCCCGCTTTCAACTTAGTTTGCATGATTTCAGACTTCCGACGCGCTGTAGATGAGATCTGTGCTCTTCTGGGATATTACGCAGCGTAGAGTGATAATTCCGTACCGACGTTTCGGGACA
Source organism: Reticulitermes speratus (assembly GCA_021186555.1). NCBI lineage: Eukaryota > Metazoa > Arthropoda > Insecta > Blattodea > Rhinotermitidae > Reticulitermes > Reticulitermes speratus. The sequence goes on along the minus strand of JAJKFL010000014.1, from coordinate 42,255,998 downwards.
ACCTATCGGTGCCATCTTCAACGGGACCGATAGGTTGTCCCGAAACGTCGGTAGAGAATTACCACTCTACGCTGCGTAATATCCCAGAACAGCGCAGATCTTCATCGTAGTTATTCGAGCCCAAATCTGGATACCCGCCTGTCACATTGTTTCAGCTCTCTGTGACACTGTGTAGTCTGAGGCAACTTATAGTGTCACTAAATTAACCGCAAACAGTTGGTACTTATGTTAAGGAAAGGATGTGAAGGAAGCCACCGTTAGGTGTCGTCTCGTGTTTGTCTGGGGCGGGGGAGAGGGCGAAACAGCCGGAAACCTGCGGTCAGGACAGTAAGAGGTTTGAACTCGTGACCTCTGGCATAAGAAGCGTTGGGAGGGGTGGGGGTTAGCCACTCGACCTGGACGTTCGGTGAGAAGATAGTTACTGAAGGCCTTGAGCCAGGTTCTTTTTTTCCCCCAATGTCGCAACAACCCCTAGTGGGCCACGGCCTCCACATTATCGAGGCTTCACGATCACACTCAGACACACCACACTCGGTAGGACTCCTCTGGACGGGTTATCAGCCCGACGCAGAGACGTCTACCTGACAGAACACAATACTCAGAAGAGTGGATGCCCGTAGCGGGATTCGAACCCACAATTCCAGCAAGCGAACGGCCGCAGACCGACGCCTTAGACCGCGCGGCCACTGGGATCGGCTCGAGCCAAGCAGCGCCAGAATTTATTACTAGAGCAGCAGCAGCAACACATCTGTTGGCTTGCTGAGTAACCAGAATGAACGATACAGACTTTGAAAAAGCAGCAGACTGATTACAACATTTGACCTTACTTCTTTGTAATGTTCGTCTTTTTTCTGGCTTTTCATTTTTTGCACCGTGTGGCATTGGGCTATGTTAACTGAGGTTTTGGAGGATCATGGTGTCCACATCACCTTACACACCTCGACCTTATAGATGAGAGTATCGTGTTAATCCGAAACGTCTGTAACGCAACAAACTTCCACACGGTGAAAAAACCCTTAGAAGGATCACCGTTATTTAAGTCCCAGTGGTTACTTTACTTACCATGAGGTTCAAATTCAAAGATTGTGTTTTGCATGCAGAGTGTTTTTATGTTTTGTGTGGATCTCAGAACAAACAGCGATTATTTCACTGTACAACATTAACTGACTGGTTTGTATACCTGAGACGGAGTGTGTTTACTGCGCGGTACGGACTGTATTTATGTGTTTTGTGTGGATCTCAGAACAAACAGCGATTATTTCACTGTACAACATTAACTGACTGGTTTGTATAACTGAGACGGAGTGTGTTTACTGCGCGGTACGGACTGTATTTATGTGTTTTGTGTGGATCTCAGAACAAACAGCGATTATTTCACTGTACAGCATTAACTGACTGGTTTGTATAACTGAGACGGAGTGTGTTTACTGCGCGGTACGGACTGTATTTATGTGTTTTGTGTGGATCTCAGAACAAACAGCGATTATTTCACTGTACAACAATTAACTGACTGGTTTGTATAACTGAGACGGAGTGTGTGTTTACTGCGCGGTACGGACTGTATTTATGTGTTTTGTGTGGATCTCAGAACAAACAGCGATTATTTCACTGTACAACATTAACTGACTGGTTTGTATAACTGAGACGGAGTGTGTTTACTGCGCGGTACGGACTGTATTTATGTGTTTTGTGTGGATCTCAGAACAAACAGCGATTATTTCACTGTACAACATTAACTGACTGGTTTGTATAACTGAGACGGAGTGTGTTTACTGCGCGGTACGGACTGTATTTATGTGTTTTGTGTGGATCTCAGAACAAACAGCGATTATTTCACTGTACAACATTAACTGACTGGTTTGTATACCTGAGACGGAGTGTGTTTACTGCGCGGTACGGACTGTATTTATGTGTTTTGTGTGGATCTCAGAACAAACAGCGATTATTTCACTGTACAGCATTAACTGACTGGTTTGTATACCTGAGACGGAGTGTGTTTACTGCGCGGTACGGACTGTATTTATGTGTTTTGTGTGGATCCCAGAACAAACAGCGATTATTTCACTGTACAACATTAACTGACTGGTTTGTATACCTGAGACGGAGTGTGTTTACTGCGCGGTACGGACTGTATTTATGTGTTTTGTGTGGATCTCAGAACAAACAGCGATTATTTCACTGTACAGCATTAACTGACTGGTTTGTATACCTGAAACGGAGTGTGTTTACTGCGCGGTACGGACTGTATTTATGTGTTTTGTGTGGATCTCAGAACAAACAGCGATTATTTCACTGTACAGCATTAACTGACTGGTTTGTATACCTGAGACGGAGTGTGTTTACTGCGCGGTACGGACTGTATTTATGTGTTTTGTGTGGATCTCAGAACAAACAGCGATTATTTCACTGTACAACATTAACTGACTGGTTTGTATACCTGAGACGGAGTGTGTTTACTGCGCGGTACGGACTGTATTTATGTGTTTTGTGTGGATCTCAGAACAAACAGCGATTATTTCACTGTACAGCATTAACTGACTGGTTTGTATAACTGAGACGGAGTGTGTTTACTGCGCGGTACGGACTGTATTTATGTGTTTTGTGTGGATCTCAGAACAAACAGCGATTATTTCACTGTACAGCATTAACTGACTGGTTTGTATAACTGAGACGGAGTGTGTTTACTGCGCGGTACGGACTGTATTTATGTGTTTTGTGTGGATCTCAGAACAAACAGCGATTATTTCACTGTACAGCATTAACTGACTGGTTTGTATAACTGAGACGGAGTGTGTTTACTGCGCGGTACGGACTGAATCATGAAAGATAATTCAGGGTGATTTCAGCGTTCAGGGGGTTAACAAGTTTTTGTCACTGTGATAATTTTTTCTGCGTCTCTACAAACTCCATAAATTTCACATTATATTCACCGTGCATTTTGTATAATTGACTAATTCACACCAACAAATGCACAAAGACAAATGTGCATTTGTTGGTGTGAATTAGTCAAACCCCATAAAGTTTGCAGCGAAGAAATAATCTGCAAACGGAAGGTGCCGTTGCTCTTATCTGTGTTTTCCCACAACATGGCAAATGTGGATTTATAAGAAATTCCTCAGATCTTATCACTCGCACGGTCACACAGTGTCTGTGTGTTGAAGGCGTGTCACAGGGCGTGACAATTTTCTGTTTGTAGTATAAATCTAGTCGTAAATTGACGGTGTCAGTGTGTCGCTATCATGTTAACGTAACGTGAGTAGTTCCTCATAATCATCACAAAATCCAAACTTTTCGCCTCCTCAAGTGGCATTGCAAACGAAGTACCCACCAACATTTCACTTCAATGCGTACGATTCAAACGGATTTTGGTGTTCAGCTTTTTCGCGGCAGTAGATGAGCATTTCTGTGACCCAGTCGCCTTTGGCCTGCAAGTTTCAGAAATGCAAAAAGAAGACGAAAATAAAAACCGTTCTCATGTCTCCAAAAGAGTTTGGGTCATGGCGGTCTTACTTCCAGAAAGTATTGTACCTTGACTTATTGCTTCCAGAATATATTGAGCCTTGTCTTATTGCTTCCAGAATGTATTGAACCTTGTCTTATTGCTTCCAGAATGTATTGAGCCTTGTCTTATTGCTTCCAGAATGTATTGAACCTTACCTTATTGCTTCCAGAATGTATTGAACCTTGTGTTATTGCTTCCAGAATGTATTGAACCTTGTCTTATTGCTTCCAGAAAGTATTGAGCCTTGTCTTATTGCTTCCAGAATGTATTGAACCTTGTCTTATTGCTTCCAGAAAGTATTGAACCTTGTCTTATTGCTTCCAGAATGTATTGAACCTTGTCTTATTGCTTCCAGAAAGTATTGAACCTTGTCTTATTGCTTCCAGAATGTATTGAACCTTGTCTTATTGCTTCCAGAATGTAATGAACCTTGTCATATTGCTTCCAGAAAGTATTGAATCTTGTCATATTGCTTCCAGAATGTATTGAACCTTGTCTTATTGCTCCCAGAATGTATTGAACCTTGTGTTATTGCTTCCAGAAAGTATTGAACCTTGTCTTATTGCTTCCAGAATGTATTGCACCTTGTCATATTGCTTCCAGAAAGTATTGAATCTTGTCATATTGCTTCCAGAATGTATTGAACCTTGTCTTATTGCTTCCAGAATGTATTGAACCTTGTGTTATTGCTTCCAGAAAGTATTGAACCTTGTCTTATTGCTTCCAGAATGTATTGAACCTTGTCTTATTGCTTCCAGAAAGTATTGAACCTTGTCTTATTGCTTCCAGAATGTATTGAACCTTGTCATATTGCTTCCAGAAAGCATTGAACCTTGTCTTATTGCGTCCAGAATGTATTGAACCTTGTCTTATTGCTTCCAGAATGTATTGAACCTTGTCATATTGCTTCCAGAAAGTATTGAATCTTGTCATATTGCTTCCAGAATGTATTGAACCTTGTCTTATTGCTTCCAGAATGTATTGAACCTTGTCTTATTGCTTCCTTGCTGCCATTTTGAAGATATTTTTGTCTTGTTGCAGGTTAGTGTCGTGTCATGGTTGTTCCGTCACCCAGCAGTAAGTATTCTCATTCATAAAGGCTAGACAGATAAGCGGCTACAGTATTGTCTGATCTGGTCAGGTCATTATGTCGCGAAGAAGCCATATCAGATTTGGGAATTAAAGGGCGTGATACAGTGTACCAGCAAGCTTGACTAATGTTCTGGAATCTTGCGTAACCCTGTATGGCGCAGTGGTTACTTTTTGTAGCACCAGATACAACTTTCACAAATTCCACGTTCTGCCCACACAGTGTATTTATGTGTTTTGTGTGGATCTCAGAACAAACAGCGATTATTTCACTGTACAGCATTAACTGACTGGTTTGTATAACTGAGACGGAGTGTGTTTACTGCGCGGTACGGACTGTATTTATGTGTTTTGTGTGGATCTCAGAACAAACAGCGATTATTTCACTGTACAGCATTAACTGACTGGTTTGTATAACTTAGACGGAGTGTGTTTACTGCGCGGTACGGACTGTATTTGTGTGTTTTGTGTGGATCTCAGAACAAACAGCGATTATTTCACTGTACAGCATTAACTGACTGGTTTCTATAACTGAGACGGAGTGTGTTTACTGCGCGGTACGGACTGTATTTATGTGTTTTGTGTGGATCTCAGAACAAACAGCGATTATTTCACTGTACAGCATTAACTGACTGGTTTGTATAACTGAGACGGAGTGTGTTTACTGCGCGGTACGGACTGTATTTATGTGTTTTGTGTGGATCGCAGAACAAACAGCGATTATTTGACTGTACAGCATTAACTGACTGGTTTGTATAACTGAGACGGAGTGTGTTTACTGCGCGGTACGGACTGTATTTATGTGTTGTGTGGATCTCAGAACAAACAGCGATTATTTCACTGTACAGCATTAACTGACTGGTTTGTATAACTGAGACGGAGTGTGTTTACTGCGCGGTACGGACTGTATTTATGTGTTTTGTGTGGATCTCAGAACAAACAGCGAATATTTCACTGTACAACATTAACTGACTGGTTTGTATAACTGAGACGGAGTGTGTTTACTGCGCGGTACGAACTGTATTTATGTGTTTTGTGTGGATCTCAGAACAAACAGCGATTATTTCACTGTACAACATTAACTGACTGGTTTGTATAACTGAGACGGAGTGTGTTTACTGCGCGGTACGGACTGTATTCATGTGTTTTGTGTGGATCTCAGAACAAACAGCGATTATTTCACTGTACAGCATTAACTGACTGGTTTTAGGCATTCTTTACTATGTAAAGAAAGATAAAATTTTGTGTTAAACACGCCGTTATGTTATATGGAATTATAAAGGACTAAACACCGTCAACAAAACTAATTTGTGTTATTAATTAATTAATTAATTAATTTAAGACAACACGTTTCGACCAGTGCGTGACTTCAGGCTTCCGCTGCGGTATAAATGAGATCTTCGCTCTTCTGAGACTTTACGCAACGTGGAAGGATTGTTTATTACCGACGTTCCGTTCAATCTTAAGGTGTCAAGCACTCCAAGAAGACTTGGACTGCTTGACATTTGGAGATGGGACCAATAGGTTATCCCGAAACGTCGATAACTACCATTCGACGATGTGTAAAGTCCCAGAAGAGCCAGAATGTCATGTTTCGACCAAGGCTGGTCATCTTCAGGCTTCCAAAATCGTGAAAGGTGTTAATAGTTAGGGTTTTGATTATTAACACGCAGTAATGCAAATGTGTACTATAGACTACCTTTTATGATTTTGGAGGCCTGAAAATGACCAGCCTTAGTCGAAACATGTTGCCTTCAGTAAATTTAATAATAATAGAGGTTAATTGCGTTGACGTCATGAACATGTCCGTCCGTCTGTGACCCTGGTATTAGGAAGTAAACCGTTTGTCGGATTTTCATGATATCCTGTGTAGGATTCCTTACAGAAAGTTGTCAAGCAGGCTTTAGTTTTCGTGCAAAATGGCGCAGCGACACACTTTGAGGGCGTAAATGGAATTGTACCAGTATTTCATATATTTCTTCTACCACAAGAGCATTTATATATTATTTATAACTGCAAGTGGGTTTACACCCGGTGACAGTGGTACTACAGTGACAGTGGTACTACAGTGACAGTGGTACTACAGTGACACATAACACACAATAACATACATCACAAACAATAACACACAACACTCAAAACAACACACAACACACAAACTTACAAAAACAATAAAACACACATACTACAAAACGAAAGAGTGGCTAAGCCTAAAAAAAAACCTAACGTAGATGAATCAGAGTTAAAAATAATTTGGTATACAAAGCATTTATCGTTGTGTGCCAAAAATCCGATAGTAAAACTCCATAAGTATCAAAACATGAGCGGAGACACACAAAACTCTTTGAGTGCGTGTGTGTGTGTGTGTGTGTGTGTGGGGGGGGGGAGGGGGGGGGCAGCCACACGTCGTAAGGTCATCTTGATAGAAGGTTTAGGGTGATTATTGGATGTACCGTGCCAAATCAAAATTGGGGTCATAAGCTTCGATCGGTATTGCAGTGTCGTGCTTAGCTGATAACGTCCGTCAAACTAAGAACTTCTCAGATTAGTGGAGTGAAATTGCGATGTTAGTGTCCCTCTAGGGTTATACATACATAGCACCGGTTCAAATGTAATGTCATCTTTGGAAATCACAGCTAATTACGGCGAACTGTCAAAAGTTTCACGCTGAAATTTGAGCGGTCCCTGTAAGTCCCTTGTTACATCCAAATGTCTTTCACAGCACTCCGTTCCGTAATACTGGCTGGTCTCAGTAATTCGCTGTAACTTTGTAGAATGTTACAAAGCCTGCCTTTCCGTCATAACAGGGTTTATTCGATTAAAGTGATGTGTAAAGTTTTGGCCTGTAGTTACTTTTTACAGTAAAGAGACCCCAGATTACTGGAGAGGCGGTTGGGGGGCCTCAGTTTTGGCCTCTAATTACTTTTTACAGTAAAGAGCCCCCAGATTACTGGAGAGGCGGTTGGGGGGCCTCAGTTTTGGCCTGTAATTACTTTTTACAGTAAAGAGCCCCCAGATTACTGGAGAGGCGGTTGGGGGGCCTCAGTTTTGGCCTGTAATTACTTTTTACAGTAAAGAGCCCCCAGATTACTGGAGAGGCGGTTGGGGGGCCTCAGTGTTGGGCTGGACGCAGTGGCGAAGGGGAATATAAAGGTCGTTTGCCTCTGTCGGGAATCGAACATCAGTTCCTCGGTCGTCTGGCTGGCAGTGTAGTCCGGATACCGACTAGGTTATGTAGGCTCACTTTTAATTACAAGTACCATCTGCGTCTGTGCGTGCTTCTGTGTGTGGTAAGGTTTTTGACAAGAATATGGTAACGTCTGTTTGCTGATCTACTGAACTACCGGACAGATCTTTTCAAGACAGACATTTTTAGAAATCTTGTGATTAGGCATTAATGGCGATCTCCTTTGTTTTTATTAATTCCTTCTCAAAAAATTTTCCTTTAACGAAAAAGGCTACCATTAAAAATTAACAGTGCTGCCTCAAGCGGAGGCCAAGAGAGGCTAACATATTTCATGTACTTCCCTTGGCCTCCCCTTGACGCAGGACTGTCGATTTAAACGTTTTTAGGCACGTTCGGAAAATCTCGAAAAGCGACTGTTAGCGTCGTCATGTCTGTCCGTCTGTCCGGATGGAACAACTCGTCTCCCACTGGACGGATTTTCGTGAAATTTGACATTTGAGTATTTTTCTAAAATCTGTAGAGAAAATTCAAGTTTCATTAACATCTCACAAGAATAACGGGTACTTTTATGAAGACCTATGCACATTTATGATAATATCTCGCTGAGTTCTTCTTAGAATGAGAAATGTTTCCGTGAAAAGTTGTAGAAAAATAAAAAAAAAACCCACACTTTGTGCTTAGTAACTTCTCCCCCCCACCCGAAAATTGAGCCGTTTATGAGATAATGTGGAAAAAAATACGGTACAGCCAGACAGGCCACAGATGACAATATAATACGGCGCATGCGCTGTACATGCTGGATAACTAAGGCTACAGACACACACTCAGAATATGTAATACTTATTGCTTTTCCACGGCAACTTTGGTTACACGAACGTGCCTTGATACGCACATTGCCTGTCTTGTTCTGTGCGTATTGACACGTGCTGGGAAGCTTCTGTTCTCATTTACACGGTGCCAATGATCCGTTGATCTCCGAAAGAAATTGCCCGCATGAAGCATTAGTAAGCACAACTTTGAATAATTAAGATGTTCAAATTTCTTAGATTAATTTCTTTACTGTTCTACATGCGAATTATTCGCACAGGTGCAACTACTAGGAGTTATACCTACTTTTTTTTTCTTCAATGACTCTACACCCCTTGGGGGCCTAGGCCACCTCATTATTGACGCTTCACGATCACACTCAGACACACCACACTCGGTAGGACTCCTCTGGACGAGTGACCAGCCCTTCGCAGAGACCTCTACCTGACAACACACAACACTCATAAGAGACAGACATGCATGCCCTAGGCGGGATTCGAACCCACAATCTCAGTAAGCGAGCGGCCGCAGACCCACGACCTAGACCTCGCGGACACTAGGATCGGCTATACCTACTTTCCTGAACATAATTAACAGGATAAGCAGATACATGCGGTCTGTGGAATATCGTCCGTGGCTGAAACAGTTGACGGTATGTGCAGTGCGTGGAAGAGGAGATTTTTGAGCAAAGTGTATGGAGCGGTAATTGAATTGGGAGGGGGGGGGGGGGTTTGTGGAGTTAGAACTATCCAAAAACTGAGGAAATGATATGGAACTGGTGGTGTGGTGGTAGAATTGAAAGGAGAAGTTTGTTTTTACTGGCTGGAGCGCGGGATTACAATGGATCAAGTGGGATGGGGGTGAGAACAGTGTTACACGTAAGCCGGAAGGTATAGTGCGGTAGAAGGAATACGAGAAGGCGCAAATTGAGATGGCTGGAAGACGGAGAGTGATATACGATTGATTACAGTGAAGTAACGGAGACAGAAGGCAACAGATATGGCGAGGAATTGGCGTGCGTCGTAAAGGGAGTTATATGAACGTAGAGACATTGAACTGAAAGGAGACATTGTGTTTTCCATGATGTGTTACTAGAGTTTTTAAATACGTTGTCCAAGAAGAAACCGAACTTTTTAAATAGTGCGCCAGCGAGTCGGCGCAGCACGCTTGCGACGGTGGCGCTATGTAGCGGGGACTTTAAGCTCGTATTCGGATGAAGTTTGTGTTTCAAATCGTTCGATGGCTCAGGCGGTTAGTCGCCGGCCTCTAACCGCATACGCTGGGGTTCGATCCCTCGCCTGTCCATGTGAGATTTGTGGTGGATGAAGTTGCAGAGAGACGGTTTTATTCTGCCAGTAGCTCGGTCTTCCGCCGTCAGTATCATTCTAATATTCCATACTCATCCACTCGACGCTACACTTACCAGAAGGAGAAACGGGGTGAAGCCAGGCAATTTTCGAAAACACATGGAAATCGGGGAGCATTGGACAGGAAAGTTCTTATCTTGTGTCAGTATTTTATATAGAGTGTTCCACGTAAAACCGGCCCTATGCAAGGCGAAATCAAGAAAGCTGGCCGGTTTTAAGTGGAACATTCTTTAGTACGAGCCTTGCACTTAATATCGCTGGAGCAGACCCGAGGAGAAGTTCTGGGTTTCGCGTTGCTCACTAGAGCTTGGCTTTGTGACGCTTCTTTGGGATTGGTGATCCAACACTCCGGCCGTTCGGTTGTCAGCACTGTCTTTCATATTCCGTCACCTGTATACACGGGCAAGGGGCTGGAGGGGCCCGGATTGGGGTCGTGTGCACCTACGATTTAATGTCAGCGAACGGATACAGTAAGCTGGAATTTATTCTGGTATTTATCTCTGTGGCAGGAGAGACAGTCGGCACAGTGCGAGCCGCGTTTGTACATGCGGCAGATAACAGTAGTAGGAAGTAGATAAGGAATCGGCGTGCTTGGTAAACGTGACGATTTTATTCGGTTGCAGACTGTCACCGTTCTCTTTATCACACGCCAGACTACATCATTCTGTACGTTGGTGACTGGAGGGTGAAGGGGGGCACTCTGTTAGCCCCGCCCACCGTTAGCTGACGAGTCGATGAGCGATGCAGAGAAAAGTTAAATACAGAAGAACGGAGGACAGGAAAATACAGTAGGCCCTCGATTTAACGGACTTTGGATTTAACGGGGGGGGGGGGGGGGGGGGGGGGAAAGAAAAAAAAGAAAAAAAAAAAAAACTGTCCTAAAGGAAAAATTTAGAAACTTCGTCCTATTCTGTTGTTTAGGTTTTGGTTGGTTTTGCGTTTTACGTAATTGTGATTCTTACGTATTTTGTAATGAATACGTAATATCTGTCTTATCATTATGGCGTCGCGGGATAAAGAAGTATAAAGCGTGAACGTGTTAACTTGAGTGTTGCACAATAATTGGAACTGATTGAGAAGCTTAAAGGTGGTGCGAGATGTATAGAGTCAAAAAAAGCAAACAGTTTTAGACATTCGCAAAATAAGGAGTTTGCATTAAAATACAGCGTAGGTGGTTGTTCCAAGACTACTTCTACAGTTGGTGGTAGAAAACATATGAAAGTTATTAATGTATATTTTTAAAATACATTCTATTTAACGGACTTTCGGCAATAACGGACACCCTTCCCCCAATTAGTCCGTTAAATAGAGGGCCTACTGTCCAGAGATTCCTTTCCCTCCCTCTCCTGTTGTGGGCCCAGACTGAGGCTGATTTCCTTCCATCATTTCAGCGTATTCAGGTGGATGAACACGCCCAAGAGAGTACAGCGTTTCGTCCCTCTTAACCAGTCACTCTAACGTCTTTTTATCTTCCCCTTTTCCGCTGTGGTCACGGAAGGACATCAGTGTGTTGTTTTTTCTATGGAGTCAAAAGACAGATGGCGATTCAGGAATCAGCGTGTTGTATGGGTGGCGTGTGGGTTGTTTTTGGCCGACGAATGACCTTCCGGAATAAGGGGTAGGCTTATTTTCACGTTACTATCACCGTGCATCTTCACTAATCAAACAATATTCACCCCAACAGATGCATTATTAAATCCACATTTATTGTAGCTTTTGTAAATATATACCCTGACATATGTTTCGATCCTCAGATTATCGACCCCCTGACGATGATCTGAGGATCGAAACATATGTAGGGGTATATACAGGGCATACACAAAAGAATGGTGCGGTTTCAAAAGTGAATAAAAATATTTATTTCTCACCTTACACGGGCACAACATACACCATCAGCGGCGGCAACTGTCCAAGTTTCTCATTTGGTAATTACAATCCTTCAATGTGTGCACCTGGGTCACACGACACACATCCACACGGTAATCAAACTCATCCCAGACCCGGTGTAGCATGTCCGCTGTAATGGCCTGCAGTGCATGCGTTATCCGATCACGAATTTCATGGATGGACGTGGGCAATGGTGGTACATAAACGCTGTCTTTAACGAACCCCCTAAGAAAGAAATCGCACGGTGTAAGATCTGGCGAACGGGGTGGCCAAGGGAGAAGATCTGGACACCTCAAACGGAGCACACAGAAAGCCTTCTCCTGCTGCAACTCCATCTTTGAAACTGGCCCCGCGGCCACGCAGTAAGCATGAGAAGCGAACTGCTGGTAGCGCATGAGAAACTTGGACAGTTGCCGCCGCTGACGGTGTATGTTGTGCCCGTGTAATGTGAGACATAAATTTTTTATTCACTTTTGAAACCGCACCATTCTTTTGTGTATGCCCTGTATTTACAAAAGCTTCAATAAAGGTGGTTTTAATAGTGCATCTGTTGGTGTGAATATTGTTTAATTAAGGGGTAGGCTGTTTGTTTTTGTTCGTACGCCAATCAATGCGCTGGCCCTCTGCTTCATCATTACCCACAGCGTCCAGACTGGCTGTGGGGTCCACCCAGCCGCTTATCCAAGCAATGGATCGACAGCCCCTTGGGGGCCTAGGCCGCCTCATTATCGAGGCTTCACGATCACACTCAGACACACCAACTCGGCAGGACTCCTCTGGACGAGGACCAGTCCGTCGCAGAGACCTCTACCTGACAACACACAACAATCACAACAGACAGACATCCATGCCCTAGGCGGGATTCGAACCCACAATCCCAGTAAGCGAGCGGCCGTAGACCGACGCCTTAAACCACACGGTCACTGGGATCGGCATCGAATGGATACTGGAAGCTTTTCCTCTGGATTAAAGCGACCGGAGCGTGAAGCTTGACTCACCTACGTGTAGTGCCGAGAGTAAGACTTCGTTGAACTATACTGTCCAGTGTTTGGCATTCATTCCACGTTGGCGCGGTGTATAGTCATATTAAGTCGTGAAAGCTTCTGATGTCTCACAGCTGGATTTATTAAGATTTCCTTGTAGTTAAGACATCCCTCGGCCCACTATTTGAGAAACACGGTAGGAGGGTGTGTGTCAAGGGTTTCTATAAATACACGAGAGGGTGGCGCAGTTCTTTTTCAGATGCGTGCTGTTAGTTGTAAGTTGTCTGGGAGAATCCAAAGTCATTTGGTGTCCGACATACCTCGTTTTGTTACGTGTAATTGCTGTTGACTAGGGGCAGCGATCCCTCTGTGGTTTTGTGTTACAGACAGTCACTTGTATGAAGGCAGCCGTCCAGATTCGGTTGTAAATAACTGTAAAAAAAATTGAACAGCTGGTTAGGGTCTAGCTTTAAATTTCAGAGCACGGCTTGGACTGTTGACGACTCACGAGAATAGCTTTGGCCTTGAATTTTTTTTGCGCAGGTGGAAGTTAGAGAGTTAAGATGTTTATGACCAGTAACCGATGTATTACACTTAAAAACACGTTGGACTGAAGTACAGTTGTGCGTTCGTGCGCATTGTTGTGTTCCGTGGTATTGTAGCTGGTCCGACGACTCACGAGAATAGCTTTGGCCTTGACATTTTTTGCGCAGGTGGAAGTTAGAGAGTTAGATGTTTATGACCAGTAACCGATGTATTACACTTAAAAACACGTTGTACTGAAGTACAGTTGTGCGTCCGTACGCGTTGTTATGTTCCGTTGTATTGTAGCTGGTCCGATGGAATGTGATAGATGCAGTAATAGACTTGTGATTCGTACAGGACCTGTATGTTTTCTCGGCAATATTAGCTCAGAGATATGAGACCCACCCCGCCATGTTAAGGTCAAAGTTGATCTCGTCAGTAGCGGGCATTATAGAGTCTGACTTGCGTGTCGTGGTGTTATAATGTCAACTAATGCATTAACAGCAGACTAAAATATAAGGAGCCTGAAAGGTCCTTTACTGTGCCCACAAGGTGTTCTCAAAATGTACTATTTCCGTCTTCCTGTCGCTTTCTCTTATGATACTCTGCAATTGTACTCTAAATACGAGACACCCTTCTAATAAATACTTATACAAAGCATGGTTGCGAACACCAAGGCGCCGTACATAGAGTTTACTAAGGCGTTCTTTTCTCTTAAAATGCCGCATGGTTTCACGCTACACGCATAAGTGTGTTTTCATTTAAGTCCACAAGAGAAATTAAGGCATTGCCTGCGCCCATTTTCACAAAACTCACAATGCTCAACAGCATTACATGGGGATTTGGTATACCGAATTTCGCCGAAATCGGACATTAAATGTGGGAAATACGGATACAAATTCATTTGCGCCTCGAAGTAAAACATGGCTTTTACTGCGTCGATTTTATTGAAATGTAGAATTGTTATTATTTTTTTTTGGGGAGGTTGGGGGTAGTTTTCCGTGTAGAATAGTATCCAACTTGGACAAAAATGATGTAGAAACCACAGACAAACGCCCTTAATTAAAGCATGGTTTTCACTTCAGCGATTGTCACGACACACAGCTACACAGCAGCATTACGTGGAGATATCCTCCAGCGAATTGAACCATATTGGGTTAAGAAATGTATGGAAGTTGGGGTAAAAATTCCTTTAGGCCGTACATAAAGTATGGCTGTAATTGCGCCGATAAATGAGCATGCTGTTGGTTGGCAATCGGACAGTTATCTGAGCGAACTGTTGCGACAGCGGTGTGATACCGAGGTCGGTGGGGAAATTTACGCACTTCACACTGGTTGACATTTTGTTCTTTACAGGGATGAAAACATACAAGAAAACCAAATGTATTAGAGAGTAATCTTGAATGTATTCATTACAGTCGTGCCTCAGGTAGTGCGTTAAACATACCAGTTGCTATGTGGTAACGAAACACGACGCAGAAGCCTCATCAGTAGAGCCACCACGAGATCCATGCACTAGAGTACTTTGTCTGTTGCAGGTTTTAACTTTAGAAGCAAAACTAGCTAGCGTGAAATGTCACGAAGGTACTGCAGTACTGCAGTATACCGTAAAGTGTCACGAAGGTACTGCAGTACTGCAGTATACCGAAAAGTGTCACGAAGGTACTATGGTACTGCAGTATACCGTAAATGTGTCACGAAGGTACTGCAGTACTGCAGTATACCGTAAAGTGTCACGAAGGTACTATGGTACTGCAGTATACCGTAAATGTCACGAAGGTAGTATAGTACTGCAGTATACCGTAAAGTGTCACGAAGGTACTATAGTACTGCAGTATACCGTAAAGTGTCACGAAGGTACTATGGTACTGCAGTATACCGTAAAGTGTCACGAAGGTACTATAGTACTGCAATATACCGTAAAGTGTCACGAAGGTACTATAGTACTGCAGTATACCGTAAAGTGTCACGAAGGTACTATAGTACTGCAGTATACCGTAAAGTGTCACGAAGGTACTATGGTACTGCAGTATACCGTAAAGTGTCACGAAGGTACTATGGTACTGCAGTATACCGTAAAGTGTCACGATGGTACTATAGTACTGCAGTATACCGTAAAGTGTCACGAAGGTTACTATAGTACTGCAGTATTACGTAAAGTGTCACGAAGGTACTATGGTATGCAGTATACGTAAAGTGTCACGAGGTACTATGTACTGCAGTATACCGTAAAGTGTCACGAAGGTACTATGGTACTGCAGTATACCGTAAAGTGTCACGAAGGTACTATAGTACTGCAGTATACCGTAAAGTGTCACGAAGGTACTATAGTACTGCAGTATACCGTAAAGTGTCACGAAGGTACTATAGTACTGCAGTATACCGTAAAGTGTCACGAAGGTACTATGGTACTGCAGTATACCGTAAAGTGTCACGAAGGTACTATAGTACTGCAGTATACCGTAAAGTGTCACGAAGGTACTATAGTACTGCAGTATACCGTAAAGTGTCACGAAGGTACTATAGTACTGCAGTATACCGTAAAGTGTCACGAAGGTACTATAGTACTGCAGTATACCGTAAAGTGTCACGAAGGTACTATAGTACTGCAGTATACCGTAAAGTGTCACGAAGGTACTATAGTACTGCAGTATACCGTAAAGTGTCACTTGGTCACCTGTAATTGCGTACTGATACTTAGCACTAACATTGACAGGTTTAAATCTCCAAGATTTATAGGAATACACAGAGACATATTATACTTATCTAAATACGGGTATGTACAAACTGTATATCTTTTTGCGAATTATTTTGTACATTTTTGTAATACGTTATATAGGCCCATTATTTCGTACATATTTTAACTTTTGACTGTGTATTGTCGAGTGTAAGCCTGGGACATGCAGTTGTGCAACCGTAAATATCTCATTGATGATATTTGTTTGTCGAAACATGTAGATTTATTAAGTGATATTAAAACAGGTGTGTGTACTGTGATGGCGTTGTTTCCTATGTAACATAAGATAGTAGTGTACGCCAGCTGGCGTTACGAATCTTATGCTTGCAACATCCAATTTAATATTATTATCCCATCTACATCTATATAACTGAAGTTGTCTTTTCCATTCACCGAATTCACATAATGTTCTGAATGCTTATATCATCTTTCCATGCGTGCTGCATGCCTTTACTGTCTTATACTAACTAACTAACTAACTAACTAAACTCCATGGAGCAGAGTCCTTCTTGAGAAGCTAACAGGTCGTCAGCTAGTCAAGAAATTCCCCGCGTTTTATGGAACCCGAAGGTTCATTACCGCACTCACAATAGCCCGCCACCTGTCCCTATCCTGAGCCAGATCAATCCAGTCCATGCCCCCCCATCCCACTTCTTGAAGATCCATTTTAATATTATCCTCCATTACTGTCTTATACTGCATGATTTAATTACCAACATCATTAGCTGGGTAGTACTATTTGTGAAGTTGCTTGAAGTGTAAATATCCAAGATTTCCATAACATATTTTTGTATGCGGTACTTTGCACTAACCTGTTCAAATTCTGACAAATTTGGACAAACCTAGAGGCACACAATTAACCCACACCACTGAGTACTATTAGTGTAATGACGTAAGCTCCCCTACGATATCTAGGGAAAAAGTCTTTGGGATGTGTTTGGCATCTCGGCCAGAATAGCTTCAATCCCCCAGGGGAGTGAAGTTACGGAGAGGTAAGTTTGGACAATGACACGTACATACGCGGTTTATAAACACGGAACACGTGTTAGGAGTCAAGACTTGAGCTGTTTGCATAGGACGCTATGAAAGACAGTGTTGTGTGTACCCAAGGCTCTCAATTTCTGGTGCGAGGGAAAGACGTTACAGTGCCCGTATGATACGAAACACGTTTTTCCGCCTGTCACTGCACCAGACTTCTCACAAAGCATATCAGTCACTGAGGGAGCACAGCGTGTACTTACCCAGCAGTTTGCCTCGTTACGGTAACAAGGTCCTGAGGGGATTCTTTGAACATAAGGAAGACAGGAATGGAAAGAATTACGTAATGTAGAACTTTTGCTTACATTTTGTGTTGTACTGTCTTATCCTGGGGCACGCTTTGGCGCAGTTGGTTGAGGCACTGCGCTACAAGCCGGAATGTCGCGGGATCGATTGCAGATGGCGTCATTGGTAATTTTTCATTGACATAATCGTTTCGGTCGCACTATGGCCCTGGAGTCGACTGAGCCTCTAACAGAAATGAGTACCAGAAATATTCCCTGGGGGGTAAAGGCGGCCTGTGCGTAGGGCTGACAATCTTGCCACCTTCATGTGCCGATTGTCTTGAAATCTGGGAGACTCAACGACCTGGAACCCTAAGGGCCTGTCCAGGCCTGTAATGTGATTGCTTTACCTTTACCTTTACCGTCTTATCCTTACGCACATACGTAGGCAGTCAAACACGCAGTATACCAGAGATCCATTACACAACAAATCGCCTACATCTTAACTGATCGACTTTCTATACCTGTTTGAATGTGTGTATGTATTGCTAGTTCAGTTTTGTGATATGTTACTGTGATATAAATCCCTGATGATAATCTCATGAGGGATCGAAACATGTAGGATTGATCAACAATATATTGTAATATAAATATGTGGAAAGAATTAGAGTTATTTTGCTTACTGTAGCTCATTCTAGCGATGAAACCTCGGCCTGGACGAACGTGAGTTACTTCCTGTCGCTCCTTGCGGAGCATAGGGCCTCCTTTCAGAGGTTTCTTTGTCTGGAAGTGTGCATTCCGTAGTGAGTGACCAGCCACTGACTGCGCAAGTTCTACTCATCCTGATATGACTGTCAGAGCCATCTAGCAGTCAGTCAGGAGACTTGGGTGAGAAATGTCCGCTGAATTTAGCTTACGAAACATCTCTATTCATGCCCGTAAGGTTCTTTTACATGCCGTAAATCTACGACATGGGACCGACGGCTTTACTTCCCCTCCGAAGGAAGTTGTGCTACGGATTTTTATCACGGAACGAACGTGAAATGAATGTATATTTATAGTCTGACAATTGTACATTTTATTCACATTAATTGTGTAACACGGTCCTACATGTTTCGAGCCTCAATTCTGGCTCATCTTCAGGGACTCAGTATTTTATATTACACATTTTACATCAATTGGTACAATTGTTTAAATAGTAAAAACTGAGTAACAATTGTACCAATTGATTTAAAATGTGTAATATAAAATACTGAGTCCCTGAAGATGAGCCAGAATTGAGGCTCGAAACATGTAGGACCGTGTTACACAATTAATGTGAATAAAGTGTACATTTGTCAGGCTATAAATATATAAAGAAAATGTACGGAATGAATGATATAAGTGAAATGAATGCTGGATTGCTCAAAGTGGCAGTGACTTCTACAAAGCGCCCAGACAGTCTCTGTAGCACACCCAGCCTCAGAGATGTGCACAGGCCGAAATTCTATAATTTTATTCACCCCGAGTTGCAGTTGACCGAACCAACCCGTCTGTCTGTCTCGTATGTCAGCATATGACAATTGTGGAACCGCTGAACGAATTTTTATGAAACCCATTTTTGGGTTTTTACTAACATTTGATTGATTCCGATTTGGGTTTGAATTCGGCCTAAGATCGAAACTTCACATGAAGAACATGATTCGCGCACACATCTGGAGCGTAAATTGCTATTTATGGCAGCGAATTTTTTTTTTTTCTAACGGAAATTGCAGAAAATATGAAATGCATATAATGTCCAGTGAAGTTTGGGTCCGCGCCGATCCCAGTGGCCGCGCGGTCTAAGGCGTGGGTCTGCGACCGCTCGCTTGCTGGGATTGCGGGTTCGAATCCCACCGGAGACATGGATGTCTGTCTCTTGTGAGTGTTGTCAGGTAGAGGTATCTGCGACGGGCTGATCACTCGTCCAGAGGAGTCCTACCGATTGTGGTGTGTCTGAGTGTGATCGTGAAGCGTCGATAATGAGGAGGCCTAGGCCCCCAAGGGGCTGTCGAGGCATGCAAAAAAAAAAAAAGTCCGCAATTTTTCTGACAGATAAGTAGAAGCTAGCGAATGCTCCACAATACAGCGCCGTATGTTGAAGTCCTGTTATTTAACTGGTAAGCCGTCCGGTGTAAGTTAAGGTACACACAGCGTGTTGAATTCGTATCTGAGCATACGGAACTGAAAAGCTAAAAATATTTACATTTTACTGTTTTGTCTCTGGAGGAGGAAGGGGGGGGGACGGTGTTTGTGGAACAGCCATTACGTTTCTACGTTGCTCCTCTGACAGCTGTTGCCACATTTGTGGGCTCATAGCTGCGGGTTTTTATTTTATTATGGCATTTGTCGTATTTTCTGTTGTTTTTAGCAGTTTCTCTCGATGGCTTGTTATACAGTCACCGTTAAACAGTTTCCTGTACTTTTTATTTGTATTGTTAACTTTCAGTTTCGAATCATCCAGGTCAAAAGTATGACTTTTTATGATTTTCATATAGAGTAAGGGTATAAGCAGTCAGCGCTAGAAATCATTAGACCGTTTCAAATCCGATACAGGAGGTCTCCCTATACATAGTACACTTGTGTTAGTGACTGAGTGAGTCACACGCTGGTTGCCATCGTTACGAGAGCTGAGGTCCGCTCAACCTGTGAGTCACACGCTGGTTGCCATCGTTACGAGAGCTGAGGTCCGCTCAACCTGTGAGTCACACGCTGGGTGCCATCGTTACGAGAGCTGAGGTCCGCTCAACCTGTGAGTCACACGCTGGGTGCCATCGTTACGAGAGCTGAGGTCCGCTCAACCTGTGAGTCACACGCTGGGTGCCATCGTTACGAGAGCTGAGGTCCGCTCAAACTGTGAGTCACACGCTGGGTGCCATCGTTACGAGAGCTGAGGTCCGCTCAACCTGTGAGTCACACGCTGGTTGCCATCGTTACGAGAGCTGAGGTCCGCTCAACCTGTGAGTCACACGCTGGGTGCCATCGTTACGAGAGCTGAGGTCCGCTCAACCTGTGAGTCACACGCTGGTTGCCATCGTTACGAGAGCTGAGGTCCGCTCAACCTGTGAGTCACACGCTGGGTGCCATCGTTACGAGAGCTGAGGTCCGCTCAACCTGTGAGTCACACGCTGGGTGCCATCGTTACGAGAGCTGAGGTCCGCTCAACCTGTGAGTCACACGCTGGGTGCCATCGTTACGAGAGCTGAGGTCCGCTCAACCTGTGAGTCACACGCTGGTTGCCATCGTTACGAGAGCTGAGGTCCGCTCAACCTGTGAGTCACACGCTGGGTGCCATCGTTACGAGAGCTGAGGTCCGCTCAACCTGTGAGTCACACGCTGGGTGCCATCGTTACGAGAGCTGAGGTCCGCTCAAACTGTGAGTCACACGCTGGGTGCCATCGTTACGAGAGCTGAGGTCCGCTCAACCTGTGAGTCACACGCTGGGTGCCATCGTTACGAGAGCTAAGGTCCGCTCAACCTGTGAGTCACACGCTGGGTGCCATCGTTACGAGAGCTGAGGTCCGCTCAACCTGTGAGTCACACGCTGGTTGCCATCGTTACGATAGATGAGGTCCGCTCAACCTGTGAGTCACACGCTGGTTGCCATCGTTACGAGAGCTGAGGTCCGCTCAAACTGTGAGTCACACGCTGGTTGCCATCGTTACGATAGCTGAGGTCCGCTCAAACTGTGAGTCACACGCTGGTTGCCATCGTTACGAGAGCTGAGGTCCGCTCAAACTGTGAGTCACACGCTGGTTGCCATCGTTACGATAGCTGAGGTCCGCTCAAACTGTGAGTCACACGCTGGTTGCCATCGTTACGATAGCTGAGGTCCGCTCAAACTGTGAGTCACACGCTGGGTGCCATCGTTACGAGAGCTGAGGTCCGCTCAAACTGTGAGTCACACGCTGGTTGCCATCGTTACGAGAGCTGAGGTCCGCTCAACCTGTGAGTCACACGCTGGGTGCCATCGTTACGAGAGCTGAGGTCCGCTCAACCTGTGAGTCACACGCTGGGTGCCATCGTTACGAGAGCTGAGGTCCGCTCAACCTGTGAGTCACACGCTGGGTGCCATCGTTACGAGAGCTGAGGTCCGCTCAACCTGTGAGTCACACGCTGGTTGCCATCGTTACGAGAGCTGAGGTCCGCTCAAACTGTGAGTCACACGCTGGTTGCCATCGTTACGAGAGCTGAGGTCCGCTCAAACTGTGAGTCACACGCTGGGTGCCATCGAAATTACGAAATGAGTTAGTAATCTAATTAAATGTCACCGTAAAATAAACAGCTCACAAATTTTCAAAATTCCTTCGGTGTTTTATCTCGTTTTTACCAGGGGAAGGTTTAAGAGACTTTTCTCATTTCAGAGGTCTCCGCATGCAACGTGACACTGTGTCGCGGGCACACATGCTGCCCCTGACCTTTGGGTTGAGCGGGCTTGCGACAGAGCTTGGTTTCTGTGTGGCGTCACAGCCCGGTTTCCATGGTTACTAGGTGCGTGGCGTCAGAGATTAGTTTGGCTGTTTTGTTACCGTGTTAGTGTGCAGTGTTACGTGAATATTTTGGCTGTCCGTCACATGATCGACTCGTGGCTGGTGAACACTTAGAATCAGTCCGGCTATTCCGTTTTGCAGTATTCACCTTTAATAAAATGTAAGTTAGCATGTGGATTGGGCTTCGGTTTGGACGACCAGCAAGTCTGGGTTATATTTCATACAGGGCATGACATTTTTTGTTCTGCAGAGCGCCCACACTGCCGTGGGGCCCACCCAGCCTCCTGTCCAGTAGATACCCAGGGCTGTTGCCCGGGGCTAAAGTGGCCAGTTCGTGAAGCTGATACCTCATTAAATACTGCCGAGGTTAATGCATGGAGCTGTACCTCAATCTGTCATTGCCTTCACGGCTTGGGCTTAATTAAGCACAGGGACAAAGTGACCCATTTTACTTTTTACTTAGGGCCATAAATGATGTTGCTTATGTTTGTCGGATTTTATAAACCAGAAGTAAGCTGGCGAAGCTGCCGTACAATAAGAAGCTGCCGTACAATAAGAAGCTGCCGTACAATAAGAAGCTGCCGTACAATAAGAAGCTGCCGTACAATAAGAAGCTGCCGTACAATAAGAAGCTGCCGTACTATAAGAATCTGCCGTACAATAAGAAGCTGCCGTACTATAAGAAGCTGCCGTACAATAAGAAGCTGCCGTACAATAAGAAGCTGCCGTACAATAAGAAGCTGCCGTACTATAAGAAGCTGCCGTACATATAAGAAGCTGCCGTACATAGAAGTGCCGTACAATAGAAGCTGCCGTACAATAAGAAGCTGCCTCAATAAGAAGCTGCCGTACAATAAAGCTGCCGTACAATAAGAGCTGCGTACATAGAAGCTGCCGTACTATCTACGAGCTCGTAATAAGCGACAAGACTGTACATAAAAGCGCGTACAATAAGAAGCTGCCGTACAATATGCGTAAAAGCTGCCGTACAATAAGAAGCTGCCGTACAATAAGAAGCTGCCGTACAATAAGAAGCTGCCGTACAACTAATAAGAAGCTGCCGTACAATAAGAAGCTGCCGTACAATAAGAAGCTGCCGTACAATAAGAAGCTGCCGTACAATAAGAAGCTGCCGTACAATAAGAAGCTGCCGTACTATAAGAAGCTGCCGTACAATAAGAAGCTAGCCGTACAATAAGAAGCTGCCGTACAATAAGAAGCTGCCGTACTATAAGAAGCTGCCGTACAATAAGAAGCTGCCGTACAATAAGAAGCTGCCGTACAATAAGAGCTGCCGTACTAATAAGAAGCTGCCGTACAATAAGAAGCTGCCGTACAATAAGAAGCTGCCGTACAATAAGAAGCTGCCGTACTATAAGAAGCTGCCGTACAATAAGAAGCTGCCGTACAATAAGAAGCTGCCGTACAATAAGAAGCTGCCGTACAATAAGAAGCTGCCGTACAATAAGAAGCTGCCGTACAATAAGAAGCTGCCGTACAATAAGAAGCTGCCGTACAATAAGAAGCTGCCGTACAATAAGAAGCTGCCGTACAATAAGAAGCTGCCGTAACCAATAAGAAGCTGCCGTACAATGAAGCGCGACATAGGGCTGCCGTACAATAAGAAGCTGCCGTAATAAGAAGCTGCCGTACAATAAGAAGCTGCCGTACATAAGAGCTGCGTACAATAAGAAGCTGCCGTACAATAAGAAGCTGCCGTACAATAAGAAGCTGCGTAATAAAACTGCGACTAGAGTGCTACATTGTAGAAGACTGCCTTTGAAACAGTGATAAGAAGTGGTATAATGGAAGTGACGAAGAGGAAGAAGCGTAAGCAGCTCCGGGTACTATAAGAAACGGCGTACAATAAGAGAAGCATGCCCGTGAGAATTTAAGAGGCTACGGTACAATAAGAAGCTGCCGTACAATAAGAAGCTGCCGTACAATAAGAAGCTGCCGTACTATAAGAAGCTGCCGTACAATAAGAAGCTGCCGTACAATAAGAAGCTGCCGTAAAATAAGAAGCTGCCGTACAATAAGAAGCTGCCGTACAATAAGAAGCTGCCGTACAATAAGAAGCTGCCGTACAATAAGAAGCTGCCGTACAATAAGAAGCTGCCGTACAATAAGAAGCTGCCGTACAATAAGAAGAAAGGCTAACTGGATTGGTCACATCTTGCGTAGAAACTGCCTTCTGAAACACGTGATTGAAGGAAAGATGGAATAATGGAAGTGACGGGAAGACGAGGAAGAAGACGTGAGCAGCTCCTGGATGACCTTAACGAAACGAGCAGATACTGGAAATTGAAAGAGGAAGCACTAGATCGCACCCTGTGGAGAACTCGCTTTGGAAGAGGCTACGGACCTGTCGTAAGACAGACTGCAGAATGAATGAATGAATGAATTAATTAAGAAACTGCTAAGGATGTTACTGGTAATTCTGTGTTCTGCATGATTCAGTACGCCATTTCCAGTCGTTTTCTTATTGGCAACGAAGTTGAAACTTATATTTTTAGCTGTGATCAGAGGTTCGTCAGTTGTTTCACTTGACAACGTGTAAGTCGTGAACTGCTCAGGTTGCCCGTGTTCGTTGGCCGTCCTCATATTTTGATGCACGATTTTCTTTAGGCAGTTACGGCAAAATCTATGTTCAAGGGCGTTGCTTGATCCTGTGGAAAAGCTCCCTCAATATCTTTCATTAACCCTTTACAGCACAGTGGTTACTATATGTACCACCAGTTCTAACGTACACTGCACGTATTGGCCACACAGTGTTACTGTGTTATTTAACGACGCTGTCAGTTGCCGAGATTATATAGCATGGTAATAAATAAAATTTCCGATCCCAGTGGCCGCGCGGTCTAAGGCGTGGGTCTGCGACCGCTCGCTTGCTGGGATTGCGGGTTCGAATCCCGCCTAGGGCATGGATGTCTGTCTGTTGTGAGTGTTGTGTGTTTTCAGGTAGAGGTCTCTGCGACGGGCTGATCACTCGTCCAGAGGAGTCCTACAGGCTGTGGTGTGTCTAGAGTGTGATCGTGAAGCGTCGATAATGAGGAGGCCTAGGCCCCCTAGGGGCTGTCGAGACATAGAGGGGGAAAAGAATGAAACAATGAGTATGGAGCATTGGTGGGATGATAGTGACAGGAACACGGAAGTACTCGGAGAAAACCCAGGTCCGTAGCCAGTGGGGTGCAAGTGTGTTCAATGCTCCCGTTACAAATCTGGATGCACGCACTAGGAATCTGCAAAGTTTCAAAGACAAACTTGCCGATCAGCCCGCTGTCAAACTGCGACACGTACCGCATCCACGTGTTGCCTGTGTTTAACCGCCGTGGTTGGAAACGAACTCATTATCAGTAATGTAAGTATATGCAACTGCCGATCTCAGTGGCCGCGCGGTCTAAGGCGTGGGTCTGCGGCCGCTCGCTTGCTGGGATTGCGGGTTCGAATCCCACCGGGTTCATGGATGTCTGTCTGTTGTGAGTGTTGTGTGTTGTCAGGTAGAGGTCTCTGTGACGGGCTGATCACTCGTCCAGAGGAGTCCTACCGACTGTGGTGTGTCTGAGTGTAATCGTGAAGCCTCGAAAAATGAGGCAGCCTAGGCCCCCAAGGGGCTGTCGAGCCATAGGGGGAAAAAAAAAAAGAAAAAATAATATGCAAGGCGTTTTGTGCAATGTTATACAGTGTGTTACGTAATTAAAGTCTTAATTTTGTGGTCCTGATACAGGCACTCTTAAAAGTATGCATAATATAATTCACACACATTGTATATGTATCATAAAACATTATATACGTATATACAAACGTATGTATATATAAGCACCCGTACTGGAAGCCGCTGCAACCACTGTGTTCATGGTCTGGCTACGGGCCTGAGTAAAACCTGTCCCAGTTCCACTTTGTCAACCACAGTTTCCACTTGGACTGGGGTGGGATCGAACCAGGACCTTTTCCGTGACATTCTGGCGATGTTCCGTGTAACATTATTGCCCTGTGCTGCATTAACCATTTGGTCTTTTCAATATAGATGTGTTTTTTTTACTTCCAGATAGGGACTGAATTTTTTGTATGTATTACGCAGATGAGTTTGAGGCGTGTAATTGTCCTTGATGGCCGCCTTTGATCGAATTAACTGGCCTTCTGTGCATGTAAGTGGACACTGCTGAGTGAGTGAATTGATGTCATTATGTTCACCCCTGGCCTGTTCTGAGGGAACTGCACTAAGCTCCCTGGTAAGCCGTTGAGCAGATGCGCCCTTTCATGTGGTAATGGCACCCATGTTACTTTCGGAGGGGACCACATTGCATCCTTGTGTTATGCGTCATGTATAGATTGTAGACTTGGCACTGTGGTTCGCGGAGCAGATGCCTGGTCACGGATTGGCGAGATTATTTTGTATTCCTGTTTCACTTGAAGACAGAAGTATTGCACTGAATACTTTTGATAATTTACAAAATATACAGTGTGTCCACAAAGTCCCTTCGGGGTTTTGAAAAATTGTGGCGCGCAAACAAATTGAGCTAGCAACATGCGGTTTGCGGCAGATTACAGTGAAACTCTGGAAGTTTCTTTTTTTTGCCGCCAGCAAGATGGTGCTCCACCTCATTGGGGTATGCAGGTACCTGTCTAGGTACGCGCGTACCTAGACAGGACATTTCCAGGAAGATGGATCGTCAGAGACGGTCCAATGCCTTGGCCCCCACGTTCACCAGACATAACACCACTGGATTTTTTTCCTGTGGGCTTATGTCAAGAGCAATGTGTTCCGAACACCAGTTAACGGACTTGATGACCTGAAGACCCGTATCAGGAATGCGATCTCGGCTATTCCAGCGGACATGCTTCACAGAACATTGCAAGAGCTCGAATATCGTCTGGTCGTTCTCCGTGCTACCAAGGTAGCCCACATCGAGGTCTACTGAGGTCAGTAAAAAACCTCCAGAGTTTCACTGTAATCTGCCGTAAACCGCATGTGGCTAGCTCAATTTGTTTGCGCGCCACAATTTTTCAAAACCCCGAAGGGACTTTGTGGACACACTGTATAATCCCAGCAAGCGAGCGGCCGCAGACCCACGCCTTAGACCGCGCGGCCACTGCGATCGGCACTTAAAGCCATAGAATGAGTTATTTAAATATATATTTGTTTATTGCGTGTTTTGTGTATTTAATATTCTCCAAACAATATTGGATTTGACAAGTAACATTAAAAATTTAATAAATTTTTAATAAGTCGCAATGTTACGTAGTTTCAACAAAAGACATTAGTATTAGTTCATTTACAGTAAATATCACTGACTATTGCCGTTTCCATTGTAGGGTCGCTGGTCACATACCATATCTTACTTTAGGGTAATTTTTGTTAATTTTCTACAGTGTTATTTCTGTAGTTTTCAAGTCGCTAGTCGAATAGCTCTATCACTTCTAGCGACAGACGGTCCTAGCTCTATCACTTCTAGCGACAGACGGTCCTAGCTCTATCACTTCTAGCGACAGACGGTCCTAGCTCTATCACTTCTAGCGACAGACGGTCCTAGCTCTATCACTTCTAGCGACAGACGGTCCTAGCTCTATCACTTCTAGCGACAGACGGTCCTAGCTCTATCACTTCTAGCGACAGACGGTCCTAGCTCTATCACTTCTAGCGACAGACGGTCCTAGCTCTATCACTTCTAGCGACAGACGGTCCTAGCTCTATCACTTCTAGCGACAGACGGTCCTAGCTCTATCACTTCTAGCGACAGACGGTCCTAGCTCTATCACTTCTAGCGACAGACGGTCCTAGCTCTATCACTTCTAGCGACAGACGGTCCTAGCTCTATCACTTCTAGCGACAGACGGTTCTAGCTCTATCACTTCTAGCGACAGACGGTCCTAGCTCTATCACTTCTAGCGACAGACGGTCCTAGCTCTATCACTTCTAGCGACAGACGGTCCTCTCTTACAGGTGGGTTGCTTCTCCGCCTCTTCATCGTTCCCCCTTTCCTTATCTCGGCATCTTGCTTATTCTCGTTTTCATCCTCCTACGTTGTGTATTCGTTTCTTCCCCTTGTTCTGCTTCTCCTGCTCCTGTTATCATCGCCCCTGTTCTTTTCTCTTTTTTTGCTTCCTTCTGCCTCTCCTCTTACTCATCCCTTTCTCCTCATCCTGTTCCTCCTCATTTAAGTTCTTCCGTCGCCATCTAAAGTGATCGCTCCGCAAATTACGGTATT
Organism: Reticulitermes speratus; assembly: GCA_021186555.1. Taxonomy (NCBI): domain Eukaryota; kingdom Metazoa; phylum Arthropoda; class Insecta; order Blattodea; family Rhinotermitidae; genus Reticulitermes; species Reticulitermes speratus. The sequence continues at coordinate 42,227,935 of JAJKFL010000014.1, read as the reverse complement.
ATATATATTTTGTTTATTTAAATCTGGTAAAATTTGAGTTTGGTCTACATTGTGACGTTACCACGTGTGACATCTGCGCTCTTCTGGGATGTTACGCGGCGTTTTTGTTAATTGTTTACCTAATTACGTTTATTTTCCGCGTGTGTTTTGAGCTAGCCTGTACCACTTTCTTAGAAGTGTCCCGCTGTGGGGTCGTGTCCCACGGGTTGCACGTTTCATCGTGTGTTGTTGCTGCTTGTTTCGCAGCTGCACAGAGTAACTTGGGTGTGCCAAGACATACACAGAGTAACTTGGGTGTGCCTAGACATACACAGAGTAACTTGGGTGTGCCTAGACATACACAGAGTAACTTGGGTGTGCCTAGACATACACAGAGTAACTTGGGTGTGCCTAGACATACACAGAGTAACTTGGGTGTGCCTAGACATACACAGAGTAACTTGGGTGTGCCTAGACACACACAGAGTGACTTGGGTGTGCCTAGACATACACAGAGTGACTTGGGTGTGCCTAGACATACACAGAGTGACTTGGGTGTGCCTAGACATACACAGAGTGACTTGGGTGTGCCTAGACATACACAGAGTAACTTGGGTGTGCCTAGACATACACAGAGTGACTTGGGTGTGCCTAGACATACACAGAGTAACTTGGGTGTGCCTAGACATACACAGAGTGACTTGGGTGTGCCTAGACATACACAGAGTGACTTGGGTGTGCCTAGACATACACAGAGTGACTTGGGTGTGCCTAGACATACATAGAGTGACTTGGGTGTGCCTAGATATACACAGAGTGACTTGGGTGTGCCTAGACATACACAGAGTGACTTGGGTGTGCCTAGACATACACAGAGTGACTTGGGTGTGCCTAGACATACACAGAGTAACTTGGGTGTGCCTAGACATACACAGAGTAACTTGGGTGTGCCTAGACATACACACTTGCTTCAAGGCAAGGCTCGTATGTTTCTCTGTATTTAGTTTTATGAGCCACGGCATGGAAGCGTATGGTAAGTGGAGGTGTAACTCTACGTATTCTTAACCTCGGTACCAGACAAAAAGAAAAGCTCACTTTCACGAGTGAGGTGCTTCGTTCGCGGGGAAGGACTCCGGCGGGCCTCACAGGCTATCTGAACGCTTTGGAGGGAGATGTGTGTTATCCGTGCCGGGAATCGAACCCCGAATCTTGGGCATCCGGCGTGTAATGTAGTCGCCATACTGACCGGACTGAGCTGTACTTCAGGTGTTCTGTAAGGTCAGGGAACACGATAAAGAAGCCTCACAGCAGGTGCACACGATACAGCGCTAGGCAGACAATGTCGTCATTGTGTTCTGTCTTCATTTTCCGAAACACAACGCCTGTATAGATACCTACGTATGCTTCTCATTGCTGCAGTGCTGCTTACCTATGTGGCACGGTGAAAGTTATTTTCGGCAGAATTTAGAAGCAGAATCGATTGTTACATGTCGCGTAGCGCTTCTGGTGCCCATAGACTAGTTTGGTCGTTTTTGTAACTGTGCAGTTACGTTCTTCTGCTGTCTGGCGGTCCGCCGTGCTGGTAGCTGAGTGTGAATGTAGCTAACGTTAGTGTACTGACTTGTCATGTGTTTACACTGACATGCAACTGAGTTAAGGATTCGGCTCGTACCGCGCAGTAAACACACTCCGTCTCAGTTATACAAACCAGTCAGTTAATGTTGTACAGTGAAATAATCGCTGTTTGTTCTGAGATCCACACAAAACACATAAATACAGTCCGTACCGCGCAGTAAACACACTCCGTCTCAGTTATACAAACCAGTCAGTTAATGTTGTACAGTGAAATAATCGCTGTTTGTTCTGAGATCCACACAAAACACATAAATACAGTCCGTACCGCGCAGTAAACACACTCCGTCTCAGTTATACAAACCAGTCAGTTAATGCTGTACAGTGAAATAATCGCTGTTTGTTCTGAGATCCACACAAAACACATAAATACAGTCCGTACCGCGCAGTAAACACACTCCGTCTCAGTTATACAAACCAGTCAGTTAATGCTGTACAGTGAAATAATCGCTGTTTGTTCTGAGATCCACACAAAACACATAAATACAGTCCGTACCGCGCAGTAAAACACTCCGTCTCAGTTATACAAACCAGTCAGTTAATGTTGTACAGTGAAATAATCGCTGTTTGTTCTGAGATCCACACAAAACACATAAATACAGTCCGTACCGCGCAGTAAACACACTCCGTCTCAGTTATACAAACCAGTCAGTTAATGCTGTACAGTGAAATAATCGCTGTTTGTTCTGAGATCCACACAAAACACATAAATACAGTCCGTACCCGCGCAGTAAACACACTCCGTCTCAGTTATACAAACCAGTCAGTTAATGTTGTACAGTGAAATAATCGCTGTTTGTTCTGAGATCCACACAAAACACATAAATACAGTCCGTACCGCGCAGTAAACACACTCCGTCTCAGTTATACAAACCAGTCAGTTAATGTGTACAGTGAAATAATCGCTGTTTGTTCTGAGATCCACACAAAACACATAAATACAGTCCGTACCGCGCAGTAAACACACTCCGTCTCAGTTATACAAACCAGTCAGTTAATGTTGTACAGTGAAATAATCGCTGTTTGTTCTGAGATCCACACAAAACACATAAATACAGTCCGTACCGCGCAGTAAACACACTCCGTCTCAGTTATACAAACCAGTCAGTTAATGTTGTACAGTGAAATAATCGCTGTTTGTTCTGAGATCCACACAAAACACATAAATACAGTCCGTACCGCGCAGTAAACACACTCCGTCTCAGTTATACAAACCAGTCAGTTAATGCTGTACAGTGAAATAATCGCTGTTTGTTCTGAGATCCACACAAAACACATAAATACAGTCCGTACCGCGCAGTAAACACACTCCGTCTCAGTTATACAAACCAGTCAGTTAATGCTGTACAGTGAAATAATCGCTGTTTGTTCTGAGATCCACACAAAACACATAAATACAGTCCGTACCGCGCAGTAAAACACACTCCGTCTCAGTTATACAAACCAGTCAGTTAATGCTGTACAGTGAAATAATCGCTGTTTGTTCTGAGATCCACACAAAACACATAAATACAGTCCGTACCGCGCAGTAAACACACTCCGTCTCAGTTATACAAACCAGTCAGTTAATGCTGTACAGTGAAATAATCGCTGTTTGTTCTGAGATCCACACAAAACACATAAATACAGTCCGTACCGCGCAGTAAACACACTCCGTCTCAGTTATACAAACCAGTCAGTTAATGTGTACAGTGAAATAATCGCTGTTTGTTCTGAGATCCACACAAACACATAAATACATCGTACCGCGCAGTAAACACACTCCGTTCAGTATACAAACCATCATTAATGTGTACAGTGAAAAAACGCTGTTTGTTCTGAACCACACAAAACACATAAATACAGTCCGACCGCGCTAAACACACTCCGTCTCAGTTATACAAACCATCAGTTAATGTTGTACAGTGAAATAATCGCTGTTTGTTCTGAGATCCACACAAACACATAAATACATCCGTACCGCGCAGTAACACACTCCGTCTCAGTTAACAAACCAGTCAGTTAATGTGTACATGAATAACGCTGTTTGTTCTGAGATCCACACAAAACACATAAATACAGTCCACCGCGCAGTAAACACACTCCGTCTCAGTTATACAACCAGTCAGTTAATGTTACAGTGAAATAATCGCTGTTTGTTCTGAATCCACACAAAACACATAAATACAGTCCGTACCGCGCAGTAAACACACTCCGTCTCAGTAACAACCAGTCAGTTAATGCTGTACAGTGAAATAATCGCTGTTTGTTCTGAGATCCACACAAAACACATAAATACAGTCCGTACCGCGCAGTAAACACACTCCGTCTCAGTTATACAAACCAGTCAGTTAATGCTGTACAGTGAAATAATCGCTGTTTGTTCTGAGATCCACACAAAACACATAAATACAGTCCGTACCGCGCAGTAAACACACTCCGTCTCAGTTATACAAACCAGTCAGTTAATGTGTACAGTGAAATAATCGCTGTTGTTCTGAGATCCACACAAAACACATAAATACAGTCCGTACCGCGCAGTAAACACACTCCGTCTCAGTTATACAAACCAGTCAGTTAATGCTGTACAGTGAAATAATCGCTGTTTGTTCTGAGATCCACACAAAACACATAAATACAGTCCGTACCGCGCAGTAAACACACTCCGTCTCAGTTAACAACCATCAGTTAATGTGTACAGTGAAATAATCGCTGTTTGTTCTGGATCCACACAAACACATAATACAGTCCGTACGCGCAGTAAACACACTCGTCTCAGTTATACAAACCAGTCAGTTAATGTGTACAGTGAAATAATCGCTGTTTGTTCTGAGATCCACACAAAACACATAAATACAGTCCGTACCGCGCAGTAACACACTCCGTCTCAGTTAACAAACCATCAGTTAATGCTGTACAGTGAAATAATCGCTGTTTGTTCTGAGATCCACACAAAACACATAAATACAGTCCGTACCGCGCAGTAAACACACTCCGTCTCAGTTAACAAACCAGTCAGTTAATGTGTACAGTGAAATAATCGCTGTTTGTTCTGAGATCCACACAAAACACATAATACAGTCCGTACCGCGCAGTAAACACACTCCGTCTCAGTTATACAAACCAGTCAGTTAATGTGTACAGTGAAATAATCGCTGTTTGTTCTGAGATCCACACAAAACACATAAATACAGTCCGTACCGCGCAGTAAACACACTCCGTCTCAGTTATACAAACCAGTCAGTTAATGCTGTACAGTGAAATAATCGCTGTTTGTTCTGAGATCCACACAAAACACATAAATACAGTCCGTACCGCGCAGTAAACACACTCCGTCTCAGTTATACAAACCAGTCAGTTAATGCTGTACAGTGAAATAATCGCTGTTTGTTCTGAGATCCACACAAAACACATAAATACAGTCCGTACCGCGCAGTAAACACACTCCGTCTCAGTTATACAAACCAGTCAGTTAATGCTGTACAGTGAAATAATCGCTGTTTGTTCTGAGATCCACACAAAACACATAAATACAGTCCGTACCGCGCAGTAAACACACTCCGTCTCAGATTATACAAACCAATCAGTTAATGTTTACAGTGAAATAATCGCTGTTTGTTCTGAGATCCACACAAAACACATAAATACAGTCCGTACCGCGCAGTAAACACACTCCGTCTCAGTTACACAAACCATCAGTTAATGTTGTACAGTGAAATAATCGCTGTTTGTTCTGAGATCCACACAAAACACATAAATACAGTCCGTACCGCGCAGTAAACACACTCCGTCTCAGTTATACAAACCAGTCAGTTAATGCTGTACAGTGAAATAATCGCTGTTTGTTCTGAGATCCACACAAAACACATAAATACAGTCCGTACCGCGCAGTAAACACACTCCGTCTCAGATATACAAACCATCAGTTAATGTTGTACAGTGAAATAAATCGCTGTTTGTTCTGAGATCCACACAAAACACATAAATACAGTCCGTACCGCGCAGTAAACACACTCCGTCTCAGTTACACAAACCAGTCAGTTAATGTTGTACAGTGAAATAATCGCTGTTTGTTCTGAGATCCACACAAAACACATAAATACAGTCCGTACCGCGCAGTAAACACACTCCGTCTCAGTTATACAAACCAGTCAGTTAATGCTGTACAGTGAAATAATCGCTGTTTGTTCTGAGATCCACACAAAACACATAAATACAGTCCGTACCGCGCAGTAAACACACTCCGTCTCAGTTATACAAACCAGTCAGTTAATGCTGTACAGTGAAATAATCGCTGTTTGTTCTGAGATCCACACAAAACACATAAATACAGTCCGTACCGCGCAGTAAACACACTCCGTCTCAGTTATACAAACCAGTCAGTTAATGTTGTACAGTGAAATAATCGCTGTTTGTCTGAGATCCACACAAAACACATAAATACAGTGTGTGAGCAGAACGTAGAATTTTTTAATGTTAAACTTGGTGGTACATATAGTAACCAGTGGGCTTTAAAGAGTTAATTAGTTTGTTCACTGATTATTGAATACATTTTGGATTACTTTTTTTCTTGTGGCGCTTCGGCCCATATTCGGGTCATGGCCTCTCTCTTACGAGGTTTCACGATCACACTTTTTTAGACACACCACACTCGGTAGGACTCCTCTGGACGAGTGATCAGCCCTTCGCAGAGACATCTACCTGTCAACACACAACACTCACAACAGACATCCATGCCCTAGGCGGGATTCGAACCCACAATCCCAGTAAGCGAACGGCCGCAGACCCACACCTTAGACCGCGCGGCCACTGGGATTGGCCGTTGGATTATTTCACTGTTTTGTTTAATTACGTCGTTTATGGCACGTCGATATGCATACATTAGTACGCAAGAACCATCGTGCCATTTTTCTGTAGAGAAACCGCATGTTCACTTTGTGTAGCCGGTGATAGGCTGACATTCCAATCCGTGACCACCCCAATGCGAAGAGTGTGCGTACGAGGTGCGTTAACTGGTTGGTTGCGTATTCCGTAAAGCAGCGAGGATAAACACCGACAAGATTGGTGGTTGATTGATTGGTTCTTGACTTTATCATTTGTTTGGTTAATTGGCTTTGGTACTCATTTAGTTAATATATCACATATTATTCGGCATGTTGACGTAACATTTTCGGCTGATACAATTGCTTTAAGTACACCACTAACAGCTTTCGAACACCTAGTTAGGATAGCGTGGCTGAAGGAAGACATACCGCACTTAATTTGAAAGGAACGGACGATTTAGGCTGATTCATTGGCGTAGCTAGGTTTTTATGACTGCCCGGGCGATCAGTCACATGGCCACCCCTGACAGAAATTACAGACTTTAGAAAAATCGGATTTATTGAATTTTATTTCATCTATCTCAATAATTTATCATACATCTGACGCAGGTCAATTTTGGTTCCATTTAAAGTACTAATTTTGCCGCCCCTTGGACTCCGCTCCCCGGGGCTGCCACCCCCCCCCCCCCCGCCCCCAGGCCGCCTACGTCCGTGCGCTAATTCAGACATTCTGGGCTGGGACCCGACTGTCCTTTATCTGTGATTTGTCGCAAAGGCTTAAATTCGTATTTTGAATTTGAATTACGTTGGGAACGGGTGTTTGAGTCATAAATCCACCACTGCACTGCGACTGTGCTACAACGGACCGCTTTGGAAGTAATTGTGAAGGCTGTAGCAAAGTATTGTCGCCGTACAGTCTTGTAAGTGTGAACTGAAAAAAAAAAAAGACGGTCTGTGGGTGACATGGTGTGGCTCTGAGCGATCGGCCATCGCGGACTGTCACGACAAGGCCATTTGTCCGACACAGCGCAGTCGCAGTTCAGTCATGTATGTGCGAACTGAGATGTGGGCGACGTGGTCTGCCTCGAAGCGGTTCGGCTTTTTCCGGCTACCATGTTATTACCAAAGTCGGAGCAGTCGCAGTTCTCCTCTCTCCATCTGTGTGATGTGTGTGTTTTGGTGTGAGAGAGAGAGAGAGAGTAAGAATTAGCTTTTAAGTTATAAGTTTTAAGACTTTCGCGGCGACATGATTCAATATAGTCTTCTCTGGTGATCGGCCGGGTTAATGGTTTAAATACAACGATTCGGGGTCTAGCTCCGTCCCCATCCTCAGGTAGAACCTCAGGTAGAACCTCAGGTACCTGGTTTAAATACGTTTCGGGGACTGGCTCCGTCCACATCCTCAGGTAGAACCTCAGGTTACCTGGTTTAAATACGTTTCGGGGACTGGCTCCGTCCCCATCCTCAGGTAGAACCTCAGGTACCTGGTTTAAATACGTTTCGGGGACTGGCTCCGTCCCCATCCTCAGGTAGAACCTCAGGTACCTGGTTTAAATACGTTTCGGGGACGGGCTCCGTCCCCATCCTCAGGTAGAACCTCAGGTACCTGGTTTAAATACGTTTCGGGGACTGGCTCCGTCCCCATCCTCAGGTAGAACCTCAGGTACCTGGTTTAAATACAACGTTTCGGGGACTGGCTCCGTCCCCATCCTCAGTTTGAACCTCAGGTACCTGGTTTAAATACGTTTCGGGGACTGGCTCCGTCCCCATCCTCAGGTAGAACCTCAGGTACCTGGTTTAAATACGTTTCGGGGACTTGCTCCGTCCCCATCCTCAGGTAGAACCTCAGGTACCTGGTTTAAATACATTTCGGGGACTGGCTCCGTCCCCATCCTCAGGTAGAACCTCAGGTACCTGGTTTAAATACAACGTTTCGGGGACTGGCTCCGTCCCCATCCTCAGGTAGAACCTCAGGTACCTGGTTTAAATACGTTTCGGGGACTGACTCCGTCCCCATCCTCAGGTAGAACCTCAGGTACCTGAGGATGGGGACGGAGCCAGTCCCCGAAACGTTGTATTTAAACCAGTTAACCTGGCTGATCGCCCGAGAAGAATATATTGAAGCCTTTAAGTTAGTTTTCACAACGGTGGTACAACTAATAAACCTGACATATGGCTTGGCTAAACTCCTCGTCTCGGTACCCGCGACCACGTAGTGAGTGTTACCAAAGTAAGTGGTTATGCATACTGCACTGTTCTGTACAACCGACGTTTATATACCCCGTTACCTAGAACCAGAGGCACAATGTAGACTGATCTTTTTATGTGCGGGTTTTATATACCCCACTGCGAAAACAGGGACTATTACATATCACACTATTTTCGACTATGACATTAGAATCGCGTACCTTTTAAAAAATGTTTGAAGTTAAAATCATCTCAGTACGAGCAACCAGCAACAAACAATTTATGTCACATTCCGCACTTGGTAGGAGCCTTATGAGGCCGTGCCATGACTCAAGCGGTTAGTCGCCAACTCTCATAGCGGATGTCCAGGTGCGATACAAAGGACCACTCCATGTGGGATTTGTGGTGGACAAATTGACACTTCGACATTTTTTTTTTGTTAGTATTTCAGCCTTTCCCTTTCAGTTTCTCTAATGCTACTTAGTGTACACAATCTGTCACTGCTGCTGTATACAGTAAAACCCGTTTATAACGACATCGGTTTATACGACACCTCGTCAATAGCGTCAGATATTTTGTGGTACCAATTAATTCGTCACTGTTAACCGTAACATTATACGCCTCGGTTATAACAACACTCGTTTATAACGACACAAAATATTCAGTCCCTTTCGTGACGTTATAACCGAGTTCGACTGTAATTTTAACACTTGACAGCACCATTAAGAAACACACTTAAACACTAGCCTTAAGGCAGCGCAGCTTAATTGAACCCAACCCAGCCCAACCCAGCCCAGCCCAACCCAGCCCAACCCAGCCCAACCCAACCCAGCCCAACCCAGCCCAGCCCAACCCAGCCCAGCCCAGCCCAACCCTGCACTGAGAATTAACTTAGGTGTGTATGAGATGATAACTTTGGAACGTGTATTAGGGGATGTAGCTAGTGAAGTGACTTAGGATTGAGCCTAGTGACGCGCTTTTGTGCCAGTGACGATGTTTCTTCGTCGCCTTAATTAAAGTCTGCTCCGTCTTGAAATTCCTTCGGGCCCCTGTCCTTTAGATATGCAGCTTTCCGTACTTCGCAGGCTGGTAGATCCCATTTCGGTATTGTCAATACCGAAGCAACAGAATTCCTGCGTACGCATGGGTATGCGGCAGACGGCGAGCGTCTGTTGCATAGTTGAGAATCCAAGTTTACTTTTGAAGCTTCAGTCCTTGTCGGGCTTCCACATCGAAGATTTGTCTTTGTTTGTGATAGACGCCGTGAAGTTGGCCTCCGGCAGTTCGCAGTTGTGTAGTAAAGTTCATAATGTTCTTACGGAACTGTTGGGAGCCCCCGAGGTTTATGTAGCTACCATAATGGATATGTCTTCCTTTTGTGTGCTCTTTATATCGCTGTCAGTACACCATACCGTGTCGTGGGTAGATGAGTGGAATACTAATGACAGGGGAAATACAAAATACAGGGTGTTTTTTTTTCTTACGCGAACGGTGATCTGTAAAAGGTAAAGCAATCCCATTACAGGCCTGGACAGGGCCTTAGAGTTCCAGGAGTTTGAGGCTTCCAGATTTCTAGACAATTGGCACATGAAGGTAGCAAGGTTGTCAGCCCTACGCACCGGTCGCCTTTACCCCTAGGAAATACTCCTGGTACTCATTAATTTTAGAGGCTGAGTCGATCCCAGGGTCATAGTGCGGCCGAAAGGATTATGTGAATGAAAAATACCAATGACACCATCGTTAATCGAACCCGCGAACTTCGCGAGACGCTGTAGTGAGTTTTTGTTAGACTTTCTAAAGGTTATCATAAATGTGATCATTTGTCTAGCTCCCGTCATCGACGGTTGTACCTCCACGACACGCGGCGTGCGACGCAACGCTTGGCAGAGCCTCAGGCGGAGCGTTGGGCCGGCGCTTATCGGTCAAGCAGGAAAAAAAAAACACCCTGTACTTGGAGAAATATCTCGTCGTAGTGCCACGTTGGTCACCACATCTCACGTCTTCTGGCCCGGTATCGAACACATGCTTCCGTGTTAAGAAACCGGGAACTGATAATCTGAACTATGGCATAGCGTTTACCACTTGCCAGACTATACGGTGTCATAAACCGGTGGTTGTGTCAGAGTGAGCCCAGGAACATGGCGTTTGGTTTTCTGAAGCAGACTAACGAATCAACAGACACAGGAGTGTTCGACCCCGGGTCAGTCCAAGTGACGTTTGTTGTGGGCAAGGAAGTACTGGGACAGGGTTTACAGTTTTACCCTTTCAGTATCATTATACCAGTGCTCCATATTCATTGTCACATAAGGACAAGCGGGCAAAGCCTGGGAACCTTCCAAAAAATAATGCTGCTGCTGAAATCGGGGAGCATTAGCTAGTGAAGTACTGTCACATGTTTCCTCTAAACGGTTATTGCTTGGTCATACTATTTGTATTAAGGAGCTGGAATAAGTCTGCGAAAACTTGCTAGGATCAGGTCTTAGGTCTTCTGAGATGTTAAGCAGCGTAGGACAAATGCATCAATGTGCGTGGGGGGATACGTTGAAAAATAATTATACTTTAGTGGAATAAATGAAAGACTTTTAACTGTTAATTACAGTTTAATTTTCATGAGCCGTGGAACATTACTTGTTGTTAATTCTTCATTCACGCTTCTCTGCGAGGAAACCAGAATTTGGTGTGCCATCGTTGCACAAAGGAGGGAAAGAGGAAACCCAAGATTGGGTGTGCCATCATTACACAAAGGAGGGAAATAGGAAACCCAAGATTGGGTGTGCCATCATTACACAAAGGAGGGAAATAGGACACCAAGATTTGGTGTGCCATCATTACACAAAGGAGGGAAAGAGGAAACCCAAGATTGGGTGTGCCATCATTACACAAAGGAGGGAAATAGGAAACCCAAGATTGGGTGTGCCATCATTACACAAAGGAGGGAAATAGGACACCAAGATTTGGTGTGGCCATCATTACACAAAGGAGGGAAAGAGGAAACCCAAGATTGGGTGTGCCATCATTGCACAAAGGAGGGAAAGAGGAAACCCAAGATTGGGTGTGCCATCATTACACAAAGGAGGGAAATAGGAAACCCAAGATTGGGTGTGCCATCATTACACAAAGGAGGGAAATAGGAAACCCAAGATTGGGTGTGTGCCATCATTGCACAAAGGAGGGAAAGAGGAAACCCAAGATTGGGTGTGCCATCATTACACAAAGGAGGGAAATAGGACACCAAGATTTGGTGTGCCATCATTACACAAAGGAGGGAAAGAGGAAACCCAAGATTGGGTGTGCCATCATTACACAAAGGAGGGAAATAGGAAACCCAAGATTGGGTGTGCCATCATTGCACAAAGGAGGGAAAGAGGAAACCCAAGATTGGGTGTGCCATCATTACACAAAGGAGGGAAATAGGACACCAAGATTTGGTGTGCCATCATTACACAAAGGAGGGAAAGAGGAAACCCAAGATTTGGTGTGCCATCATTACACAAAGGAGGGAAATAGGAAACCCAAGATTGGGTGTGCCATCATTGCACAAAGGAGGGAAAGAGGAAACCCAAGATTGGGTGTGCCATCATTACACAAAGGAGGGAAATAGGACACCAAGATTTGGTGTGCCATCATTACACAAAGGAGGGAAAGAGGAAACCCAAGATTGGGTGTGCCATCATTACACAAAGGAGGGAAATAGGACACCAAGATTTGGTGTGCCATCGTTGCACAAAGGAGGGAAAGAGGAAACCCAAGATTGGGTGTGCCATCATTACACAAAGGAGGGAAATAGGAAACCCAAGATTGGGTGTGCCATCATTGCACAAAGGAGGGAAAGAGGAAACCCAAGATTGGATGTGCCATCATTACACAAAGGAGGGAAATAGGACACCAAGATTTGGTGTGCCATCATTACACAAAGGAGGGAAAGAGGAAACCCAAGATTTGGTGTGCCATCATTGCACAAAGGAGGGAAATAGGAAACCCAAGATTTGGTGTGCCATCATTACACAAAGGAGGGAAAGAGGAAACCCAAGATTGGGTGTGCCATCATTACACAAAGGAGGGAAAGAGGAAACCCAAGATTGGGTGTGCCATCATTACACAAAGGAGGGAAAGAGGAAACCCAAGATTTGGTGTGCCATCATTACACAAAGGAGGGAAAGAGGAAACCCAAGATTGGGTGTGCCATCATTACACAAAGGAGGGAAAGAGGAAACCCAAGATTGGGTGTGCCATCATTACACAAAGGAGGGAAAGAGGAAACCCAAGATTGGGTGTGCCATCATTACACAAAGGAGGGAAATAGGACACCAAGATTTGGTGTGCCATCGTTGCACAAAGGAGGGAAAGAGGAAACCCAAGATTGGGTGTGCCATCATTACACAAAGGAGGGAAATAGGAAACCCAAGATTGGGTGTGCCATCATTGCACAAAGGAGGGAAAGAGGAAACCCAAGATTTGGTGTGCCATCATTGCACAAAGGAGGGAAATAGGAAACCCAAGATTTGGTGTGCCATCATTACACAAAGGAGGGAAAGAGGAAACCCAAGATTGGGTGTGCCATCATTACACAAAGGAGGGAAAGAGGAAACCCAAGATTGGGTGTGCCATCATTACACAAAGGAGGGAAAGAGGAAACCCAAGATTTGGTGTGCCATCATTACACAAAGGAGGGAAAGAGGACACCAAGATTGGGTGTGCCATAATTACACAAAGGAGGGACAGTGAAGATGGTTAAGAAAGTTTCACGAAGGAAGGACACCTCTTAAATAAACAAAAGTCAACCTTGTTTGTGCCATAAAGTATTGCAATTTACTTTCCCACAATGCAGTAGGAGGGTGATTGGTGGATCTGCTGAAGTCTGTCTTCGGTCCGCACCTCCGCGATCTGCAACATATCTCTGGCGGGAAGTAAGAAGCGCCACAAATTTTCCTGCCGTGGTTTCGAAGTGCTTGGTCAGACAAACGCCCTGAAGTTCGAGTTCTAAATCTTTATAGTCGTGTGGAGAGAGAGGTTTTTTTCCATTTGCATTTTTTTTCAGGTTCTGCATTTCAGGAAAGTGGAGACGTAAATCAAGTTGTGGGGGAAGGGGTATTAATGGAAAGAGGACGTGAGTTCGTGTGCGTTGAGGACTTTACCAGACAGGCGGTGATGTAGGTTTCTGCAGTCGTTGACTGTGGTCGTGTGTGTGTGTGTGTATACAGGGCATACACAAAAGAATGGTGCGGTTTCAAAAGTGAATAAAAAATTTACGTCTCACATTACACGGGCACAACATACACCGTCAGCGGCGGCAACTGTCCAAGTTTCTCATGCGCTACCAGCAGTTCGCTCCACCCCCATTTTCACAGGTATGTACGAGTGCTTCTCAATCGTGTTTTTCCTCAGCGCTGGATCGGACGTGCTGCTGCAAATGGAGACAAGAACCTTCTCCCTTGGCCACCCCGTTCACCAGATCTTACACCGTGCGATTTCTTTCTTTGGGGGTTCGTTAAAGACAGCGTTTATGTACCACCATTGCCCACGTCCATCCATGAAATTCGTGATCGGATAACGCATGCACTGCAGGCCATTACAGCGGACATGCTACATCGGGTCTGGGATGAGTTTGATTACCGTGTGGATGTGTGTCGTGTGACCCAGGGTGCACACATTGAAGGATTGTAATTACCAAATGAGAAACTTGGACAGTTGCCGCCGCTGACGGTGTATGTTGTGCCTGTGTAAGGTGAGAAATAAATTTTTTATTCACTTTTGAAACCGCACCATTCTTTTGTGTATGTCCTGTATATGTGCGTAGAAGCCTAAGAGCTGACATTCCATTGTTATTCTGTCCCCATGTGGTAAGTTATTCTTATATTTCCGGATACAAACGCTGGTGAATGGGATTTTCAACGTTGATGGCTTCCATATTCCTTGAAATACTGATTTAATGTGTAATAATGTTTCAGAGGAGGGGTACGACGTGGAAACGGTAGCTGGAGATGAGGGTTGTTGATATCGAAGGATTAGTTTACATCTGGAAGAGAGTAAACACGAAGGTAACACAGCGTACGTGGAGGAAGATTTATTGTCTGGTGATAATGTGATATTTGTTGTGTCTCAGTGTCTGTTTTGTATCTGAGCGCCATATTACTGAGTCGTCGGCGGTTGTAGTTCATCGAATTGTTCACTGTAGATTGAGGTTAGGTATTTTTTTGATGAAGTTCGCCTTTTTTTAACAATTTCTCGTTATATTCGAAGGGGTTAATGCACGTGAACATATATTCGGCAGGTCTGGGTATATACTTTTGGTGTTACGGGAATTTGGTATGAAATTGTAATGTCGATCATTTGTGTTAGTCCTTGAAAGCTATGTGGTTACTATATGTACCACTCGGTTTAGCACTGAAGAATTCTGTGGTCTGCCCACACAGTGTATTTATGTGTTTTGTATGGATCTCAGAACAAACAGCGCTTATTTCACTGTACAACATTAACTGACTGGTTTGTATAACTGAGACGGAGTGTGTTTACTGCGCGGTACGAACTGAATATTTATATATCAATACGTTTAACAGTCACAAATTCTACGTTCTGCCCACACAGTGTATTTATGTGTTTTGTATGGATCTCAGAACAAACAGCGATTATTTCACTGTACAGCATTAACTGACTGGTTTGTATAACTGAGACGGAGTGTGTTTACTGCGCGGTAAGGACTGTATTTATGTGTTTTGTGTGGATCTCAGAACAAACAGCGATTATTTCACTGTACAGCATTAACTGACTGGTTTGTATAACTGAGACGGAGTGTGTTTACTGCGCGGTACGGACTGTATTTATGTGTTTTGTGTGGATCTCAGAACAAACAGCGATTATTTCACTGTACAACATTAACTGACTGGTTTGTATAACTGAGACGGAGTGTGTTTACTGCGCGGTACGGACTGTATTTATGTGTTTTGTGTGGATCTCAGAACAAACAGCGATTATTTCACTGTACAGCATTAACTGACTGGTTTGTATAACTGAGACGGAGTGTGTTTACTGCGCGGTACGGACTGTATTTATGTGTTTTGTGTGGATCTCAGAATAAACAGCGATTATTTCACTGTACAGCATTAACTGACTGGTTTGTATAACTGAGACGGAGTGTGTTTACTGCGCGGTACGGACTGTATTTGTGTTTTGTGTGGATCTCAGAACAAACAGCGATTATTTCACTGTACATTAACTGACTGGTTTGTATAACTGAGACGGAGTGTGTTTACTGCGCGGTACGAACTGAATATTTATATATCAATACGTTTAACAGTCACAAATTCTACGTTCTGCCCACACAGTGTATTTATGTGTTTTGTGTGGTTCTCAGAACAAACAGCGATTATTTCACTGTACAGCATTAACTGATTGGTTTTTATAACCGAGACGGAGTGTGTTTACTGCGCGGTACGGACTGAGTCTTTATATATAATTGATTTAGACGTAGTCTTACCGGGTCCGTGCCATGGCTCAGGCAGTTATTCGCCGTTCTCTCACCGCGGAGGCCCTTGCTCCTGGTACTTCTGTTCCCCCGTCAGTATCGTTCCACAAATACTCCATACATATCGTCATCTACATGTTGATGTTACCAGAAGGACAAACGGGCGAAGCCTGGGAACCCTCCAAAAAGCAATGCTGTTTTGGAAATCGGGGAGCGTTTAGTAGAAAAGTAGTGTCATTTAGTCCGTAAAGGGTTAACGAACTAAGACCAAAATATGTTTTGACAGTGCGTTCTGTGTCCGCAACAGTAAGGGGCGCCGGTGGAATTGCGGGCTGTAACCACAGATTTGAAGCCGAAACTGATCCATCCTGTGATATCAGGACACGTGGAATGTTAAAGACTGTTGCTTAGTCGGTCGTTTTGTTGACCAGGATTAAAAACAGCAGTTGTACTGCAGTTCAAATACTGATTATACAGCGATAATAAAAGCCGCAACTTTCACTTCCGCTCTCCTTTCACTTCCGCTGAAGCCCAAATATCTTTGATGTTTGCCATCGCGTTGTGCTGTCGGTGTTAATGTGTAGCATTTAACACCATCAGATACAACCTTAGTTATTTTTATTAATAAATAAACTCACTTTACCTCTAGTAACTTGTTTCGACTTAGTCATCTTCAGGATAAGTTCTAAAAGTTTCTGACTATGGTGTATAATATTGGGAACCAACTGTCTTCTGGACTTTGTCTATCGTCCGGATAAAATTATATATACAGGGCATACACAAAAGAATGGTGCGGTTTCAAAAGTGAATAAAAAATGTATTTCTCACCTTACACGGGCACAACATACACCGTCAGCGACGGCAACTGTCCAAGTTTCTCATTTGGTAATTACAATCCTTCAATATGTGCACCCTGGGTCACACGACACACATCCACACGGTAATCAAACTCATCCCAGACCCGGTGTAGCATGTCCGCTGTAATGGCCTGCAGTGCATGCGTTATCCGATCACGAATTTCATGAATGGACGTGGGCAATGGGCGAACTGCTGGTAGCGCATGAGAAACTTGGACAGTTGCCGCCGCTGACGGTGTATGTTGTGCCCGTGTAAGGTGAGAAATACATTTTTTATTCACTTTTGAAACCGCACCATTCTTTTGTGTATGTCCTGTATTATGTTTTAATATTTTAGCTGGACGTTGGACAAAGTCCAGAAGACAATTTGTTCTCAACATCTTGAGATTAATTTGGTAAAACACAAAAATTTAAAAATTCTAAATTATATGAAATATAAAAATCATGTGTCAATTTTAGAATGAGATCTGAGTTCCTTACAAACATATTTATAGTATTGAAAGCGTAAAATTTCATATCTGTATAATGTTTCTTGGAGATTTTCTATTTTCTTTAAAGCTATCCAAATATTTATATTTGTATTAAAGCGGTATAAATAAACACGCAGCTTTTATGAAATCTTCGCAGGAACTCGAATTTTGGCTGGAAAACGTGACGCCGCCTAGTCTGATGGAAATATTCCGACGTTTAGGAGGTATCTGCTGTCTCCGTTCTCCGAAATATCTGTACGGTTTTACACCAATTTTATCGTTATAACGCTGGCAACCACAAACCATTTTCTAAGGCTACTAAATGCAGTTCAAGGCTTCGCCATTTGTATGAGACCCGTTGTAAGTGTTCGTTCATTTACCCATATATTTGATGTTTCATGATAAAAATTCTGTGCGCATTGATATATCCCCCTACGAGTGCATTTTTCACAATGTAATCAGTCCTTAATATTCATTTATAGAACCAACTCAATGTATAAGTTACAAACACATTTAAAAGTATGGTCTTTCAATACCTCTACATGTTTCGGCACATCTGTGCCATCCTGAGGTAGTTGGAGTACTGAAAGGCCATACTTTTAAATGTGTTTGTACTTTGTCGATTGAATTGGTTTCATAAATGGATATTAAGTAAAATTCACGGAATGAATGATTTCCAAATAATCCGTAGTTTATGAGATATTGGTCGACCTCGGTGGACTAGTGGTTAGCGTGCTCGCCACTGGACCCAAGGTTCGCGGGTTCAATCCCGACCGAGGTCGATGGATTTTTAAGGATGATAAAAATCCGTAGCACCACTTCCTTCGGAGGGGAAGTAAAGCCGTCGGTCCCATGTCGTAGATTTACGGCATGTAAAAAAACCTTACGGGCATGAATAAAAATGTTGCGTAAGCCAAATTGCCTCCATTTCTCATCCAAGTCTCCTGACTGCCTGCCAGATGGCTCTGGCGTGCACATCAGGATCGATAGAACACTAAGCGCGGCTAGCTGGCCGGTCACCAGCTGCCATGAATGCGCATGACTTAGTAACCTCGACAAGAGGAGGCAAGAGGAGGCCCGGGCCCATACAGGGCTGTTGAGCCAAGAATTATTATTATGAGATATTGGGTTCTCACGGCTGTGAATGGTAGCAGTTCTGGAATATGACGCCGTGTAGTGTGGTGGATGTGTAGTAACCTGTTGGAGGAACCTGCTAAATTTATATTCGGCAATAAGTCGCATGGTAGGAAAAAAGTTACTTTATGTGTGGAAGGAAAGAGAGGACTGTAAACGGCTGCTGTGGTTAGCCACTTTGCTTTCTCTGACAGTTCGGCGTGCGACCGTAGCAAGCTGTGGTCTTAATCCTGGATTTAATTACTGTTACTGGAATAATAAAACCTGGCAAGTGTCCTTTTCCCGTAATTTTAGTTCAGTCATCTCTTCAGCGAATTGTTCTCAAGTTGCTCTTTCTAATTTAATCATGTTTTCCAATGGCTCGACAGCCCCTTGGGGGCCTAGGCCGCCTCATTATCGAGGCTTCACGATCACACACTTAGACACACCATACCCGGTAGGACTCCTCTGGACGAGTGATCAGCCCGTCGCAGAGACCTCTACCTGACAACACACAACACTCACAAGAGACAGACATCCATGCCCTAGGCGGGATTCGAACCCACAATCCCAGTAAGCGAACGGCCGTAGACCGACGCCGTAGACCGCACGGCCACTGCGATCGGCGATTTAAATCTTACTTTAAATTTTATCTGTAGATTTTAGTAACAAGATCTTGGGTACCAGCCAGGATCAATGTATACACACTGTGAGATGATCTGATGATTCTGCTAGACCAAACAGGCAGACAGACAGACAAGTGTTACTGCTAACAGATGCTTGTCTATTCAAACCATCTGTGTTCCCCGTCAGTCTTAATTAACTGTATGAAGTACATTCCTTGAGAGGCAAATAATTACTTAGCTTGTCACGAAACACTGTTCTTTCTGTATAACCCCAAGCTCCGTTACCGTCTTCACAAGATCCTGCCAGTGAGCCCTAACTGAGCCACATGAATCCAATCCGTGTGGTACCATTGTAATGTCCTCCCATCCAAGTGTTCTGTTCCCTTAAGCGTTCAGACCGAAAATGCATGCATTTATATCACCCACGTACAATAATAATACAATCTAACCCGTTTATAACGACACCGGGGTATACGACACCTCGTCTATAACGTCAGATATTCTCCGGTAACAATTAATTCGTCACTGTGAACCGTAACGTCACACTCTGCGGTTATAACAACACTCGTTTATTCATTCATTCATTCTGCAGTCTGTCTTACGACAGGTCCATAGCCTCTTCATTCTGTAGTCTGTCTTACGACAGGTCCGTAGCCTCTTCATTCTGTAGTCTGTCTTCCGACAGGTCCGTAGCCTCTTCATTCTGCAGTCTGTCTTACGACAGGTCCGTAGCCTCTTCATTCTGTAGTCTGTCTTACGACAGGTCCGTAGCCTCTTCATTCTGTAGTCTGTCTTACGACAGGTCCGTAGCCTCTTCATTCTGTAGTCTGTCTTACGACAGGTCCGTAGCCTCTTCATTCTGCAGTCTCTCTTACGACAGGTCCGTAGCCTCTTCATTCTGTAGTCTGTCTTACGACAGGTCCGTAGCCTCTTCATTCTGTAGTCTGTCTTCCGACAGGTCCGTAGCCTCTTCATTCTGCAGTCTGTCTTACGACAGGTCCGTAGCCTCTTCCAAAGCGAGTTCTCCACAGGGTGCGATCTAGTGCTTCCTCTTTCAATTTCCAGTATCTTCTCTTTTCCTTAAGGCCATCCAGTAGCTGCTTACGTCTTCTCCCTCGTCTTTCCGTCATTTCTATCCTTCCCTCTAACATTCCTTCAATCACGTGTTTCAGAAGGCAGTTCCTACGCAAGATGTGACCAATCCAGTTAGCCTTTCTTCTTTTTATTGTATGTACGATATTCCTCTCCTCCTTCACTCTATGTAATACTTCTTCATTTCTCAGACGATCGGTCCAACTGATCTTCTCCATTCTTCTCCAGCACCACATATCAAAACTTTCCAGATACTTCTGATCCACTTTCCCAAGTGTCCACGTTTCAGCACCACACAAAGCTATGCTCCAAATGTAGCACTTTACTAGTTTCTTACTTAAATTTAAGTCCAGTTTATAACGACACAAAATATTCAGTCCCCTTCCTGACGTTATAACAGAGTTCGACTGTATTTAGCGTGCAGTACAAAGCATGCTTTTCGTCCAACAGTGATCTCCGTCAGCCTGTTTCTTTCACGTTCTTACGTCCAGATGTTCCCACCAGCGCCCCGTTCTCAAACACCGTGGATCTGTGTTCGTTTCTTAATATGAAAGACCAAGTTTCATACCCGTAAAAAAACAACAGGCGGGTTTATATATTCATGTAGTTTATCGTTTACATCTTTAGAAGATGAAAGGCAGACAACTTCACAGCATCCTTCCAAAGTGAAATCATTTGCATTTTGAAGCGATGTATTACGGTCAGCTTTTTTATGATCGTGTCCTTAACCACGTATCCATTAGGGTTGCACGATTATGGAATTTGTAGAATAGCTTAAATGTGATAAATGGCAGAATGCCATGAAATCTGTGGTCTTATGGTAATTACACGGCGTCGTGTGGTGATTGTTTACCGACGTTTCGGGACAACGTATCGGTCCCATCTTCACAGGTCAAGATTCCAAGTAGGAAAGCTACTTTCCTACTTGGAAGATAAATTTTTAAATAATTACCACACGACGCCGTGTAATTACCCAGAAGACTACAGATTTAATCAACATCGCGGCAGAAGTCTGAAATCAAGGCAGAAAGCCAATCTGACAAAACCTACACAGTTTCGTTTTTAATCACTCCGTTATGTGTCATCTTTTCGTAGCAATTCCTCTATGTAGTTGTTCAAGTAGTCCTGATCTTCTTGGACTTAATAACCCTTGAAGATGGAACCGATAGGTTGTCCCGAAACGTCGGTACACAACTGCGTTGCTGGGTTGTTTTGGAAATCATAGATAGAGATGCCGTGGAGCAGCGCGTTAATATTTTGTTATCCCCGTTGCATGAAGGGGCTGTTGCTAGTACTGTTATAATACAGAATGGGCGGTTTGTCTTCCTTCATAACGTGTTCATGTCTTTATTGTTTCCTTCTATTGAGAGGCTTATGATTGTGTGGGATTTCATTTTGATGCCGTAATTTCTAAGGAACTGCATTCATCTAAATTTGATTGCAATTAAGGTTGCTAAGAAGGGGCCTGCTCTCTCCCCGTAGGATACTCAGTGTATTGATTCTGGTGTACGATGCTGATACGATTCCAAGAGTAACAAATTACGGAGTTTGCATTTTTCCGCTTTGTACAGCAGCACAACAAATGCTGAACCCTTTATAAAGTCCAGTAGTTACTTTATGTACCACCAGGTTCTGCCCACAAACTGCCCTTATATGTTTTGTATGGATCTCAGAACAAACAGCGATTATTTCACTGTACAACATTAACTGACTGGTTTTATAACTGAGACGGAGTGTGTTTACTGCGCGTACGGACTGTATTTATGTGTTTGTGGATCTCAGAACAAACAGCGATTATTCACTGTACAACATTAACTGACTGGTTTGTATAACTGAGACGAGTGTGTTTACTGCGCGTACGGACTGTATTTATGGTTTTGTGTGGATCTCAGAACAAACAGCGATTATTTCACTGTACAGCATTAACTGACTGGTTTGTATAACTGAGACGGAGTGTGTTTACTGCGCGGTACGGACTGTATTTATGTGTTTTGTGTGGATCTCAGAACAAACAGTAATTATTTCACTGTACAACATTAACTGACTGGTTTGTATAACTGAGACGGAGTGTGTTTACTGCGCGGTACGGACTGTATTTATGTGTTTTGTGTGGATCTCAAAACAAACAGCGATTATTTCACTGTACAGCATTAACTGATTGGTTTGTATAACTGAGACGGAGTGTGTTTACTGCGCGGTACGGACTGTATTTATGTGTTTTGTGTGATCTCAGAACAAACAGCGATTATTTCACTGTACAGCATTAACTGACTGTTTTTATAACTGAGACGGAGTGGTTTACTGCGCGGTACGGACTGTATTTATGTGTTTTGTGTGGATCTCAGAACAAACAGCGATTATTTCACTGTACAACATTAACTGACTGGTTTGTATAACTGAGACGGAGTGTGTTTACTGCGCGGTACGGACTGTATTTATGTGTTTTGTGTGGATCTCAGAACAAACAGTGATTATTTCACTGTACAACATTAACTGACTGGTTTGTATAACTGAGGCGGAGTGTGTTTACTGCGCGGTACGGACTGAATATTTATATATCAATACGTTTAACATTCACAAATTCTACGTTCTGCCCACACAGTGTATTTATGTGTTTTGTGTGGATCTCAGAACAAACAGCGACTACTTCCCTGTACAGTATGTGGATTTCAGAATTCTGCACGTCTATAATGTTATCACAAAATTATGCAGTCAACAGGCAGTCGAATAAAATGAGAATTAAAATGTTTGCAGCGCTTGACAAGACGAAGCCCACGAACTATAGAAGTGTTAGGCTTCTTTTCCACTAGCGGTTTTAGCAGCGCTGCCCTTCGCTGCCCCCCCCCCCACCATCAGTCAATAGATGTAACGGACGTAGAGGGGGGCGTTTCTTACGTCTGCATTGTTGCACAAGAGAATTTATGAAAATAAAAAAGAGTTTTCAATAAATTTTCTGCACAATGTCTCCGATGCATAGGTTTTGTGTTGTTTATTTCTGTAAGAAGGCGATCTGGAGTCCCAAGTGGCTAGCAGCTGCTATGTTTCAGTAATAAATAATTCCGTGACAAATAACTCAAGAGCTGATTGCTTCGACATTTTTAGAAAAGTCCGAAATAGGCGATAGAGCAGCGCGACTGTTCACAATGCCTCTCACCTAGCAGCGCGGCTTAGAACAGCCGCTATCAGTCGCGACGACAACGCTGGCTACCGCGGCTGGCAGCGCTAGCAGCGCCGTGACTTTGACAGCAGCGCTGCTAAACATCGCTTTAAACTCGATGGCGGTCAAACACACGACCGTTCGAGCCAGACGCCGTTACAGCAAGAGCTAAGATAAGGCAAGATCTACCGTACAAGGCCTTTAACTGCCAGTGATAGTGTCTATCTTGTATGCTGTAAATCAGGGGTGCACAAAAGCCTTGCGCCAGGTCGCCATGGCGAGTAAGTTTTATACAGTGGCGACTAATATTTGTGGGTCCCCTCGGTATGGAACCTGCTTCATGTCGCCCGTCTGGAGCCCAGAATTTTGAGGTGGCTTCTTGATTTTTTGTCAAATTTGTGGACCCCTGTTCTAAGTACTTTTTGGTATGGAAAAATGCTTATATCAGCGTTGACTGGTACATATGAAGAACCGAAGAAGAGAGAGACTTTTGACAGTGGACGGACCTACAGTGTCGTAACATAGTGTAGACCAAAACTGAGTAGTATTCTGCGCATGGACTGGATGTGGTCATGAGCCCCAAGAGGGGCTGGACACCAAAAGCGACGACGAACTGATTGACCGTCAGTCCTAACGTGACTGTAAATGTATTTTTTAAAGTGTTAATTGACTGTTTATGGCCCAGTTTATTTTGTTTATTGTAACAGAGGTTTGAATACATTAGTCTAAGGATAGTTGTTCTTTTGTTGTTAATTTTTGACTATTTTCGCAGGACCAGCAAAGAACACTTTCTTACACTGTTTTCACCGTGTGACCGAAAGAGTCCAAGGATGGTGTTTAGAAAGGCAGGAAGGCAGGAAGTAAAGGCGGTGCAAGTTGCTTTGTAGCGTATCCCATTAAGGCGCACTGCCGCCTGTTATAAGACCCATAACCGCTGCGTTTCGTCCGCACAGTGTATGCGTGTGTTCTGCCTTAAGTGTTGCAAAATACAGCTATAAACAGCATTGATCGTTTTAAAGGCGACTTCATTGTTTTTGGTATAGCATGTAGATCAGTAGTTCTCAAAAGTGGGCCATATAGCCCCCCCCCAAGGGGCCACAGGAGAATGACGGAAAATTAGGGGGCCAAAGTAAATTTTCAGTGGGCCACCGAAACTTTATTGTCTGAGTAAAATATTTCAAATTTTAAAAATGTATAAAAGGGCCCCTTCTCCCCCTCATCAGCACAGAAAGCAAATTTGTATTTTACTGATTTTCAAAAATGTTGTGTGGTTGAATGTTTTGTCAGTTTGGTGACTTATTTACTGTCAAAAGTACGCCCTGTAGCTGCATGGATACAGCGAAGAGAGATCATCACTGACCACACTGCAACCGGACATTCAAAAACTTTGCAAGTGTTCATCATGCCCACGGAACACATTGTGTATAATGCCAGTTGTTAACAGAAAAATTTTGCTCGTGTAAGTAAACAGTGTGTTATACCTAAATAAAAAAAAATATATATGTAATACAGAGCATACACAAGAGAATGGTGCGGTTTTAATAGTGTTCACTATTAAAACCGCACCATTCTTTTGTGTATGCCCTGTATATAAATGTATTCTAATGCATACATCAACAGTGTGGAAACACATTAACTTCTTTTCATAAGTAACAGCGTCTACGAATCATGGGGTGGGGGCACACAAATAAATAAAGCTCAGATGGGGGCCACGAGCCAAAAAAAAAAAGTTTGAGAAACACTGGCCTAGATGAACTTCACACGTGGAGGCGGTTAGTTTCCGGCCTTTTTACTGCAGAGGCCCGGGTTCGATCGCGTGACAGTCTACGCCAGTTTTGTTTTGGACGACGTGGTACTGGTACAGGCTTTACTTTGCGTACTTCGGTTTTACGCTGTTAGTGTCATTGTACCAATGCTCCATAAAGCAATCCCATTACAGGCCTGGACAGACCCTTAGGGTTCCAGAAGGTTGATGCTCCCAGATTTCTAGACAATCGGCACATGAAGGTTCCCTACGCACCGGCCGCCTTTACCCCCAGGAAATATTGCTGGTACTCATTTCTGTTAGAGGCTGAGTCGACCCCAGGGCCATAGTGCGACCGAAACGATTATGTCAAGGAAAAATTCCAATGACACCATCGGGAATCGAACCCGCGACGTTCCGGTTTGTAGCGCAGTGCCTCAACTAGCTGCGCCACCGCGTGCCTCACCATACTCCATACTCATCTTAATCTTAATATTACTCTTAGAAGAAGCAGACAGTGCATGGGAACCTTAAGACAGAGTACTTCTCTTGCTGATGTCGGGTCAGCTTTGGACAGAAAACTACTTTCATATTCAGGACTCTGAAGAATCCTTTCATCATCCTGTTTGTGCGCGAGTTTATCATTAGTATGTCAAGGGAAGAAGGTCATGTGAATTTGAAGCTGAGAAGGTTGCTGTATGCTGAGAAGGTACCACCGTGTATTGTGGTACATGCATAGCGACATTGCAGAGCAACATGTGGCTTCCATCGTCAGGGTAGTTGAATCTTTGTTTTGTCCTGAAGGAACGCTGGCGGGCGCATTGGTGGCGTAACAGCGGCGTGTCTCAAGTTACGCTCCGCATATGGTTGCCAAATCGAATGGACGAAGTGTGCTTAGCACTTTTCATGTACCCCGACCGAAGTTTTCTGTGACTTCCCTCAGTTGCAACGTGAATGCCAGGGTGCGATTTAATAGAAGGGGCATGGAACCCCCCTCGGCCAACGTTACTTTCCCTGCTACCAATGGCCGTGCTGATATTTCGTTCTGCAGTACCCAGGTATTTCATTCATTAACGGAACATTTCAGTTTGTCGAATGAAAATAACATTAAACGCTTGTAACTGGTTACTTTATGGAATTCGTGGTTCGTCTGTAGAATAAAGAAACAGCGCCAGCAAATGCGTAGAATGAGGGACCAATCAACACTCTTAGCTAGTTATTTGATATGATAACTAGTTATTTCATAGGATAACTAGTTATTCCATAGGATAACTAGTTATTCCATAGGATAACTAGTTATTCCATACAATAAATACCCGACTCCAGTTCATAGAATGACGGACCATTCAACAGTTTAACTAGTTATTTCATGCGATAACTAGTTATTTCATAGGATAACTAGTTATTTCATAGGATAACTAGTTATTCCATAGGATAACTAGTTATTCCATAGGATAACTAGTTATTCCATACAATAAATACCCGACTCCAGTTCATAGAATGACGGACCATTCAACAATTTAACTAGTTATTTCATGCGATAACTAGTTATTTCATAGGATAACTAGTTATTTCATAGGATAACTAGTTATTCCATAGGATAACTAGTTATTTCATAGGATAACTAGTTATTCCATAGGATAACTAGTTATTCCATAGGATAACTAGTTATTCCATACAATAAATACCCGACTCCAGTTCATAGAATGACGGACCATTCAACAATTTAACTAGTTATTTCATGTCATTTCATAGGATAACTAGTTATTCCATAGGATAACTAGCTATTCCATACAATAAAGACCCGACTCCAGTTCATAGAATGACGGACCATTCAACAATTTAACTAGTTATTTCATGTCATTTCATAGGATAACTAGTTATTCCATAGGATAACTAGTTATTCCATAGGATAACTAGCTATTCCATACAATAAAGACCCGACTCCAGTTCATATAATGACGGACCATTCAACAATTTAACTAGTTATTTCATGTCATTTCATAGGATAACTAGTTATTCCATACAGTAAAATGCATAACATGGAATACCATTCAACAATTTACAATTTTTACACAGTAATTGGACTGTACGGTAGTTAAAACTTGTCTATGCATTAACTGGAACTTGCTCATTATTCTGTGGAATAAGTAGTTAGTGTTGTGTGGCCCCTTATTTTAACGTGACTGTGGTTGGGTTCGTTACGCAATGAAATAACAACTTATTCTATGAAATAATTGGTCCCTCAAGCTGTGCTTTAATGGGAGTCATTCCCTTACTGCATGGAATAACAAAGTACTGTCTGAAGTAACTCGTTACGGTGCTGAATGATCATTCTATGCTTTAACGGGTGGTCGGTTCATTATTCTATGAAGTAACGAGTTAAAAAGTGTTGAGCGGTCCAGGATATAAGCTGGAAGGTCAAGGGTTAGGTACGTGTTTTATGAAATAACGGATTTCACATGTAATAGTAAGGTATGTACATAATGGCACTAACCGTAGTACTAAATTTATTGAAATAATGCTGTTTTATTTTTTTTTATGGCGGGACAGACCTGTTAGTAATGGTAACTATCATAGTGTGTTATCGTAGTACCACTACCAACGTAGAAGGAATTAGAGAAGAGTTGGAAAGAAAATTTTACAAGCCAGAATCTGCTGACATACATATAATAATAATAACCATGGCTCAACAGCCCTGTATGGGCCTGGGCCTCCTCTTGCCTCCTCTTGTCGAGGTTACTAAGTCATGCGCATTCATGGCAGCTGGTGACCGGCCAGCTAGCCGCGCTTAGTGTTCTATCGATCCTGGTGTGCACGCCAGAGCCATCTGGCAGGCAGTCAGGAGACTTGGATGAGAAATGGAGGCAATTTGGCTTACGCAACATTTTTATTCATGCCCGTAAGGTTCTTTTACATGCCGTAAATCTACGACATGGGACCGACGGCTTTACTTCCCCTCCGAAGGAAGTGCTGCTCCGGATTTTTATCATCCTTAAAAATCCATCGACCTCGGTCGGGATCGAACCCGCGAACCTTGGGTCTAGTGGCGAGCACGCTAACCACTAGTCCACCGAGGTCGACGCTGACATACATATAGGGGATAAAAATATTTAACAGCGTTTTGGAGGGGACTTAGGCCTGAATGGGAGGATAATATTAAAGTGGATCTTTCATTACCATTATTATTATTTACTGCAATTGGGTTTTTACCCGGTGGCAGTAGAAATAGGATTTGGAGCCGTCAAATGAATTAATCGGACTCAGGATAAAGACAAGTGGCTTGCTGTTGTGAATATGGTAATGAACCTACAGGTTTCATAAAATTCGGGGAAATTTGTGAGTAGGTGAGGAACTGGCAGTTTCTAAAGAAGAACTGTGCTGTGTGGAGTTGGTTGTGAGCTGCTGACATTAATTCTTACGTACAGACGAAAATTGGCGTGCCGTATTCATGTATGGTTGTATCCTTTTGTGAATTTATTGCTTGATGGTTCTGATGGTAAGGCCAACTATGGCTGAAATGTTTTTGTGAGTCACTCCATTTCGGCACTGTGCCAGTGTTTGAGCGCCGTCTGGGTCTTCAGCTGTCTCTTACAGTCCGTATAAGATGCAAGTGTCAAACGGAAAATGCCTCGTCTATCAGCTAATCAGCAAGATAATGTTATTGCTGCATTCCAGTCACTGAACGACAGACAGGCTGAAGACGGGGTGACCAATCTTAACGGCTTGTTGTTAGATGTCTGTGTTCTTAAGGTGCGGTTTGTCTCTCATTTTGTGTGCGGTACTGAACGCTTGCTTTCTTTATGACATCTCGCCTTATGAACTGTATTAGACATTCAGTCCGTACCGCGCAGTAAACTGCGTTTGGGGTATAACATCCAAGCAGATAATGCTGTATAGGGAAATAATCGCTGTTTGTTCTGAGATCCACACAAAACACATAAATACAGTCCGTACCGCGCAGTAAACACACTCCGTCTCAGTTATACAAACCAGTCAGTTAATGCTGTACAGTGAAATAATCGCTGTTTGTTCTGAGATCCACACAAAACACATAAATACAGTCCGTACCGCGCAGTAAACACACTCCGTCTCAGTTATACAAACCAGTCAGTTAATGCTGTACAGTGAAATAATCGCTGTTTGTTCTGAGATCCACACAAAACACATAAATACAGTCCGTACCGCGCAGTAAACACACTCCGTCTCAGTTATACAAACCAGTCAGTTAATGCTGTACAGTGAAATAATCGCTGTTTGTTCTGAGATCCACACAAAACACATAAATACAGTCCGTACCGCGCAGTAAACACACTCCGTCTCAGTTATACAAACCAGTCAGTTAATGCTGTACAGTGAAATAATCGCTGTTTGTTCTGAGATCCACACAAAACACATAAATACAGTCCGTACCGCGCAGTAAACACACTCCGTCTCAGTTATACAAACCAGTCAGTTAATGTTGTACAGTGAAATAATCGCTGTTTGTTCTGAGATCCACACAAAACACATAAATACAGTCCGTACCGCGCAGTAAACACACTCCGTCTCAGTTATACAAACCAGTCAGTTAATGCTGTACAGTGAAATAATCGCTGTTTGTTCTGAGATCCACACAAAACACATAAATACAGTCCGTACCGCGCAGTAAACACACTCCGTCTCAGTTATACAAACCAGTCAGTTAATGCTGTACAGTGAAATAATCGCTGTTTGTTCTGAGATCCACACAAAACACATAAATACAGTCCGTACCGCGCAGTAAACACACTCCGTCTCAGTTATACAAACCAGTCAGTTAATGTTGTACAGTGAAATAATCGCTGTTTGTTCTGAGATCCATACAAAACACATAAATACAGTTCGTACCGCGCAGTAAACACACTCCGTCTGTTATACAAACCAGTCAGTTAATGTTGTACAGTGAAATAATCGCTGTTTGTTCTGAGATCCACACAAAACACATAAATACAGTCCGTACCGCGCAGTAAACACACTCCGTCTCAGTTATACAAACCAGTCAGTTAATGTTGTACAGTGAAATAATCGCTGTTTGTTCTGAGATCCACACAAAACACATAAATACAGTCCGTACCGCGCAGTAAACACACTCCGTCTCAGTTATACAAACCAGTCAGTTAATGCTGTACAGTGAAATAATCGCTGTTTGTTCTGAGATCCACACAAAACACATAAATACAGTTCGTACCGCGCAGTAAACACACTCCGTCTGTTATACAAACCAGTCAGTTAATGTTGTACAGTGAAATAATCGCTGTTTCTTCTGAGATCCACACAAAACACATAAATACACTGTGTGGGTAAAAGCAAAGGTAAAGTAATCCACCTGGACAGGCCCTTAGGATTCCAGGAGGTTGAGGCTCCCAGAAATTCTAGACAATCGGCACATGATGGTGGTAAAGTTGTCAGCCCTACGCACCGGCCGCCTTTACCCCCAAGGAAATACGCCTGGTACTCATTTCTCTTAGAGGCAGAGTCGACCCAAGGCCATAGTGCGATCGAAAGGATTATGTCAATGAAATATTCCAATGACACCATCGGGAATCATACCCGCGACCTTCCGGCATGTAGCGCAGTGCCTCAACCAACACTCTGGTTAGGACGTAGAAATATTTAATGTTAACCGTAGTGGTACATATAGATACCGCTGCGATGTAAGATCATGACACGCTTTGGAACTGCTAATGGCATGGAGATGTGGAAATAATTTTAAACCAAATTTTAGCATGCATTTAGTCAGTAATATTAAGTCTTAGGCTTCGTGCCGTTCGGACGTTTTGGACACCCCTACGTAATGTAGAAGGGTTATTGGGCTGCAATAAATGCGTCATGCATTCTGATTGCGACAGTATTATAACGTCGGACTGAGTCATAGCTGTGAAATTGTGAGTTTGGTCACGTGGGAGTATATGGAATTACAAAGCTAAGCAGTAGTTTTGTGACGTGTCTGAAAAGTTTGTCTAGGTGAACAGACCCCCCCCCCCCCCCAGTCATATGCACACGACCGCTCAGATTACCACCGTGTGCTTTGCCCTTGACTTATGGACATTATTATTATTATTATTATTATTTGTTATCACCAACATGCAGTGTATTTACAATTATATACCTGCAACAAACCATGTTTCTACAGTATACAGTGTTACAGCTATTCTGTAGTTACAGTTTATGCTACATGTAATGCTATTTCCCACGCTCAATGTTCTGTACTTTACACCAGTACTTCCCGCAGTATATGTGCAGTGTCAGTATGGCTGTTTGCTGTAGTTACTTGATGTGCTGTGACGGTATGTTGCTGAGGTGTTTTGTGAGTGATGTTGAGATGTAAAAGTTACTTATACAGTACACAGTGTTACAGCTATTCTGTAGTTACAGTTTATGCTACACGTAATACTATTTCCCACGCTCAATGTTCTGTACTTTACACCAGTACTTCCCGCAGTATATGTGCAGTGTCAGTATGGCTGTTTGCTGTAGTTACTTGATGTGCTGTGACGGTATGTTGCTGAGGTGTTTTGTGAGTGATGTTGAGATGTAAA
Source organism: Reticulitermes speratus (assembly GCA_021186555.1). Classification (NCBI taxonomy): domain Eukaryota; kingdom Metazoa; phylum Arthropoda; class Insecta; order Blattodea; family Rhinotermitidae; genus Reticulitermes; species Reticulitermes speratus. The sequence continues at coordinate 42,196,254 of JAJKFL010000014.1, read as the reverse complement.
AGTTACTTATACAGTATACAGTGTTACAGCTATTCTGTAGTTACAGTTTATGCTACATGTAATGCTATTTCCCACGCTCAATGCTCTGTACTTTACACCAGTACTTCCCGCAGTATATGTGCAGTGTCAGTATGGCTGTTTGCTGTAGTTACTTGATGTGCTTTGGAGGTGTGTGGCTGAGGTGTTTTGTGAGTGATGTTGAGATGTAAAAGTTACTTATACAGTATACAGTGTTACAGCTATTCTGTAGTTACAGTTTATGCTACATGTAATGCTATTTCCCACGCTCAATGTTCTGTACTTTACACCAGTACTTCCCGCAGTATATGTGCAGTGTCAGTATGGCTGTTTGCTGTAGTTACTTGATGTGCTGTGACGGTATGTTGCTGAGGTGTTTTGTGAGTGATGTTGAGATGTAAAAGTTACTTATACAGTACACAATGTTACAGCTATTCTGTAGTTACAGTTTATGCTACACGTAATACTATTTCCCACGCTCAATGTTCTGTACTTTACACCAGTACTTCCCGCAGTATATGTGCAGTGTCAGTATGGCTGTTTGCTATAGTTACTTGATGTGCTGTGACGGTATGTTGCTGAGGTGTTTTGTGAGTGATGTTGAGATGTAAAAGTTACTTATACAGTATACAGTGTTACAGCTATTCTGTAGTTACAGTTTATGCTACATGTAATGCTATTTCCCACGCTCAATGCTCTGTACTTTACACCAGTACTTCCCGCAGTATATGTGCAGTGTCAGTATGGCTGTTTGCTGTAGTTACTTGATGTGCTTTGGAGGTGTGTGGCTGAGGTGTTTTGTGAGTGATGTTGAGATGTAAAAGTTACTTATACAGTATACAGTGTTACAGCTATTCTGTAGTTACAGTTTATGCTACATGTAATGCTATTTCCCACGCTCAATGTTCTGTACTTTACACCAGTACTTCCCGCAGTATATGTGCAGTGTCAGTATAGCTGTTTGCTGTAGTTACTTGATGTGCTTTGGAGGTATGTTGCTGAGGTGTTTTGTGAGTGATGTTGAGATGTAAAAGTTACTTATACAGTATACAGTATTACAGCTATTCTGTAGTTACAGTTTATGCTACACGTAATGCTATTTCCCACGCTCAATGTTCTGTACTTTACACCAGTACTTCCCGCAGTATATGTGCAGTGTCAGTATAGCTGTTTGCTGTAGTTACTTGATGTGCTTTGGAGGTATGTTGCTGAGGTGTTTGTGAGTGATGTTGAGATGTAAAAGTTACTTATACAGTATACAGTATTACAGCTATTCTGTAGTTACAGTTTATGCTACACGTAATGCTATTTCCCACGCTCAGTGTTCTGTACTTTACACCAGTACTTTCCGCAGTATATGTGCAGTGTCAGTATGGCTGTTTGCTGTAGTTACTTGATGTGCTTTGGAGGTGTGTTGCTGAGGTGTTTTGTGAGTGATGTTGAGATGTAAAAGTTACTTATACAGTATACAGTATTACAGCTATTCTGTAGTTACAGTTTATGCTACATATAATGCTATTTCCCACGCTCAATGTTCTGTACTTTACACCAGTACTTCCCACAGTACGTGTGCAGTGTCAGTATGGCTGTTTGCTGTAGTTACTTGATGTGCTTTGGAGGTATGATTTTGTGAACGTGTAGGAGCGTATATAATAGGTTTGCAGTACTTGGTATAAGTAACTTGTATATGTAAAAAAAACTGTACGGAAAATGTATAATATTAAGATGTTGAGATGGTTGCACTTGCCCCTGTTATTACTGGGATCACTTTTGTTGTTACATTACGCATGTGCTGTATTTCTATGTTATTATTATTATTATTATTATTATTATTATTTGTGCTGGCTTTGTAATTGGCGCTTGAGCTGTTAAGTTTGCACGTGAATAAATACACATTGAATTGAATTGAATTATTATTGCGGGCCGCGATAGCTCAGTCGGTATAGCGACTCGCTACGGGCTGGACGGTCCGGGGATCGAATCCCGGTGGGGGCGAAATTTTTCGCAGCCGTCCAGACCGGCCCTGCTCCTATAAAATGTGTACGGGATCTCTTTCCCAGGGGTAAAGCGGCCGGGTCGTTGGGTTGACCACCCACCCTCATCTAGTGCCAGGGTTAAAGAAAAAGTAGAGCTATACCTCCACTCCCCCGCTAGGCATTCATGGCCTGTTCTAGGGAGAACTTTGCCTTTACCTTTATTGTTATTGCGTTTGGTCTGCTGATGTTATGTGCATATACTTGTGTCGACTTTCTAATTGGGCACCAGACCGGTAAGTCAGCGCACAAATTTATCATCATTGTCGTCATCATCCCCGCGTCCAAGGAGGACGCGATGGATGACACGACTGACAGTGTCGTTCGCACTAATCACTAACGATCCCAGTCCCCGGGGTCAAGTCCATTCTGAGAAGCTAACAGTTGCTGAGAGAATGCAGAAATATCTTGCATTGAATGGAACCTGAATGTTAACTGCCATATTGACAATAGGTCGCTACTGCTCGCTGTCTTAGGCCACGTGAATTGAAACCATATCCACACGTCCTGTGTCTCGAGGATATATGAAGTAGTTTACATGAGATGGAGGCGAGTGACCAGCACCATGACCCGGCCGCTGTACCCGCTGGGAATGGTCTCACGCTGCCCATTGGATAGGTGGCAGTATGGGCGACACTGCGCGTCAGGAGGCTTTGGAGAAAGGAAGAAGACACCGGGTTTGTGCCGAAATTTCGTGTGATTATCCCTTTCAACATTACGATTAATCTGAATTATATTTAAAGATGCAGCTCGTACCGCGCAGTAAACACACTTCGTCTCAGTTATACAAACCAGTCAGTTAATGCTGTACAGTGAAATAATCGCTGTTTGTACTGAGATCCACACAAAACACATAAATACAGTCCGTACCGCGCAGTAAACACACTCCGTCTCAGTTATACAAAGCAGTCAGTTAATGCTGTACAGTGAAATAATAGCTGTTTGTTCTGAGATCCACACAAAACACATAAATACAGTCCGTACCGCGCAGTAAACACACCCCGTCTCAGTTATACAAACCAGTCAGTTAATGCTGTACAGTGAAATAATCGCTGTTTGTTCTGAGATCCACACAAAACACATAAATACAGTCCGTACCGCGCAGTAAACACACTCCGTCTCAGTTATACAAACCAGTCAGTTAATGCTGTACAGTGAAATAATCGCTGTTTGTTCTGAGATCCACACAAAACACATAAATACAGTCCGTACCGCGCAGTAAATACACTCCGTCTCAGTTATACAAACCAGTCAGTTAATGTTGTACAGTGAAATAATCGCTGTTTGTTCTGAGATCCACACAAAACACATAAATACAGTCCGTACCGCGCAGTAAACACACTCCGTCTCAGTTATACAAACCAGTCAGTTAATGCTGTACAGTGAAATAATCGCTGTTTGTTCTGAGATCCACACAAAACACATAAATACAGCCCGTACCGCGCAGTAAACACACTCCGTCTCAGTTATACAAACCAGTCAGTTAATGTTGTACAGTGAAATAATCGCTGTTTGTTCTGAGATCCACACAAAACACATAAATACACTGTGTGGGCAGAACGTAGGATTTGTGAATGTTAAACCTGGTAGTACATATAACCACTGATTTATAAAAGGATTAATTTGTTGGTTGTGAAGTCAATTAAGAGCTGTTTCTATTCTTGCAGGTAAGGCTGTGCCAATTTACGGAGTGATGTGTCTGAGAGGAAGAACCGTGTAAGTGCAATGTTTATTTCATATTACAGTTGTATTTAAGATGTGCAACGTTTGTACCTACATACATAACTTTCTGCGTTTAGTGTAATATTTAAGTGACTGTCACATTAGTCACTAAGTGTAGCAGAGACCGTCTTTAGAAGTTGATAGTTCTTCAGCCAGTCAAATTCTCCGCGTTTTATGACACCCGACGGTTCATTACCATGTTCACAACAGCCCGCCACTCCTCTGTCCTAAGCCAGATTAATCCATCCCACGTCCTGCCATCGTATTTCGTTAGATTCAATTTTAATATTATTAAGACGATGTACTTCGCCGATCCCAGTGGCCGCGCGGTCTAAGGCGTGGGTCTACGGCCGCTCGCTTACTGGGATTGTGGGTTCGAATCCCACCGGGGGTATGGATGTCTGTCTCTTGTGAGTGTTGTCAGGTAGAGGTCTCTGCGTGGAGCTGATCCCTCGTCCAGAGGAGTCCTACCGACTGTGGTGTGTCTCAAATGTGTGTGATCGTGAAGCCTCGACGAAACGAGGAGGCCCAGGCCCATATAGGGCTGTCGAGCCATACACAAAAAAAAAAGAGATGTACTTCATTGAAAATGCATTGGCATGACATGGGTACATTACTTATTTCGAAAAAAAAATTCTGGTAATTTCACATGTAGGGGAATGAATCCTCAAAATTTCTGTCTATGTAGCTCATATAAAATGAAAATGTCGCTTGCTGTCAGATTTACCTATTTCCGTAACTGTAGGCATTTTTGACGTGTAGCACACGCAGGATTGAAACGTCACTTTACTTCAAATACTACATGACCATTTGAATTCAAGTGGTAACTATACTTACCACATGCTTTTAACATTTCGAAACTGTCCATTTTGCCAGCGCAGTTTGTTTATTTCGTATGATTCTCAGATAAACATCGATCATTGCCCTAATCAGCGTTAAACTGTTTGTACAGTCACATCTGCTACAACGCGATAGTTGCTTTCTTGTGAGACCTCTTGTTATCGAAAATCTTTGTAATGAAATAGATTTAGATCAGAAAATATTTTGGCCCATCATCCAACCTTATATCTTAACACTGGTCGCTCAAATCGCGTAATAGCCAACACGCTTATTCGAAAGTTCGCGCTATACATACAGCGTTCACCTATTCATCAATCGCGTTATAGTAAATTCGCGCTAACGAATCACGCGTAATATCAGAACTGACTGTGTCCTGTAAGGGAGGCGCAGTGTGTTTACTGTGAGGTGGTAACTGAATTTTAAAATATTAATTTAGATGAACTTTAGGCTTTAAATAAGGCTGTGCCATGGCTCAGGCGTTTAATGCCTCGTGCTACCTCGGAGACCCGTGTTAGTTCGTGTGAGATTTGTGGCGAACAAAGTGGCACTTGGGCGGTTTTTTCCCCCATGCTCTATATTCATCTACATCTTAATATCACTGTTGTCAGAAGGACAAGCGGACGAAGCCTGGGAAGCTTTAAACAGAACACTGCTCTTTCGGATGTCAGGTAGCGATGGATAGAAAAGCCCTTTCACATTGCTTTCTTTTTCAGGCTTCAGGTTTCAGAACGTTCTTGAAAATTCTTTAGCAGTCAACCTAAGTTTCAGATAGTTGATGTAGTTAGATGAAATAGGGAATACCAGCCAAAAATTAAATCAGTATTTGCCCAAACACAACTAAATTCTATTTATTATATAGAACTACACGTTTCGACATCTCTCAGGTCATCCTCAGGTTCACAATTGGTCTTTAAAACACATTGAGGAAGAAATATACGTTATGTGAACCTGAGGATGACCTGAGATAGGTCGAAACATGTAGTTCTGTGTAATAAATAGAATTTAGTTGTGTGTTGGTCATGTAGTTCTGTATAATAAATGGAATTTAGTTGTGTTTGGACATGTAGTTCTGTATAATAAATGGAATTTAGTTGTGTTTGGACATGTAGTTCTGTATAACAAATAAAATTTAGTTGTGTTTGGACATGTAGTTCTGTATAATAAATAGAATTTAGTTGTGTTTGGACATGTAGTTCTGTATAACAAATAAAATTTAGTTGTGTTTGGACATGTAGTTCTGTATAACAAATAAAATTTAGTTGTGTTTGGACATGTAGTTCTGTATAACAAATAAAATTTAGTTGTGTTTGGACATGTAGTTCTGTATAACAAATAAAATTTAGTTGTGTTTGGACATGTAGTTCTGTATAACAAATAGAATTTAGTTGTGTTTGGACATGTAGTTCTGTATAACAAATAGAATTTAGTTGTGTTTGGACATGTAGTTCTGTATAACAAATAAAATTTAGTTGTGTTTGGACATGTAGTTCTGTATAACAAATAAAATTTAGTTGTGTTTGGACATGTAGTTCTGTATAACAAATAAAATTTAGTTGTGTTTGGACATGTAGTTCTGTATAACAAATAGAATTTAGTTGTGTTTGGACATGTAGTTCTGTATAACAAATAGAATTTAGTTGTGTTTGGACATGTAGTTCTGTATAACAAATAAAATTTAGTTGTGTTTGGACATGTAGTTCTGTATAACAAATAAAATTTAGTTGTGTTTGGACATGTAGTTCTGTATAACAAATAAAATTTAGTTGTGTTTGGACATGTAGTTCTGTATAACAAATAGAATTTAGTTGTGTTTGGACATATATTTATTAGATTGTTGTACTATTAACAGCACAAAGACATGACGTCCGTTGAAACAAATACTAGCTATGTGATGCTGCAAGTTTCTGCTTTCGTGTGCAGAGCTGGGGAATACGGAAGCAGTGGAGCTATTTATATGTTGTGCTTATGGAGTTATCTGAAGTGTGTTCTGTGCTGCTGCCGACGCTTTACTTAAAACTGCTCGTGCTGCCCGTGAAAAGTAGCTGATTTAGCTAGCTGTACTAATTGGTGTCGAAATAGACATGACTTAATAGATCCGGGATAGTGTAATCGTATGCTGACGATCCGTGGTTAGGAGCCTTAGCACTTCCTTACGATTTATTTTTATTTCAGTCATAATTTGCGTTCTTTGCCTAAACATGTAAATAATATAATCGGCGATATCTCAGACACTAGTCTGCGAGGAACCGGGGTTCGATTCGCAGCAAAGGCAAGAGGGATATTCCCTTTTCTATACTGTCCGGACCGTCTCTGGGTCCACCCAGCATCCTATCGAGCGTGTACCGGGAGCTCTTACCCCGGGGGTAAAGCGGCCGGAGAGTGGAACTAACGTCCATTCTATAGGCGAGGTTAATGACGCGTGCAGCTAATTTCCACTCGCCGTGTGTCTTCATGTCGTCCGTCACACGTGATGACCGTAGTGACAACGTGACCTTGTTAGAACGATCGCAAAACTGGTACTGTGAGGTTTATGTTGGGATGCTACCGACTGGTGCTTTGTGGGTGGTGTGCGACTGGTTTGTGGTTGGCGTGCGACTGGTTTGTGGTTGGTGTACCGCTGGTTTGTGGTTGGTGTGCCGCTGGTTTGTGGTTGGTGTGCTGCTGATTTGTGGTTGTGCCGCTAATTTGTGGGTGGTGTGCCGCTGATTTGTGGTTTTGCCGCTGATTTGTGGTCGGTGTGCAACTGGTTTGTGGTTGTGCCGCTAATTTGTGGTTGGTGTGCGACTGGTTTGTGGTTGGTGTGCTGCTGATTTGTGGTTGACGTGCCGCTGGTTTGTGGTTGGTGTGCTGCTTATTTGTGGTTGGCGTGCCGCTGATTTGTGGTTGTGCCGCTGATTTGTGGTCGGTGTGCAACTGGTTTGTGGTTGTTGTGCCGCTGATTTGTGGTTGTGCCGCTAATTTGTGGTTGGTGTGCGACTGGTTTGTGGTTGGTGTGCTGCTGATTTGTGGTTGACGTGCCGCTGGTTTGTGGTTGGTGTGCTGCTGATTTGTGGTTGGCATGCCGCTGATTTGTGGTTGGTGTGCGACTGGTTTGTGGTTGGTGTGCTGCTGATTTGTGGTTGTGCTACCGATTGGGGCCTCGCGTGCCATTTATTTTTACTTCCTCTGCTGTGGTTAAAAATTATACATATTTACGTTGTAATTACATCGTTGTGTACAAACATCTGTTCTTCCTAATATAATTGTAACCATTTTGACACAAACTGTATTACGGTTTCACCAACATTACATTATATTTATGTATACCATTTTAACCAAAACCCGTAATATTCTGCACTATTGATACCACAACGTGTGTACGCTTGTGACCTATTTTATTGCTGTAAATTTTTTTAGAAACTTTGGTGTCAGCTCCCTGAAGATGGCGAGATAATAACGCCGAAACATGTAGCAGCCGTGTAAAAGGGTAGTACGAATAAATTAGAGAATTGTGCATGTGTTGATATTGCATAAGTGTCTGGTGTTGGGGTATTAGTTGCTTTGTATAAATGTTCGTTGAAGATCCTTTCCCATGACTTCTGTGTAATCAGTTATACCGCTGATTTTATCTAGAATGTCGTGTCTTGGGGAACAAGACGAGGCTTACACAAAGTGACTTTTAAAGTAAACAAGTACGTAGTGTTAAATGGCTGTATCTGCTAGACGGAATGCTGTATTGGTACAGATATTGCAGAATTTTTAAAGCTAATAGATTGCCATTTGGTGTCAGATTTTAACGTGAACTCCACTTCGTTAATGAGATCTATTCCTTGAGTATTGCGGTCGCCGCGAGAAATTTTCAGGGACCTTGCTGACATTGGCAGGACGACAGTGCCGACATGTTGAAGGATATTCTGTGGATGTCTTCCGATCTAGAGCTTGAACACTCGGTGCACTGGGAGAGCAAGTTCGATTTATTCAAGAAAATTTTTGTGGTCGTGTCTTCCAGGTTTTCGTAAGTGTGGGCAAGTAAAATGGTGCAGGAATGGCATTGTTAAACTAACAAGTAACTAACTAACTAACTAACTAACTCCATGGAGCAGAGTCCTTCTTGAGAAGCTAACAGGTCGTCAGCTAGTCAAGAAATTCCCTGCGTTTTATGGAACCCGAAGGTTCATTACCGCACTCACAACAGCCCGCCACCTGTCCCTATCCTGAGCCTTTTCAATCCAGTCCATGCCCCTCATCCCACTTCTTGAAGATCCATTTTAATATTATCCTCCCATCTACGCCTGGGTCTTCCAAGTGGTCTCCTTCCCTCAGGTCTCCCCACCAAAATCCTGTATGCACCTCTCCCCTCACCCATACGTGCTACATCCCCCGCCCACCTCATTCTTCTTGATTTGATCACCCGAATAATATTTGGTGATGAGTACAGATCATTAAGTTCCTCGTTATGTAGTCTTCTCCACTCCCCTGTTACCTCGTCCCTCTTAGACCCAAATATCCTCCTCAGCACCCTAATCTCAAAAACCTCAGCCTATGTTCCTCCCTCAGTGTGAGAGTCCAAGTTTCACACCCATACAAAACAACAACACAATTACAGTTCTGTATATCTTAATCTTTGTATTTTTGTATAGCAAACTGTAAGACAGAAGATCCTGCACCGAATGATAACAAGCAGGATTGTATTGTTACCGTGTAGCACAGTGTTTGCTTCTCATCCCAATTTACCGGAAAGTGACGCTACCTTCTCCGTTCAAAAGTTGTCCTGCGTGACCTGTTAATTACCTTAGATGCACAACACTGACCCTCATAAACCCTAGAAACCCCTAGAAAAATACTGTGACGTGTGGCTGGGTCTCTACCCATGTTCTTTGGGAACGGCCTAACATTGCTGCTAACATATATGGCAGGCGTATTCGTAACACAGCTGCAATGTATACAAATTCACAATCTGAGCTCTCCATTCGTATAGAAATAGTTCTCCTGGATCCAAACCAAACGTGCTAGGGAAAGTGTGGCTATAAAACCCTATTTAAAGAATGTAGCCGTGTACAATCCAGGGCTGTGCCTTGGCTTAGGAGAGGTTAGCGGCCGGCCTATTAGCGCAGCGGCCCAGGTTATATCCAAGGCTTGTCTATGGGAATTGTAATGGACAGTGTGATACTGAGACAGATTGTCTTTTTGTCAGTACTTACGTTTTCCCTGTCAGCATCATTCCACCAATTCTCCGTATTCAATCATTCATCACGTACGCTGTAGCTCAGCAAGTGGCGGTCTATTTAAATAACATTTAAATAATTTTTAATTCTGCTACTGGAGCGATGAGAGGAAGTTTTAATTTTTTTAGGCTTATTGGTTGCAATACTTACTTCCACGTTTAAGACTAAAAATTCTGCGTTTTGTACAGTTTGTGTGTTTAGTACGGTTCTTGCATCAAAACGACCATTATTGCTTTATAAAGCTTTACATTATCAGTTTGTATAACTCAGAATGTGTTTACTGCGCGGTACGGACTGTATTTATGTGTTTTGTGTGGATCTCAGAACAAACAGCGATTATTTCACTGTACAGCATTAACTGACTGGTTTGTATAACTGAGACGGAGTGTGTTTACTGCGCGGTACGGACTGTATTTGTGTGTTTTGTGTGGATCTGAGAACAAACAGCGATTATTTCACTGTACAGCATTAACTGATTGGTTTGTATAACTGAGACGGAGTGTGTTTACTGCGCGGTACGGACTGTATTTATGTGTTTTGTGTGGATCTCAGAACAAACAGCGATTATTTCACTGTACAACATTAACTGACTGGTTTGTATAACTGAGACGGAGTGTGTTTACTGCGCGGTACGGACTGTATTTATGTGTTTTGTGTGGATCTCAGAACAAACAGCGATTATTTCACTGTACAACATTAACTGACTGGTTTGTATAACTGAGACGGAGTGTGTTTACTGCGCGGTACGGACTGTATTTATGTGTGTTGTGTGGATCTCAGAACAAACAGCGATTATTTCACTGTACAACATTAACTGACTGGTTTGTATAACTGAGACGGAGTGTGTTTACTGCGCGGTACGGACTGTATTTATGTGTTTTGTGTGGATCTCAGAACAAACAGCGATTATTTCACTGTACAGCATTAACTGACTGGTTTGTATAACTGAGACGGAGTGTGTTTACTGCGCGGTACGGACTGTATTTATGTGTTTTGTGTGGATCTCAGAACAAACAGCGATTATTTCACTGTACAGCATTAACTGACTGGTTTGTATAACTGAGACGGAGTGTGTTTACTGCGCGGTACGGACTGTATTTATGTGTTTTGTGTGGATCTCAGAACAAACAGCGATTATTTCACTGTACAGCATTAACTGACTGGTTTGTATAACTGAGACGGAGTGTGTTTACTGCGCGGTACGGACTGTATTTATGTGTTTTGTGTGGATCTCAGAACAAACAGCGATTATTTCACTGTACAACATTAACTGACTGGTTTGTATAACTCAGAATGTGTTTACTGCGCGGTACGAACTGAATCTTTAAATAAAATTCAGGTTATGTACACAAGCGTTCACGTCCAATTCCTTGCACAGTATTTATTGTTTACTGCTCCTACATGTTTCGGCCATAGGATATGGTCATCTTGAGGGAGCTGCAAACTTCATAGATATATAGAGCATATATTGAAAGTAATCGTAAGTAGTAAATATGTACATATTGGTGTGTATGCAGTCTTAATATTGTGATGTCAGTCTGTAATTACGTATAATATCAAAACTGTATTAAAATTATATTACAAAATTTTAAATTGCATGATGTGCTGTATCCATACATCTGTGGTGGTGACATCCATTTAATTTGGGTCAAGAGATCCCAAGGCTAGGACACTTCGTGTGTAAACTATGAATTACTTCTGATTACTCTTCGTGTTTCAACGGTGTCATTGCAATTTTTCACTGACATAATCCTTCCGGTCGCACTATGGCCCTGGGGTCGACTCAGCCTCTAACAGAAATGAGTACCAGGAATATTTCCTGGGGGGTAAAGGCGGCCGGTGCGTAGGGCTGATAACCTTACCACCTTCATGTGCCGATTGTCTATAAATCTGTGAGCCTCAACCTCCTGGAACCCTAAGGGCCTGTCCAGGCCTGTAATGGGATTGCTTTACCTTTACCTCCGTTTTTCAAGTGTCAAAATTTACACATGTGAGTTTTAATTTTGTGAACTGAAACATGTTGCGTAAAATTTTTAAAATACGGTTGTTATGACCTTCTTCATTGTAATGTGTTCCTAACCCACAGGAGACACGTGATTGCAGGGTGTCGTGTCCTGTCCTGCCTCCGTAATAATTTCTAACACCTCACGTGTTGACAGCCATGACACCTGCACTTTGTCTCATTGTCATGCACGACGCTGAGCCGACGTCGGCTGCATACCGACAGCAGTGTGAATATGAAAGACTATAATAGTACGTGCTGTGGGGTCCTCATCGCGGCGACTATGACGGTTGTCTGCTGGCATCTGAGGCCGTGTAGTTTGGTATAGTATCGACGCCATGGTGTCTCCCCCCTTTTTGCTATGACGTTGGAGACAGCACAGGGTTATTCATAATTCCCTGACACATTTCATAAAATGTGTTGAATGGCGGAAGGGATTGTAATATGTGACGTACAGATGGAAAGACACTCTCTCCCAAGCTTTTTCTGCACACCCCATAAGTGCTCTATGTGTCCGCCCTTTGTGACACGGCAGATGTCAATCCGATAATCCATTTCCGCCCATACCCGCTGCAGCATGTCGTGATTGATTTCTGGGATGACAGCGATGACTCGTCTTCGCAGCTCAGGCAGATTGTATGATAGAGGCGGTAGAAAGAGTCTTTAACATATCCCATGAGAAAAAAAAATCGCATGGCGTTAGGTCAGGTGATCTTGGTGGCCAGCGAAGCGGCGCCTGGTCTGCTGCTCTCGTCGCCGCGATTTTTACTGAACCTGCTCCCCTGGCGGCCACCGAAGGAACTAAGCACCCGCGGCAAGTACACACAAACTTGGAGAGTTTCTGTTTCTATATGTGGATCAAATTTTGAAGTCCTTTTCGCCATTCAAGTGTACTGATTTTGTGAAATGTGTCAGGAAATTATGAATAACCCTGTAGGTTACTCATAACTTTCTTACCAAATTACAGGGCATCACATCAGAGAAGACTGCCATCTTCAACCTCGTTCTATAATTTTTGTGTTTCCGATATGTCTTTTTTGCTCTAGTTTTTCATCCAGTTTTCTGTTATTGCTCACGCTGCGTCCTTCTTTCTCTGCGTGTTCTGTAGGGACGCATACATGCCTTCACATTCTACTTATGCCGCCATTCAATGACTGGTGTATTTGAAAAACGAATAATTGTAATTCCAACCTTGATTTCAGGCTTCCGCCGCGATGTTGATGTAATCTGTGGTCTTCTGGGTAATTACACGGCGTCGTGTGGTAATTATTTACCGACGTTTCGGGACAACGTGTCCCGTTGTCCCGAAACGTCGGTAAATAATTACCACACGACGCCGTGTAATTACCCAGAAGACCACAGATTACAATTGTAATTCTGTGTTAGTCTCACCGTGCAATTTACGATTCAATGTTTAAAAAATGTTTAAATCCCCCTGAGGATGGTTTTACGTAAAAACCGAAACATATGTAGGGGTTGATTAACACATATAAAAGTGATAGCGATGTGCATTTTGTTGGTTTTTTAAACATTGAATTGTAATTATGTTTTTACAGGTACTTTATGTGGCAAGTGCTCTTACTTGGGTACACATGCGACATGTGTGACTGGTTACTGTGATCCCATTCCCACGACTCGTGTACTTGGCGACCTACCGTACCGAATGTTACTGATCCACACACACACAACTCAGTTATCTGCTTGTAAAATATAGACCAGTTGTTGGGACGTAACAGGTCTGGACTAGATTAGTAAACGAACCTTCGTGATATGTTTGACTGAGGCCACGTGTTCACCGACACGTGACCAGTATTTAAAAAAAAAAAGCAGTGCTCCCACGACGTGGCAAATATCCACAAGAGACAAATGTTTGTCATGTGGACCAGACGTGGGAACGCGGCTTTAGACATGGGGGAAACTTCACCTTTCGCGCACAGTTGGATTAAATTTGGTAGATGGTTTAATTGTGTTACTTTTGTGCTTTTGGTAATGGACGGATTTAAACAGAAGTAATGCGGTCCGCCCGTTTGTGCGACTGTGCAAACAGTAGCTCTGTGCATTTCGAGGAACGGCAGTCAATAAACAGGCAGTTGACGTGGAAATGAATGACTGCAGGCAAGAACGGTGTGGTACCAGTGCCATTGCAGGTACATGGTGGTGAGGCTGGTTCAGCTGAATGCTACAGTCGTGTTTGCACAGCGTATTTTGACATCAGCCTTTGAAGACCAAGATCAAACTGAAACATATGTAAACGTTCGGTCCGTATCGCGCAGTAATCACATCCCGTCTCAGTTATTAAAACCAGTCAGTTAATGCTGTACAGTGAAATAATCGCTGTTTGTTCTGAGATTTACACAAAACACATAAATACAGTCCGTACCGCGCAGTAAACACACTCCGTCTCAGTTATACAAACCAGTCAGTTAATGTTGTACAGTAAAATAATCGCTGTTTGTTCTGAGATCCACTCAAAACACATAAATACAGTCCGTACCGCGCAGTAAACACACTCCGTCTCAGTTATACAAACCAGTCAGTTAATGCTGTACAGTGAAATAATCGCTGTTTGTTCTGAGATCCACACAAAACACATAAATACAGTCCGTACCGCGCAGTAAACACACTCCGTCTCAGTTATACAAACCAGTCAGTTAATGTTGTACAGTGAAATAATCGCTGTTTGTTCTGAGATCCACACAAAACACATAAATACAGTCCGTACCGCGCAGTAAACACACTCCGTCTCAGTTATACAAACCAGTCAGTTAATGTTGTACAGTGAAATAATCGCTGTTTTTTCTGAGATCCACACAAAACCCATAAATGCACTGTGTGGGCAGAACGCAGAACGTTTTAATAATGAACGCTGCGGTAGTTCAAGTAACCACGTTGCTTTAGAGGGTTAAAGCTCATACTGTTGTATTAATTAGCCCAATAAGCAATCATCGCATACAGACGTCCCAGCTGATGTACCTAATTATAGGTACTGAGATTCTATTTCATGGTTGCTTGTTAATTGCCTATCTTCCTCTTTGCATAACTGTAGATCAGATTTTTTTTAACGACGCTTCTTGTTGCCACCTGCTGTTTATTTCAGTTGTTTCTTTGTATTTCTTTTATAATCTTGTAGCAGTAATCGTAATTTCGTTGATTTATTATCTTGTGATGGTTCATTCATTCTGCAGTCTGTCTTACGACAGGTTCGTAGCATCTTCCAAAGCGAGTTCTCGACAGAGTGCGATCTAGTGCTTCCTCATTATATTTCCAGTATCTTCTCTTTTTCTTAAAGTAATCCAGTAGCTTCTTACGTCTGCTTCCTCGTATACCCGTCCCTTTACCATCTCTCATGCAATAACGTGTTTCAGAAGGCAGTTCCTACTCAAGATGTGACCAATCCAGTTTGTTTTTCTTCTTTTTATTGTATGTAGGACGTTCCATTCCTCCTTGACTCTGTAAATTATTTGTAAACAGTAACATTATTTCTTCTGCTTAGTACGCACGTACTTCAGCTCATTCTGAAGCTTGAATTATGCTAGTTATACCGCTAGACGTGTACATAATGTGACCCACTGTCATGGGCGGGCAGGCAAACGGACAGGGAAATGGATGAAATTCGGTCATGCATAGAGGAAGTTAGGAATGAAAGAATTTTTGTTCGCATTCTCACATAAGAAGAGCAAACTTGTGAGAAGTTGCAGTGTGTAAATTGGGAGTCTTGTGTGAACATGCTCGACCGTGAATGGCGTGTAACAGCGACGTTTTGTGAGCGTGCGACCGCTCATTTATGTTCTGTGAAAGCAAGCACTTTCTTGGTAAACTTGGTAATTGTAGCTGTTCAGGGAATCTGCTAGTTTGCTAAGTGACAGATTCTCAGCATGTGACATACTGACGCTTTAACCTTTTAAAGCCTAATGGTTACTTGATGCATCAACAGTTTTAACATTCACAAATTCTACATTCTGCCCACACTGTATTTATGTGTTTTGTGTGGATCTCAGAACAAACAGCGATTATTTCACTGTACAACATTAACTGACTGGTTTGTATAACTGAGACGGAGTGTGTTTACTGCGCGGTACGGACTGTATTTATGTGTTTTGTGTGGATCTCAGAACAAACAGCGATTATTTCACTGTACAGCATTAACTGACTGGTTTGTATAACTGAGACGGAGTGTGTTTACTGCGCGGTACGGACTGTATTTATGTGTTTTGTGTGGATCTCAGAACAAACAGCGATTATTTCACTGTACAGCATTAACTGACTGGTTTGTATAACTGAGACGGAGTGTGTTTACTGCGCGGTACGGACTGTATTTATGTGTTTTGTGTGGATCTCAGAACAAACAGCGATTATTTCACTGTACAACATTAACTGACTGGTTTGTATAACTGAGACGGAGTGTGTTTACTGCGCGGTACGGACTGTATTTATGTGTTTTGTGTGGATCTCAGAACAAACAGCGATTATTTCACTGTACAACATTAACTGACTGGTTTGTATAACTGAGACGGAGTGTATTTACTGCGCGGTACGGACTGAATATTTATATATCAATACGTTTAACATTCACAAATTCTACATTCTGCCCACACTGTATTTATGTGTTTTGTATTTATATTACAACAAACAGCTACTTTTGCCTTATATAACATAAATTGATTTGGGTTTTTAACCGAGATGAAAAGTGTTTACTGCGCGGTACGAACTGGGTCTTTAAATGTAACAGTTTACGCTTCGTGTTTAAAGGGTTAACCAGGTCGGCTCCCCTGCGTATTATACACGAATCCCTGGCTAGAGGCCTTGCGCAGACATACTTGTTGTTCTGCAACGTTCTGCCAGCGTGGTGCACTTTATGTGTACCACAGACTAGCTGCGTATCACGGTCCTCTGCCGTATAACGGCATGTAATTTTGTGGACGGTAGAGTCCGATCGCAAATATATGGCACATGTGTGCGCGGGCAGCTTGCTTTCAAGCCAGGCCAGCTAGAGGAGTGGGGTGGGGGTAATTTCGCTGTCGGATGGAGGGAGTGAATATGACTGCAGTATTGTTTCCTGTATTTCTAAAAATAAAACACGAATTTCTGTTCATGTATTCAGTATTTTTTCAGTCGAAGTCAGATGATTACGGAAGTATTCGATAGGCTGTTCGTCTTACGTAGTGCCATAGTACGCTGTGAGTATTCTGTGGGGAACATTGTTCTTATTCGGTTGATGGCACAGCGATGTGCGTTTTATAACTGCTTGCAACCAAACAACCCGACACCCCTCTAGTACCTCCTGCGGACGAGTTCATGTAAGACGGCTGATGTCAGTTCTTTGTGCGGTGCCGTAAGCTTTCGATCGGACTCTTATCAACTATTCTGGTGAATCTGCTGAATGTAGTTTTCGTGTTTGTAGCCAGAAGACGGTGGGCCGGGATAGCTCAGTCGGTATAGCGACTCGCTACGAGTCCGTTTTTCAACCGGGGAACGGTCACTCAACCCCCCCTCCCCCCCTCTTCCCCCCCCCCCCCCCCCCCCGGCAGTACTCATTGATTAGTAGGCTGAGTGCGTCCAGCAGCCCGCCCGAACACTTTGGAGAAAGGAAAAATCTCTGAGCAATGTCGGGAATCGAACTGTGATGCCTCTGGTGTCCACCAAACTGCGCTGTCGCAGCTTTTACTGGCGGCGACTCTTTCATCTGTTTATCCATTTGGATGGACGTTATTTAACGGGGCTCAAGTCATTAATCTTCTTCCCGCTTTTTGTACCTGATAGGCCCTTCTCCGAAACGTCGTGTTCTGAATTCTTATATTGTAATCGGACAACTAACAAAGCCAACTTGGAATGCCGTATAAAAAGACGGCATCAAAACCGGACCTCATATAAATTCGCCCTGTTTCTTTAGTGGTACTTGGCGAACTGTTTGTTTGGTTCATTCACGGATGTCTTAGCTGACAAACAGTCCTCATTTGTATTAACAACATCAGCTACAGTTCTCTGCTCCCTTAACGACCTCCGCCTCACTACATGAATGCTTTCCTAAAAGAGGGGTTACAAAACACATTCTCGTGACAAACCTGTACCCACCACATCATATAGCACAGCGGTATTCAACATTTTTTGTTCGCGTACCCCAACATATAATTTCTCTTCAACTTTGTACCCCCAAAGTTGTTGGTGCATAATTCAAGTTATACACAGTCTATAATCTACATCTAAAATAAGTTAAATAAATTACATCCAAAATAATGTATTAAATAATAAGTTTTAAATGAGAAAAAGGACAGTCAAGCTATTAAATAACAAATATATTATTGTCTATCGTATAAAAATTAATAAAGGAACAAAGGTATTTTAGCAAAGCAAAATTATATGCACTGTGTGGAATAAAATGAAACTAGCCGCCCAGATAATAATCGCATAAAGGAGAGAGAGAGAGAGAGAGAAATGGCGCTCCCAAATCGCATGTCCTTACGTCCGGTCTCTTGTGGCTAACCCTAAATCTGGCCCTGATTATTCAGTGTTTATCATGAAATAATATATTTATTTTTTTTAATTCTATGTACCCCCGAAGATGTCTTCGCTTACCCCGGGGATACGCGTACCCCAGGTTAAATACCACTGATATAGGGTGCTCACACTTTCGAGACTAATGGCAAGCTTCACTGCGGCCATATAGCATTACGCAAAGAGCCACCATAACCAGTTATATGGGACAGTGGAGACACGAGCCGTTGTGGTGATGAGAAGAAACACAACGCTATTCATGGGAATCGAACCCTGGATGTGCAGTCCGTAGTCTGTAACTGTACAGAACTGTCACAGCTACAGGAGAGTGCTTGAGAAGCTGATAGTCCTTCATCTGGTCGTGATATTCCACGCTTTGTCTAGAAACCGAAGACCCATGCGCTGTTCACGACAGTCAGATTGTTGATGTCATCCTGACCTTGACGAATTTCACACCATCGGTCTGTAAAATCCGTTTTAATATTATCTTCACGTCTAAGGTTTAATCCGTTCTGTCAAGGCGTGCGTGAGCTGTGCGTGTGCGTGTGCGTGAGCTGTGCCCAGCACGTTGTGATTGTTAGTGTGAATTTGCGGAACGTTTTAATTTTATAGTAAGGTATAGGACGTACAAAGACAAGACTTAACTAACTAACTGACTAACTAACTAACTAACTAACTAACTAACTCCATCGAACAGAGTCCTTCTTGAGAAGCTAACAGGTCGTCAGCTAGTCAAGAAATTCCCCGCGTTTTATGGAACCCGAAGGTTCATTACCGCACTCACAACAGCCCGCCACCTGTCCATATCCTGAGCCATATCAATCCAATCCATGCCCCCCATCCCACTTCTTGAAGATCCGTTTTAATATTATCCTCCCATCTACGCCTGGTTCTTCCAAGTGGTCTCCTTCCCTCAGGTCTCCCCACCAAAATCCTGTATGCACCTCTCCCCTCACCCATACGTGCTACATGCCCCGCCCACCTCATTCTTCTTGATTTGATCACCCCAATAATATTTGGTGATGAGTACAGTTCATAAATATCCTCGTTATGTAGTCTTCTCCACTCCCCTGTTACCCCGTCCCTCTTAGGCCCAAATATCCCCCTCAGCACCCTATTCTAAAACACCCTCAGCCTATGTTCCTCCCTCATGTGACAGACCAAGTTCCACACCCATACAAAACAACAACACAATTACAGTTCTGTATATCTTAATGTTTGTATATTTGCACAGCAAACTGCAAGACACAAGATGCTGCACCGAATGATAGCAAGCATTACGTGACTTCAATCTGCTCTTAATTTCTGCAGGAAAGGAATTTCGATTTGTTAGGGTTGTTCCCAGATATTTGAACTGTTCCACCCTTTCAAGACAAGACTTACTTGCCGATGTTAATCGAAGGAATTGCCTGTTGGTATTTAGTGTGGATCGAAACACTCAAGTGGGGTACAGAGAACTACATATATGGATGTACAAGAAACGAGAGAAGAGGTATGATATGGCAGAATGTAGCGATAAGGAGAGGATTCGAGATGTTTCCTGCGTTTGGGGAGCAAGATGTGAAACAAACTTTACTAATAACGTAATGAAGGGGTCTCAATATGTTATGTCGTTATAAGCGAGTGTTGTTATAACCGAGGAGTATAACTTTATGGTTAACAGTGAGGAATTAATTGGTACCACAGAATATCTGATGTTATAGACGAGGCGTTACATTAACAGATGTCGTTATAACCGGGTTCGACTGTAATTTTAAAGCGTTCAGGAACAAACAGATGGAAAGAAGAACTCTTATATAGTAAATGTTTGGGTAACATTGAGAATGTGTTCTATAGGAAAATGTCAGCTGTTTTGGAAAATGGTTCTGTAAAGCGAGACAGTAAGACTATCTCTTTTTGGGAGCTACGGGGGAATAGAATGAGTGACGGAGAATATGTCTGGAGGGAAGGCGAAAGATTGTAAGCGTAGATTAGCAGTAGTAGAGTGTGGATTGTACACGAGAGAATAGACCAACGTAAATACGTGTGTACGAGTGTCTAACGAACTTGTGCTGTACAAGAAGTGTCACACGGACACATGTAGCGAACGAACCGCAACTTAATAAATACGTTTAATTTCATTTCCTTTCGTAATGTAATACCAACGTGGCTGCCGTGCGCATGTATGAATTGGGAGCGAAATAGGGACTTTCAGTGTAAAGTCATGTAGTTCCATGTTGCAGTGTTGTGATTAATATTCATAAGACATGTTATTAACTGAATGAATTGACAGTCTGTTATCGTGTGGTGAAAATCTATGTCTTTATCCGCAGTGTCCTGAAAGAATAAGACGAGCAACAAATGTTTCGCAATGTAAAATTAACCCATTAAATCCCAGTGTATATCTTTTGTATCACGGGATGTAACACTCAACACAGTGTATTTATGTGTTTTGTGTGGATCTCAGAACAAACAGCGATTATTTCACTGTACAACATTAACTGACTGGTTTGTATAACTGAGACGGAGTGTGTTTACTGCGCGGTACGGACTGTATTTATGTGTTTTATGTGGATCTCAGAACAAACAGCGATTATTTCACTGTACAACATTAACTGACTGGTTTGTATAACTGAGACGGAGTGTGTTTACTGCGCGGTACGGACTGTATTTATGTGTTTTGTGTGGATCTGAGAACAAACAGCGATTATTTCACTGTACAACATTAACTGACTGGTTTGTATAACTGAGATGGAGTGTGTTTACTGCGCGGTACGGACTGTATTTATGTGTTTTGTGTGGATCTCAGAACAAACAGCGATTATTTCACTGTACAACATTAACTGACTGGTTTGTATAACTGAGATGGAGTGTGTTTACTGCGCGGTACGGACTGTATTTATGTGTTTTGTTTCTCCACAACGACAATATCGGCTATGGGGTCCACTTAACTTCCAGCCAATGGGTGACGAGGTAAATAATATACCTGGATCCTCATCGCCAACCTTTCTTGTAATCTGGTATTTAAACTTTAAAAAACTTGCGTATACATTATGCACCAACAGGTTTAACATTCAAAAATCCTATATTCTGCCCACACAGTGTATTTATGTGTTTTGTGTGGATCTCAGAACAAACATCGATTATTTCACTGTACAGCATTAACTGACTGGTTTGTATAACTGAGACGGAGTGTGTTTACTGCGCGGTAGGAACTGGGTCTTTAAATGTAATTTAGACTAATCTTAGTATTTGTCGATCCCAGTGACCGCGCGGTCTAAGGCGTGGGTCTGCGACCGCTCGCTTACTAGGATTGTGGGTTCCAATCCCGCCAGGGCATGGATGTCTGTCTCTTGTAAGTGTTGTGTGTTGTCAGGTAGAGGTCTCTGCGACGAGCTGGTCCCTCGTCCAGAAGAGTCCTACCGATTGTGGTGTGTCTGAGTGTGATCTTGAAGGCTCAATAATGAGGAGGCCCTGGCTCACTAGAGGCTGTTGCGCCATTAAAAACAATATTCAGTTTTACCCTGTCAGTAACGTTCGACCGCTGCTGCATTCTCATCTTCATGTGCCTGTTGCTGTTACCGGAACGACAAACGTGTCTAGCCTGGAGTTCTTCCAAAAAGCAATTCTCATCCGGAAGCCGGGGAGCTTTGGATAGAAAAGTACTCAGTGCCTGTAGGAAAATGCCACTCGAATAGGCCACGACCACTTCCAAATCGTGAATGTCATCATTCGCTGCGTTTGGCGTCATGTAAGTAACTAGTGGCAACATGCGTGATATCTTGTGTGTAGATTTTGAACGGTTAATGTGAGACTACTGGTGACTTCGCCTTCCTTTGGTTGGAGTCGACATTGCGTAAGCGTGACGCGGTCCTGCTGGACAACCCTAAGCCTGTTGTGCATCTTCGAGTGTCACGTCACATCCGGCTGTTGCCTTCACCGCTCTGTGCAGCCATTTGCAAAGAGTACGCATGAGCAGTCCATCTTATGTTGTAACGTCATGTGATCGCTGGAACTTCGTTTTTAGTCACTGGAAAAACTTTTCAAAGTTGGTGGTAAGTTTTAAACTTGTTAACATCAAATAATTATGTTTATCTAAATTATTCCTACTTACCAATTTGCTATACGCGAAGTTTAGCTTACTATCTACTGGCGTATGACTTTATGTAACCTGGTAGTTACTATAGCAGCGTTTCGGATAAGCTTGTTGCCTCCGTCTTCAGGGCAGCCACCGCCGTGAGATCTTCAACTCACAATAACATTCATCAGCTTGTTCTCGCAGTGTGATGGAGTTCCTTTAATGCAGGTACAATTATTATACCTTTAATACTGTTAGAAAGTGGGCCGCGATAGCTCAGTCGGTACAGCAACTCGCTACTGGCTGGACGGTCCGGGGATCGAATCCCGGTGGGGGCGAGATTTTCCATACTCGTCGAGACCGGCCCCTGGGGCCCACCCAGCCTCCTGTACAATGGGTACCGGGTCTCCCTCTCGGGGGTAAAGCGGGCGGGGCGTGAAGTTGGCCACCCACCCTCATCTAGTGCCAGGGTTAAAGAAAGAGTAGAGCTATACCTCTACTCCCCGTCTGGGCCTTCATGGCCCGTTGTAGGGAGAACTTTACGCGTTTTTACTGTAAGAAAATCTTCTTTTTGGACTTCTTGACCCTTGAAGATGTAACCGATAGGTTGTCCCGAAACGTCGGTACAGAATTACCACTCTACGCCGCGTCATATCCCAGAATACACAGATCTTATCTACAGCGCGTCGGAAGCCTGAAATCACACACACCTTAATGTGTCTTCAAACGGTTAATTTTCTGTTCTTATACAAACATTTGTATGTGACAAATCGTTGTCAAATATACCGGCAGCCAAAACGTGGCTTGTCTTCAATCCTGTCTTCGTTTCAGCAGAAGTTGGCCGAGGCTTCTTGGTGTGCATGGACTGTGACGGCAACGAAAGGACGAAATGGGGACGAGACGCAATGTAGAGTTGGGGCATGGTGTGCATGGTGCCGAGATGTGGGAGACAGTGTGTGGGATATGACACAGAGTTTCAGTGGAGAAAACATGTTGGAAAGTGACACATTGGAAGACCAAGGCATGAATGGAATTGATTGAGGATCCTGCCCGTTGGCGGGGTTTGTTAATTGTGTTGAACGTTAAACTGTTGATGCAAAATGGCGAGAGAACCTTAATGGATGGAACTGCTTGGAAGACTGGATGTTGAGGATGTGGACTGGACCTATGTGACTTAGGATAGAGCCCCTTGGCTGGCTGTTGTGAAAACGGCAATGAACTTTTGGTTTCCGTAGTAAGCTGCGGATTTTTTTGGTTAGTTTAGCGACCATCACGTTTTGAAGACTTTCTGCACTGCGTGGAGTGATTACTTAAATTGACCTGTAGTTTGAAACGTGTAAATCCGTTGTGGATTCCCGTCTTGTGGTACGTGACGCCGTGCCTATGGCAGATTTTTATCGACGTTTCGGAGGAACGTAATATCTCAAGGTTTCTGTCAGAAGACGAAGGGACCACGAAGTAAGGGCGGATGCTTGCCTGTTCCTCGCAATTCGTCGTCCGTTGGTCCTTGTCACCGAAACTGCTTACTGGTCGCATGGCTGGGCTCCGAAACGGTGAATTTCTACCAAGTTTCCGAGGAACGTTTGTGAATTTTTACCACACTGTCCGGCGTCATTTCCCGAAGACGTCTGTATAAGCACGGTCATGAGAAGTTTCTGAATTCTTTGCACAAAGGAGCATTCATATCAAATATGGACACTGGTTGACAGTGCATCAGGTGTTGAATTTCCCGTATTCTAAATCTCTTAGCATGGTGTACAAAATGTTCCCGCTAAATATGTTCTGGTTCGTGTGCATTCCCAATACTTCTCTTTCCGCTCTGCCAAGTTTTCTCATTTCCTCTCTTAATGCTCATGAAAAATGGTACACCTATCTGATTATATGTAAACTCATTTAAAAATAAATGACTCGACGAACTGCTAAAAAACTCACATCGCTAAGGAAACAGAAAACAGACTATGGAATAAGATAAATGAGTGATGACGCATTTAACATTACTTGTTGTACCCGTGCGAATGATTCGCGCATATAAACAGTAAAATATTTAATCAATAATTACAGCATCTTAATCTTAATTTACATTAAAAATTGTACTTACTAATGCTTGATGCTGGGTAATTTCTTTCCGATATCAACGGATCATAAGCAACGTGTAAATAGGAAACAAAACTTCGAATTCGACAGTGCTGCCTCAAGCGGAGGTTAAGGTTAGCTTCCCTTAGCTTCCGCTTGAGGCAGCACTGTCAATTATAAACGTTAATATTTTTTGTTAAAAAACGTTTTTTGAGAAGGTGTATATAAAAACAAAGCAGATTGCTGTCAATGCCAAATCATAAGCTTTCTAAAGTCTGTCTTGAAAAGATCCGTTCGGTAGTTCAGTAGATCGTGATGCTTCTCACGCCGTCCTCCCAGCACTATCAAAATGTCGTTACAGTGCAGCCCTCCACAGCCACAAATGGAACCCTATTGAGTAATTTCTAAGCTTCTTTCCTCTGCTGCAAAGTCCAACAGTCCACTTCATCATCTTACCTACTTCACGTCCAACAGTCCACTTCATCATCTTACCTACTTCACGTCCAACAGTCCACTTCATCATCTTACCTACTTCACTTTCCAGCGGTAGGCCTGTAACTCGCCTTCAATCTACATTGACCAAAACAACTGGCTAGAATAGCATGGGACAATGCAAAGTAGTGAATTTCCTGTTGCCTTTCGTAATAATGAATGTAGTCCATCTCTTTACACTTATTATTATTATTATTATTATTTCACTTAGTCTTTAAAGGCTCTTATGTCAGTAAGGCGAAGGACCAACCTAGCAATCCGTCAAAAATGTATGTTTAGTTTGACGGATTGTAATTTTGTGTTTTATCTTAGTACCTGAAACACGAGGATGAATCGTCTTAAGGCTAAGCTGATCCTTATTTTAGAACCATGTATCCTTATTTTGGAACCATGTATCCTTATTTTAGAACCATGTATCCTTATTTTGGAACCATGTATCCTTATTTTAAAACCATGTATCCTTATTTTAAAACCATGTGTCATTTTAGAACCACATATCCTTATTTTAGAACCATGTATCCTTATTTTAGAAGCATGCATCCTTATTTTAGAACCATATATGCTTATTTTAGAACCATATATAATTATTTTAGAACCCTGTATCCTTATTTTAGAACCATGTATCCTTATCTTAGAACCATGTATCCTTATTTTAGGACCATGTGTCCTTATTTTAGGACCATGTATCCTTATTTTAGAACCATGTATCCTTATTTTAGAAGCATGTATCCTTATTTTAGAACCATGTTTCCTTATTTCATAACCATGTATCCTTATTTTAGAACCATATATCCTTATTTTAGAACCATTTATCCTTATTTTAGGACCATGTATCCTTATTTTAGATCCATGTATCCTTATTTTAGAACCATGTATCCTTATTTTAGAACCATGTATCCTTATTTTAGAACCATGCATCCTTATTTTAGAATCATGAGTCCCGTTTGCTGGCTCGCAGCCCCCAGTTACTCTCCTTTTTTCTGCATCCCTTTATTTCTTGCTCATGTTGTTTGCTTGTCAACTCCGAAGATGCAGGCAGCATATTCCTTGGAATCCTTGGTACCTGTCCACTCTAGTGCACGGCTTTGAATCCCATAAGACAGCTATTTGCGTTGTATTGAAAGTTTGTATTATGTAGGAATTAATGTAGCAACTCCTGTCAGCTGGTCAAGGATTTGCCGTATGCTTATGTGGTTTTAGTGTGGGTGGAGAGAGACGGTGTTGGGCGGTGCACGACCGGCTTTGTCTTTGTTGTCCAAAGGAAACACAAATCACAAGGCGAAGACGTGTTGTGTTCTACACACCGCACTTTGCATAAATCCGGATCTCAAGGGATATAAAGCAACCTCGTTTTTATTTTTTTTGTTACGACTGAAGCCCACAGACAGGAAGTTACCGGGTATAATCCCACGGCTCAACAAAAGTCGCTTCTCCCCTCTGAACGTGGTAAAAAAAACGAACGCGCGGAGTCGACTCGTATTCAGGACTTCCCCGGTAGTGGCCATCCTGATGGACCTTTTTACAGTTTTTGTTGTCACTGCAGGAAAGTACTATGTTGTAACATTGTGTGGGGGAGACGTATGTATATGTTCTATAGTCTTGACTAACTCCATAAAGGAAGCTTATATTTGCTGAGCTAGTTAGAAAAATTCTGCATTTTATCGAACGCTAAGTTTCGATAATGTCTTTACAAGATCCCTGCACGTGTCCCTGCCCTCAGCGAGATCAGTCCAGTCCACATCCTTCCCTCTGTTTACAAGATCCCTGCGCGTGTCCCTGCCCTCAGCGAGATCAGTCCAGTCCACATCCTTCCCTCTGTTTACAAGATCCCTGCGCGTGTCCCTGCCCTCAGCGAGATCAGTCCAGTCCACATCCTTCCCTCTGTTTACAAGATCCCTGCGCATGTCCCTGCCCTCAGCGAGATCAGTCCAGTCCACATCCTTCCCTCTGTTTACAAGATCCCTGCACGTGTCCCTGCCCTCAGCGAGATCAGTCCAGTCCACATCCTTCCCTCTGTTTACAAGATCCCTGCACGTGTCCCTGCCCTCAGCGAGATCAGTCCAGTCCACATCCTTCCCTCTGTTTACAAGATCCCTGCACGTGTCCCTGCCCTCAGCGAGATCAGTCCAGTCCACATCCTTCCCTCTGTTTACAAGATCCCTGCACGTGTCCCTGCCCTCAGCGAGATCAGTCCAGTCCACATCCTTCCCTCTGTTTACAAGATCCCTGCACGTGTCCCTGCCCTCAGCGAGATCAGTCCAGTCCACATCCTTCCCTCTGTTTACAAGATCCCTGCGCGTGTCCCTGCCCTCAGCGAGATCAGTCCAGTCCACATCCTTCCCTCTGTTTACAAGATCCCTGCGCGTGTCCCTGCCCTCAGCGAGATCAGTCCAGTCCACATCCTTCCCTCTGTTTACAAGATCCCTGCGCGTGTCCCAGACCTCAGCGAGATCAGTCCAGTCCACATCCTTCCCTCTGTTTACAAGATCCCTGCGCGTGTCCCTGCCCTCAGCGAGATCAGTCCAGTCCACATCCTTCCCTCTGTTTACAAGATCCCTGCGCGTGTCCCTGCCCTCAGCGAGATCAGTCCAGTCCACATCCTTCCCTCTGTTTACAAGATCCCTGCGCGTGTCCCTGCCCTCAGCGAGATCAGTCCAGTCCACATCCTTCCCTCTGTTTACAAGATCCCTGCGCGTGTCCCTGCCCTCAGCGAGATCAGTCCAGTCCACATCCTTCCCTCTGTTTACAAGATCCCTGCGCGTGTCCCTGCCCTCAGCGAGATCAGTCCAGTCCACATCCTTCCCTCTGTTTACAAGATCCCTGCGCGTGTCCCTGCCCTCAGCGAGATCAGTCCAGTCCACATCCTTCCCTCTGTTTACAAGATCCCTGCGCGTGTCCCTGCCCTCAGCGAGATCAGTCCAGTCCACATCCTTCCCTCTGTTTACAAGATCCCTGCGCGTGTCCCTGCCCTCAGCGAGATCAGTCCGGTCCACATCCTTCCCTCTGTTTACAAGATCCCTGCGCGTGTCCCTGCCCTCAGCGAGATCAGTCCAGTCCACATCCTTCCCTCTGTTTACAAGATCCCTGCGCGTGTCCCTGCCCTCAGCGAGATCAGTCCAGTCCACATCCTTCCCTCTGTTTACAAGATCCCTGCACGTGTCCCTGCCCTCAGCGAGATCAGTCCAGTCCACATCCTTCCCTCTGTTTACAAGATCCCTGCGCGTGTCCCTGCCCTCAGCGAGATCAGTCCAGTCCACATCCTTCCCTCTGTTTACAAGATCCCTGCGCGTGTCCCTGCCCTCAGCGAGATCAGTCCAGTCCACATCCTTCCCTCTGTTTACAAGATCCCTGCGCGTGTCCCTGCCCTCAGCGAGATCAGTCCAGTCCACATCCTTCCCTCTGTTTACAAGATCCCTGCGCGTGTCCCTGCCCTCAGCGAGATCAGTCCAGTCCACATCCTTCCCTCTGTTTACAAGATCCCTGCGCGTGTCCCTGCCCTCAGCGAGATCAGTCCAGTCCACATCCTTCCCTCTGTTTACAAGATCCCTGCACGTGTCCCTGCCCTCAGCGAGATCAGTCCAGTCCACATCCTTCCCTCTGTTTACAAGATCCCTGCGCGTGTCCCTGCCCTCAGCGAGATCAGTCCAGTCCACATCCTTCCCTCTGTTTACAAGATCCCTGCACGTGACCCTGCCCTCAGCGAGATCAGTCCAGTCCACATCCTTCCCTCTGTTTACAAGATCCCTGCACGTGTCCCTGCCCTCAGCGAGATCAGTCCAGTCCACATCCTTCCCTCTGTTTACAAGATCCCTGCACGTGTCCCTGCCCTCAGCGAGATCAGTCCAGTCCACATCCTTCCCTCTGTTTACAAGATCCCTGCGCGTGTCCCTGCCCTCAGCGAGATCAGTCCAGTCCACATCCTTCCCTCTGTTTACAAGATCCCTGCACGTGTCCCTGCCCTCAGCGAGATCAGTCCAGTCCACATCCTTCCCTCTGTTTACAAGATCCTGCGCGTGTCCCTGCCCTCAGCGAGATCAGTCCAGTCCACATCCTTCCCTCTGTTTACAAGATCCCTGCGCGTGTCCCTGCCCTCAGCGAGATCAGTCCAGTCCACATCCTTCCCTCTGTTTACAAGATCCCTGCACGTGTCCCTGCCCTCAGCGAGATCAGTCCAGTCCACATCCTTCCCTCTGTTTACAAGATCCCTGCGCGTGTCCCTGCCCTCAGCGAGATCAGTCCAGTCCACATCCTTCCCTCTGTTTACAAGATCCCTACACGTGTCCCTGCCCTCAGCGAGATCAGTCCAGTCCACATCCTTCCCTCTGTTTACAAGATCCCTGCACGTGTCCCTGCCCTCAGCGAGATCAGTCCAGTCCACATCCTTCCCTCTGTTTACAAGATCCCTGCGCGTGTCCCTGCCCTCAGCGAGATCAGTCCAGTCCACATCCTTCCCTCTGTTTACAAGATCCCTGCGCGTGTCCCTGCCCTCAGCGTATCAGTCCAGTCCACATCCTTCCCTCTGTTTCTCTAAGGCCGCTGTTAATATTACCTTTCCGTCTCCTGTGTTGCCGTCAGGTTTTTCTGCCAAAAACGTCTCTGTGCTCTTCTTACAAAAGTCCTACTTGCAGCCTGCTTCTTTACCAATTTCTTCCCCATTAACTTGATTATCGTAATACTATTTAGTAATCACTGTGCAGTTTCCTTCATCATCGTTTTACTACCTCTTATGTCACAATATATTCCTCAACGCTCCGTCCTCTGTTCTTCACTTAATTTCAGATATCAAGTTTTACTCTATAATAACCTATTAGATATACTGATTTTTTTTCCCAATGGCTCGACAGCCCCTTGGGGGGCCTAGGCCGCCTCATTTTTCGAGGCTTCACGATCATACACTTTAGACACACCACACTCGGTAGGACTCCTCTAGACGAGTGATCAGCCCGTCGCAGAGACTTCTACCTGACAACACACAACACTCACAAGAGACAGACGTCCATGCCCTAGGCGGGATTCGAACCCGCCATCCCAGTAAGCGAGCGGCCGTAGACCCACGCCTTAGACCGCGCGGCCACTGGGATCGACACAGATACATTTAATGCAATAAACTTTAATATATTGATTAGGTTTTGTGGATCCGAAAATTTGTTTGTGAGTGAGGAACCGCTATGTCTTAAGCACAAGAGCATGAATGTTTATGAAGTCACATAGAAACGTCTGAGACCATCGCAATTATAAACGGTACATGCTTTATCAAGAGACCAGACTTGAGATTCGTCTGTTATTTTAAATAAGCAGACATTTTTGAAGAATGAACTATGAATAAGGCAATTTGGGAGAAGTGCAGTGTGTCGGTTTTACCGTGTGTTGGCAGCTTTATGGCGTAGAAATCCTACTTCCGCCGGGACTTTTCCGTGACAACTGTCTTGCCCAGAGGGCAAGAGAAAAGAGACAGTTTTTATATGAGCAGTGCCTATACACACGGGGTTTGTTTTACGATATTGTGACACCCCTGTGGCTGACGCAGAAGAAACCTGGAGTGGCAAGTGTGGACAAATTCGGCTGTGTTCCCACTGTGGCAGTGTGAATAGGCGTGTATTGTAGGTTGCTTGCAGCTGCCGCTAATACAAATGACATAGAAACATTTCTCAGATTCTTCTGGTCAGACAACTGTTTTTCTGCGAGCCCCACATGGCTGAAGTATGGCTCCTCGTTGATCCAGCCGTATTTCTGAAGTCCACAATAAAACATCGGCGTGCTTGTTAGGTGAAATATTATGGTCGTCTGGAGAACGGCGTCGTGTAGTTTGGCACAGTGGTACCAACATCTGTCGATCCCAGTGGGCGTGCGATCTAAGGCGTGGGTCTTCGGTCGTTCGCTTGCTAGACAATCGGCACATTAAGGTGGTAAGGTTGTCAGCCCTACGCACCGGCCGCCTTTACCCCCTAGGAAGTATTCTTGGTACTCGTTTCTGTTAGAGGCTGAGTCGACCCCAGGGCCATAGTGCGACCGGAAGGATTATGTCAATGAAAAATTCCAATAACACCGTCGGGCAGTGCCTCAACCAACTACGTCACCGCTTACCAGTGTTGTAGGTGGTTGAGGCACTGCGCTACAATCCAGAAGGTCGCGGGTTCGATTCCCGAGTGTCATTGGGATTTTTCATTGACATAATCCTTTCGGTCGCACTACGGCCCTGGAGTCGACTCAGCCTCTTAACAGAAATGAGTACCAGGAATTTTTCCTGGGGGGTAAAGGTGGCCGGTGCGTAGGGCTGACAACCTTACCACGTTCATGTGCCGATTGAAATTCTGGGAGCCTCAACCTCATGGAACCCTCGGGGCCTGTCCAGTTTTGTACAGGGATTGCTTTACCTTTACCTTTACTGTATTAATATTAATTAATAATAATTTCACTTGCTACTGTCATCTTGTATATCCGTTTCTTCATCGGCTTCACATTTAGGAAAGCCACAATACACTGGATACATAATCTTTATTCTTCCGTTTCCGTAGCCCAATGTTCAATGCAGTCCTTGCTATAACAACGGGCGGATGCCGGTGTGGTTGGTGTCTTTCATTACTGTAATGCACAGCGAGTGGAACTTGTTCCATGGATAAAAGGATATGCCTGTATATTTGTTGTGTTGATGGTCAATAAACAGACAGAAATTAAAACGCATTGTGTGTTCCAACAAATTGCCTGCGGGCTGCTTCGAGTTAAAAAGCCATCATTCATCATAAAGTGGTAACGGACATGTTTCAGTGGAGTTCTGATGGCTCCATGTATTAACGTGTCAGTAGGGGTACCTATGGTGTTTGAAGTGGAGTTCTGATGGCTCCATGTATTAACGTGTCAGTAGGGGTACCTATGGTGTTTGAAGTGGAGTTCTGATGGCTCCATGTATTAACGTGTCAGTAGGGGTACCTATGGTGTTTGAAGTGGAGTTATGATGGCTCCATGTATTAACGTGTCAGTAGGGGTACCTATGGTGTTTGAAGTGGAGTTCTGATGGATCCATGTATTAACTTGTCAGTAGGGGTACCTATGGTGTTTGAAGTGGAGTTCTGATGGCTCCATGTATTAACGTGTCAGTAGGGGTACCTATGGTGTTTGAAGTGGAGTTCTGATGGCTCCATGTATTAACTTGTCAGTAGGGGTACCTATGGTGTTTGAAGTGGAGTTCTGATGGCTCCATGTATTAACTTGTCAGTAGGGGTACCTATGGTGTTTGAAGTGGAGTTCTGATGGCTCCATGTATTAACTTGTCAGTAGGGGTACCTATGGTGTTTGAAGTGGAGTTCTGATGGCTCCATGTATTAACGTGTTAGTAGGGGTACCTATGGTGTTTGAAGTGGAGTTCTGATGGCTCCATGTATTAACTTGTCAGTAGGGGTACCTATGGTGTTTGAAGTGGAGTTCTGATGGCTCCATGTATTAACTTGTCAGTAGGGGTACCTATGGTGTTTGAAGTGGAGTTCAGATGGCTCCATGTATTAACGTGTCAGTAGGGGTACCTATGGTGTTTGAAGTGGAGTTCTGATGGCTCCATGTATTAACGTGTCAGTAGGGGTACCTATGGTGTTTGAAGTGGAGTTCAGATGGCTCCATGTATTAACTTGTCAGTAGGGGTACCTATGGTGTTTGAAGTGGAGTTCTGATGGCTCCATGTATTAACTTGTCAGTAGGGGTACCTATGGTGTTTGAAGTGGAGTTCTGATGGCTCCATGTATTAACGTGTCAGTAGGGGTACCTATGGTGTTTGAAGTGGAGTTCTGATGGCTCCATGTATTAACGTGTCAGTAGGGGTACCTATGGTGTTTGAAGTGGAGTTCTGATGGCTCCATGTATTAACGTGTCAGTAGGGGTACCTATGGTGTTTGAAGTGGAGTTCTGATGGCTCCATGTATTAACGTGTCAGTAGGGGTACCTATGGTGTTTGAAGTGGAGTTCTGATGGCTCCATGTATTAACGTGTCAGTAGGGGTACCTATGGTGTTTGAAGTGGAGTTCTGATGGCTCCATGTATTAACGTGTCAGTAGGGGTACCTATGGTGTTTGAAGTGGAGTTCTGATGGCTCCATGTACAGTAGAGGTACCTATGGTGCTAGAGACTTATTAGACATCGAATCAACGAAAGATACAAAATACGTTGGTGTCGCATTGACTGTCGATGCAAAGTTACTGTTCGTGCGATTGCAAAGCGTTTCACTCGTAATCGACAGGGAGCCCATCAGGGTCAAGCATCCCTAAAAACGGCAGCATGTGTTAGTGGGCAGTAACACAGACAGGTGGCACCTGCCGGGGTTCGACGTTTCAAGGCACACCATCCATTTGAAGTGATTCTTCAGACTGAAGAACTTGGTAACGCCCCCTAGGCGCTCGGTGCTTTTGAACTTGCCTTGCAGTAAAGTATGACACGTGTGTGCTCTACTTTATTTGCGCTGTTCAGAGGGCTGCTACGTTCTTTGGGCCGTTATCCGCGGGGTGTGAACACATCTGCTGTAGGTGGCTCCTGTGCCAGGACGTTGTGAACTGTATCGTGATTCACATGACTGTGCCACCTGCAGACATGTAGGTTTACTTGCCTTATTTTTTCCTTACTGTATCAGCTCAGCAGGTTAGTTCAAGCGGTAATGCCTCTGACTTGTGTCCAGGAGATGTCTGGTTTGGGCCCCGCCAGGATACATTTATTATGAGGGTTTTCGTTTTTCTCAATTCCGCGACTCGAATGTAACCAGAGCCTTAACTTTGGGGACACCCTTTTCGTCCCAAATCATTCACTGTCATCGAATCATTGTACATACGTAGTCTTAAGATGGTCACAGCGTCGTTACATATAGTACAGACGAGCATTTCCGCTATTCGTTCTTCGTTCCTCCTCTCTAATATTTCTTCCGTTTTTTCTGCGGTTTATTCTTTCCTTTCGTTCGTGTTTCACTTTTTGACTTCTCCATTCTTCTCTGCTCTCTTTTATTCCTTATTCCTATTGGGTCTCGCCAGGATTCCTTTGTTATGAGGTTTTTCGTTGTTTTTCTCAATTCCGTGACTCGAATGTAACCAGAGCCTTAACTTTGGGGACACCCTTTTCGTCCCAAATCATTCACTGTCATCGAATCATTGTACATACGTAGTCTTAAGATGGTCACAGCGTCGTTAAATATAGTACAGACGAGCATTTCCGCTATTCGTTCTTCGTTCCTCCTCTCTAATATTTCTTCCGTTTTTTCTGCGGTTTATTCTTTCCTTTCGTTCGTGTTTCACTTTTTGACTTCTCCATTCTTCTCTGCTCTCTTTTATTCCTTATTCCTATTGGGTCTCGCCAGGATTCCTTTGTTATGAGGTTTTTCGTTGTTTTTCTCAATTCCGTGACTCGAATGTAACCAGAGCCTTAACTTTGGGGACACCCTTTTCGTCCCAAATCATTCACTGTCATCGAATCATTGTACATACGTAGTCTTAAGATGGTCACAGCGTCGTTAAATAAAGTACAGACAAGCATTTCCGCTATTCTTTCTTCGTTCCTCCTCTCTAATATTTCTTCCGTTTTGTCTGCGGTTTATTCTTTCCTTTCGTTCGTGTTTCACTTTTTGACTTCTCAATTTTTCTCTGCTCTCCTTTATTCCTTATTTGTTTTTTCATCTTTTTCGTTTTTTTTCCCTGTACCCACCCTGTTGATTTGTTCTTCTGTTTCAGTCTGTGTCTCTCTTTCTTGCTCTATCTCATAACCTCATAACCGTGCTTCTCTCGCGCACATAAACACCACCAGTGTCACTGTACCCTCGCAATCAGAGGCAGGCTCGAACCCGCGCCTTCTGCCCCACGTGCTGTACCAATCTCATTGATAAAGCTAACGGGATTGAAGACAGAGCCGCACGCTCTGGACTGTGATTGGTGAAGCACGATAGAAGCAGTTCCAAATCTATCCGAATGTTTCTTCTCCCTAATTTTTCCTCTCTCTTCTTTTGTTGCCTAGCAACCTTGGAAATTAACTTCTGCCTTTCAGAGAAATCTGAAGAGGTAAAGAAGGCTGTTATTATTGAACGTGATTCATTCATTTAACAAGAGTCTGCGTTGTTTGTTCTTCGTCTTTGGGTTTGTCTTCAATGTTGCTGCTCTTTGTTTTATTCTTACCCAATGTCTGAATTACAACTTTTGTAACGACCTGTAAATTGTTGCGTGCCTTAAGGGCACGTCTTTTGAAAAGGCACTTTACAGGCGTCGACCGACGTCGTGCTGTACAAACAGCAATTTTATGCAGAGGTAATTGAGCGAAGTGAAGTTGAATTTGTATAAAAACGATTGTCTAGTGTCTTTGTTAGTCTCAGCTTATAAAGGAGAGTAGAGCTTGAAAGTCTGATAGTACCCTTAAGATGAGTATGGTATGTACCGTGCCAAATGTAATCAAAATCCGTCTTACGGAATAGGGGGCGTGCCCTATATACAGGGTGTTCACATGAGATGTACCAAATTTCGGGATGTTATGTCATTTTGAGTAACAAAAATGTTATATCAACATACGACAAATTATCAGCATTGACACTACTGCGAGTATTTTAATGTACGTGCTTGGTTGTAAACGAAAATGTTAAGACACGTGTTTTGTCGTACTGTACACGTGGACATAAACACGTGTATCGCGTAACAGCAGTGCGATAGCAATCGAAACAAAGGCAGAAATTCAGTCTTACCCTGCTCTATGTACGACATCAAAATAAAGTTATGTGTCACGTAATACCGCATAAATTTGTGGTTATGTTAGCGAGCTATGTTAGTTTACGCAGTTATGTTACAACATGGAAGAACAACTCACACAATATTCAGTACAACAAAATGCACTGTAGTGTTTCCAGATATTTATATTACAATATCTTGTTGATCAATCCTACATGTTTCGATCCCTCATGGGATTATCATCAGGGATTTATATCACAGTAACATTTCACAAAACTGAACTAGCAATGCATACACATGTCGACCTCGGTGGACTAGTGGTTAGCGTGCTCGCTACTGGACCCAAGGTTTGCGGGTTCGATCCCGACCGAGGTCGATGGATTTTTAAGGGTGATAAAAATCCCATGTCGTAGATTTACGGCATGTAAAATAACCTTACGGCATGAATAGAACTAGTAGTGCTTGTAAGCAAAATTAAGAGGCCATTTCTCACCCAAGTCTCCTGACTGACTGCCAGATGGCTCTGGCAGTCCATTCAGGATCGAGTTGAACAGCGCGGCCAGTCGGCTGGTCTCCGAACTGCCACCAATGTTCAAGACCACGTAACCTCGGCAAGAGGAGGCCCAAGCCCATATAGGGCTGTCGAGCCATGGTTATTATATTATTATTAGCAATACATACACACATTGAAAAGACATGAAAAGTAAATCAGTTAAGATGATGATGATCCCATGATGGATCGAAACATGTAGTTTTGATCAACGTGATGTTGTAATATAAAATATACAGTATATTTTGTTGGACTTAAATATTGTGTGATTTGATTACCGGCAGTGCAAGGTGTGAACAGTATAAAACGGAGGAACAGCTTACGTTTTGATCAAACAATGTCAAGGAACTTCAGTTTTCA
Source organism: Reticulitermes speratus (assembly GCA_021186555.1). Taxonomy (NCBI): domain Eukaryota; kingdom Metazoa; phylum Arthropoda; class Insecta; order Blattodea; family Rhinotermitidae; genus Reticulitermes; species Reticulitermes speratus. The sequence goes on along the minus strand of JAJKFL010000014.1, from coordinate 42,159,738 downwards.
GTTATGTTACACCTACTGCTGTCTGTGTGCGCAATTCTGCGTGTCGCACAGAATAACAATTCGCCGTCTTTCTGCTAATGTCATCAATTTCCCCTGAGGCTGTCAGCGCATTCCATGATTCACTGCAGTAAGTTATCTTGTCTGCGGATTTTTGCGGGTGAACCGTGTCCTTCGGGTGCTGAAGGGTCGTGAGGTCAGGTCACCTTGTAACTATGTAGAAAGGCAAAAGGTAAAGCAATCCCATTACAGGCCTTGACAGACCCTTAGGGCTCCAGGAGGTTGAGGCTCCCAGATTTTTAGACAATCGGCACGTGAAGGTGGTAAGGTTGTCAGCCCTACGCACCGGCCGCCTTTACCCCCAGGAAATATTCCTGGTACTCATTTCTGTTAGAGGCTGAGTCGACCTCAGGGCCATAGTGCGACCGAAACGATTAGGTCAGTGAAAAATTCCAATGACACCATCGGGAATCGAACCCCCGACGTTCCGGTTTGTAGCGCAGTTAAAGGAAAGGGCTAAGGAAAGAAGATACGGAGTAAAACTGCAGTAACTACAGTGTTTGACATCAGTCGATAACTAATTGTAGTGATCGATAATAACTGTTAGGCCGTGGAGTAGCGCGTAGCGATAATAATCGACAGTAATTGATATTAATCGAGAAAAATCAGTAGTCTCTCCTTGTGGTAAGAGCAACGTGAAGAGTACGGAGCATTGGTGGAATGATATAGACAGCGTTCAACAATAAGAACCCTTCCAGTTCGACGTGCGTTCAGAGAACACCGCCAATCGCGACATGTCAGTGTCTCGCGAAAGGTGGTTAAGGAGGTGCGAGCCGTGTCTGTATTGATCATGTGTTCCTCTTAAGGCGACCCCAGGGCTTTTGTCTCAGCAATGTCCTCCCCAATTACTGGCTTCAGCCCTGTAAATAAGGTTACCATAGCTACACTTCCTTCATAAAGTTAGCAAAGCTGATAACATTATCTCAAATGTCACTTCGAGAGAATTCATCAGCAGATTCGAATACGGTCAAATGAAACGTGTACAGTACAGGAAGGAGTATAATTTGGTGGAAAAGCATAGGAAACTGACAGCTAAAGTATATGGAGAAAGAATGTGCGCCACACCCCCTCTCTGCACTATAAATATATGTACTGGGCCCCGCAGATGGACGGGTAGACACAGAACAAAGATATAATATACAAATAAGAAAAACGTATATTATAACATAACATGACTCAATAACAAACAATTAATACAATGATATACAATACTGCTCAACAAACATAACATAAGACTGACCAAGCAATTACTTGTCGCATACATACCGAAATAAAGTTACCTTGGCGTTGTCGTGGGACTAAAACCCAACTACAAATGAAGATCAGGGACCACGACAGCAGCCAAGGGACTCCAACCCTACCAACTAGGTTGCTGAACAGAATTTAGACCCCATGGCCGTGACGAAATTTTGATGTATCTTCCAGGCGGCAAGGATCAGAGTGGTGATCTCAAGCATACACAAGGATCAGAGTGGTGATCTCAAGCATACACAAGGATCAGAGTGGTGATCTCAAGCATACACAAGGATCAGAGTGGTGATCTCAAGCATACACAAGGATCAGAGTGGTGATCTCAAGCATACACACGCAAAAGGAAAACTCAGGGCAGGAGGGGAATAGGAGAGGGGGTAAGTAGGAGGAAACGATGCGCGCGACGAAGGTCCATAGGTCGGTCAGGGGTACTGGGAGCGGACTCCCGGTACAAATGTCAGATATTGTAGGATAGCGAGAATTCAAGTTGCGACAGCGATTTCGTTTCAGCAATGTTCTGGGATGTAATGCTTTGTCGCTGGACTGGGGGTTTGCTGGAGCTGGAAGGAATTTGATGCTTCCATCTTCCTCGGTTGAGGAGTCCAAGAAGAAAAAGAAGAAACACCCTTCTTGTACCTCTTACCCCTTGAAGATGTAGACAATAGTTCCTTCGAAACGTCTGGAGACACTACCCAGTGACACGCGCGCGGTGGCGCAGTTGGTTGAGGCACTGCGCTACAAGCCGGAACGTCGCGGGTTCGATTCCCGATGGTGTCATTGGAATTTTTCATTGACATAATCCTTACGGTCGCACTATGGCCCTGGGGTCGATTCAGCCTCTAACAGAAATGAGTACCAGGAATATTTCCTGGGGAGTAAAGGCGGCCGGTGCGTAGGGCTGACAACCTTACCACCTTCATGTGCCGATTGTCTAGAAATCTGTAAGCCCCAACCTCCTGAACCCTAAGGGTCTGTCCAGGCCTGTAATGGGATTGCTTTACCTTTACCTTTACCAGCTATATTTCCTAACAAGCCTCCCTGCCGATGACCTTGTAATAAGTTCTAAAAGCGGCTGAGAGGAATTAACGGTTATTAATTGTACAGTAAATGTTTGTGTTGTTGGTTTTTCGCGATCTGTTATCTTTTGTCTTGTGTTTACAATTAAACTGTGCCTGCGAGGTTTCAGTCTCACAGCAGTGTCATCGAAGAACGCAGCCTTCTGGGACATGACGCTGAGACGTTGGGCGTTTCCGACCGCGCAGTAAACACGCTGCGTCTCCATGTTAAAAAGATAATCAGTTAATTCCATATAGAGAAATAATCACTCTTTGTTCCGAGACCGATAAAAACACATAAATACACTGTGTGGGCAGAATGTAGAATTTGTGAATGTTAAACGTATTGATATATAAATATTCAGTCCGTACCGCGCAGTAAACACACTCCGTCTTAGTTATACAAACCAGTCAGTTAATGCTGTACAGTGAAATAATCGCTGTTTGTTCTGAGATCCACACAAAACACATAAATACAGCCCGTACCGCGCAGTAAACACACTCCGTCTCAGTTATACAAACCAGTCAGTTAATGTTGTACAGTGAAATAATCGCTGTTTGTTCTGAGATCCACACAAAACACATAAATACAGTCCGTACCGCGCAGTAAACACACTCCGTCTCAGTTATACAAACCAGTCAGTTAATGTTGTACAGTGAAATAATCGCTGTTTGTTCTGAGATCCACACAAAACACATAAATACAGTCCGTACCGCGCAGTAAACACACTCCGTCTCAGTTATACAAACCAGTCAGTTAATGTTGTACAGTGAAATAATCGCTGTTTGTTCTGAGATCCACACAAAACACATAAATACAGTCCGTACCGCGCAGTAAACACACTCCGTCTCAGTTATACAAACCAGTCAGTTAATGCTGTACAGTGAAATAATCGCTGTTTGTTCTGAGATCCACACAAAACACATAAATACACTGTGTGGGCAGAACGTAGAGTTTGTGAATGTTAAACGTATTTATATATAAATATTCAGTCCGTACCGCGCAGTAAACACACTGCGTCTCAGTTATAAAAACCAATCAGTTAATTCCATATAGAGAAATAATCACTCTTTGTTCCGAGACCGATACAAAACACATAAATGCACTGTGTGGGCAGAATGCAGAGTTATGTTAATGCATGCGGTAAATAAAGTAATCACCTAGGAAAATGCAATTATTACTGCGGATCGGGAAGGAGCGTCTCTGAAGGTCAGTAGAGAAAAGATGTGCTAAAGCAGAAGGATAATTGTCGCAAAGTCTGTCAGTGGGGCAGAATCAAGATCACTTGATGTGGATACGGAATGCCTCAGTGACGTCGCTGTGAGTAATGGGTCAATGTTGATCGTAATAGGATAATTGGCGATCATCAGGACAGATGGGCGAACATTGGCAGAGCGCACAGGGTGCTGTTCACTGCCAAGTAAATGAACTGAGTATTTCTTGGATTCCACACGTCTTCAAACTTCATTATACTCTACCTGCTGCTATATTACTACTACTATTACTGCTACTACTACTACTAATAATAATAATTGAAGATGTGACAGTGTTATGGAATCAAGGGGTACATACAGACAGAAGTTACAGCAAATAGGCCAGATATAATAATTATAAACACAAAATACAAAACATGCACACTGCCAGATGTGGCAATACCAGCGGACAGAAATGTCACACAGAAGGAAGCAGAAAATAAACTAAATACAACAGTTTATGTATAGAGATACAGCGAGTGTGGAACATGAAATGTGTGATTGTACCGGTAATAATTGGAGCCACCGGAATTGTAACAGAAGGTTTAAAGAAACATTTGTAAGCCACAGCAGTAAAACATTCAACATATTCACTACAACAGACAGCTGTACTTGTAACATCACACGTAATAGGACGGTACTGCAGTCTGAAACTTGAAGTTGAGCGGTGGGGATCGCTGTTGGTACAAGAGAGGTACCGGGGAGAAAAGTACTGTGACAGGAGACAACATAATAATAATAATAATAATAATAATGCATTCGTAACTTCGATGACAGCTTCACGTTCCAGCCGATTTACTGACAAGTGTCAAGTTACACACGGTGAGCAGACTGCGCGGGCCACAGTGGCGGCCGGTGTGTGCAAAGAACAGGTCGCCACTGGTCGCCAACCTTAGCCAAACAAATCCCGTACACACAATCACAACTGTTTCTCGCTTCAAGGTACATTTTAATATTATCCTTCCACCCAAGCAGGGCCAAGCGGTATCCTTCCTTGCGGATTAATTTCTCACTAAGATACTGTAAGCTTTTCACATCACCAGTTTGTGTCACGTGACCAACTCATGTCATCTCCTTGATGACAAACATAAATCGTGAAGTCCCTCGTTATAAATAACAAGTAAACACATTCCATACAGCAGAGTCTTGCGTGCATGAAGTCAAGGACGATAAGACGAACGGAGCTTGTGGCACGTATGGGAGAGTAGTTAATGCAGCGCCTTGATCGGGCAGTCCACAAGAAGAAGAAGGCACGGATGGGAGGATAATATTAAACGAATTATGAATAAATAGGACGCGATGACATGGACTGGATTCAACTGGCTCAGGATAGTTGAAAGAGGGTGGCTCTTGTGAAGGCGGTAGTGGGTTCCACAAAAATGTTGACAATTTCTTGAATACTCGAAAATCTATTAGCTTCTTGTGGACTCAGCTCCATGGAGTTCCGTGCTTGGTTGTTTGTTAGGTAAGTCGTTGATAAAGTAAGCCGAGTTCCAATCTGCTGGCATACATTGTCGCTGACAGACTTACTGACGTTTCGAAAAAAGCTTGCTGCCTCCACCATCTTGGTAGTCCAAGACGTTTCTTCACGGAGGCGGGAGGCTCCCCGAAACGTCGGTAATATACACGACGTCATCTCCCGAACAGACTTTAATCTCTCAAGATGATAATAGCTTAGCCACACAGCAAGCACCCTGCAAGTTATGAAGCTCTTCGTTATGCTGTTTTGTCCAACCTACACTCGACTTCTCGCTTTGAGCTACAAGTACCCTCTTCAACACCTCGACTTATCGCTTTGAGCTACAAGTACCCTCTTCAACACCTCGACTTCTCGCTTTGAGCTACAAGTACCTTCTTCAGCACCTCGACTTCTCGCTTTGAGCTACAAGTACCCTCTTCAGCACCTCGACTTCTCGTTTTGAGCTAAAAGTACCCTCTTCAGCACCTCGACTTCTCGCTTTGAGCTACAAGTACCCTCTTCAGCACCTCGACTTCTCGCTTTGAGCTACAAGTACCTTCTTCAGCACCTCGACTTCTCGCTTTGAGCTACAAGTACCCTCTTCAACACCTCGACTTCTCGCTTTGAGCTACAAGTACCCTCTTCAACACCTCGACTTCTCGCTTTGAGCTACAAGTACCTTCTTCAGCACCTCGACTTCTCGCTTTGAGCTACAAGTACCCTCTTCAGCACCTCGACTTCTCGTTTTGAGCTAAAAGTACCCTCTTCAGCACCTCGACTTCTCGCTTAGAGCTACAAGTACCCTCTTCAGCACCTCGACTTCTCGCTTTGAGCTACAAGTACCTTCTTCAGCACCTCGACTTCTCGCTTTGAGCTACAAGTACCCTCTTCAGCACCTCGACTTCTCGCTTTGAGCTACAAGTACCTTCTTCAGCACCTCCACTTCTCGCTTTGAGCTACAAGTACCTTCTTCAGCACCTCGACTTCTCGCTTTGAGCTACAAGTACCTTCTTCAGCACCTCGACTTCTCGCTTTGAGCTACAAGTACCCTCTTCAGCACCTCGACTTCTCGCTTTGAGCTACAAGTACCCTCTTCAGCACCTCGACTTCTCGCTTTGAGCTACAAGTACCCTCTTCAGCACCTCGACTTCTCGCTTTGAGCTACAAGTACCTTCTTCAGCACCTCGACTTCTCGCTTTGAGCTACAAGTACCTTCTTCAGCACCTCGACTTCTCGCTTTGAGCTACAAGTACCTTCTTCAGCACCTCGACTTCTCGCTTTGAACTACAAGTACCTTCTTCAGCACCTCGACTTCTCGCTTTGAGCTACAAGTACCCTCTTCAGCACCTCGACTTCTCGCTTTGAGCTACAAGTACCCTCTTCAGCACCTCGACTTCTCGCTTTGAGCTACAAGTACCCTCTTCAGCACCTCGACTTCTCGCTTTGAGCTACAAGTACCCTCTTCAGCACCTCGACTTCTCGCTTTGAGCTACAAGTACCCTCTTCAGCACCTCGACTTCTCGCTTTGAGCTACAAGTACCCTCTTCAGCACCTCGACTTCTCGCTTTGAGCTACAAGTAGGCTTACTCATACCCTCTTCAGCACCTCGACTTCTCGCTTTGAGCTACAAGTACCCTCTTCAGCACCTCGACTTCTCGCTTTGAGCTACAAGTACCCTCTTCAGCACCTCGACTTCTCGCTTTGAGCTACAAGTACCCTCTTCAGCACCTCGACTTCTCGCTTTGAGCTACAAGTACCCTCTTCAGCACCTCGACTTCTCGTTTTGAGCTACAAGTACCCTCTTCAGCACCTCGACTTCTCGCTTTGAGCTACAAGTACCCTCTTCAGCACCTCGACTTCTCGCTTTGAGCTACAAGTACCTTCTTCAGCACCTCGACTTCTCGCTTTGAGCTACAAGTACCCTCTTCAGCACCTCGACTTCTCGCTTTGAGCTACAAGTACCCTCTTCAGCACCTCGACTTCTCGCTTTGAGCTACAAGTACCCTCTTCAGCACCTCGACTTCTCGCTTTGAGCTACAAGTAGGCTTACTCGTAACTTCTTCAGCACCCTGCTCTCGGACATCCTAAATTAATGGAGATTACTCTTCTGGTCGAGCAGTTGGGTACATAAGTACAGACGTTTCGGAGGAACTTGCTTTGTGTACTGGGAAAATAGTGTAAATTAGTGGCAAGGGAACTTATTTATGGACGCTAATCAACTACTTGGATTAGCCTACACAGTATAAGTTGCGGAAAAGGAATAAGGTTCTCACGGAATACAGTTCTGTGCGATGTGACGCCGTGTAGTCTGCGAGATATGTACCAACAATGTAGGAATCTGCTGACCCCGCCATCACGGTTAACGGCAGAGGCCACTCAACGTGGCCAAATACGACGAATAAAACCAGCAAACGCACACAAGTTTATGAAAATGTTATAAACGTAGTAGCTGCTACATGTTTCGGCCACTCATGTGGCCATTCTTAGGGAGGTGCGTTACGAAGAGTAAATACATTGAGATGTTACAAATGTTTGTGAACCAATGCACATGTAATATATTAAATATTAAAATTACGTGTTTTAAAATACGTATTACAGTTTAAAATACAGATAAAAGTTTAATTCTTATATGTAACGAATAATGAATGTAGACAGTATGTGTGTCACTATCCAAGTGGAGGATTATTGATGATACTATATCGGCCAACCGCACTGGAGTGGCAAACTACATTTTGAATAAATAAGAATCTTAAACCTGAACACAACATAACGTCTTATAGCTCAGAAAACCCTCCGAAGCGCTGTGGTTATTATATGTACCACCAACCTTAACGTTAGAAGATTCTACGTTCTGCCCACACAGTGTATTTATGTGTTTTGTGTGGATCTCAGAACCAACAGCGATTATTTCACTGTACAGCATTAACTGACTGGTTTGTATAACTGAGACGGAGTGTGTTTACTGCGCGGTACGGACTGTATTTATGTGTTTTGTGTGGATCTCAGAACAAACAGCGATTATTTCACTGTACAGCATTAACTGACTGGTTTGTATAACTGAGACGGAGTGTTTACTGCGCGGTACGGACTGTATTTATGTGTTTTGTGTGGATCTCAGAACAAACAGCGATTATTTCACTGTACAGCATTAACTGACTGGTTTGTATAACTGAGACGGAGTGTGTTTACTGCGCGGTACGGACTGTATTTATGTGTTTTGTGTGGATCTCAGAACAAACAGCGATTATTTCACTGTACAGCATTAACTGACTGGTTTGTATAACTGAGACGGAGTGTGTTTACTGCGCGGTACGGACTGTATTTATGTGTTTTGTGTGGATCTCAGAACAAACAGCGATTATTTCACTGTACAGCATTAACTGACTGGTTTGTATAACTGAGACGGAGTGTGTTTACTGCGCGGTACGGACTGTATTTATGTGTTTTGTGTGGATCTGAGAACAAACAGCGATTATTTCACTGTACAGCATTAACTGACTGGTTTGTATAACTGAGACGGAGTGTGTTTACTGCGCGGTACGGACTGTATTTATGTGTTCTGTGTGGATCTCAGAACAAACAGCGATTATTTCACTGTACAGCATTAACTGACTGGTTTGTATAACTGAGACGGAGTGTGTTTACTGCGCGGTACGGACTGTATTTATGTGTTCTGTGTGGATCTCAGAACAAACAGCGATTATTTCACTGTACAGCATTAACTGACTGGTTTGTATAACTGAGACGGAGTGTGTTTACTGCGCGGTACGGACTGTATTTATGTGTTTTGTGTGGATCTCAGAACAAACAGCGATTATTTCACTGTACAGCATTAACTGACTGGTTTGTATAACTGAGACGTAGTGTGTTTACTGCGCGGTACGGACTGTATTTATGTGTTTTGTGTGGATCTCAGAACAAACAGCGATTATTTCACTGTACAACATTAACTGACTGGTTTGTATAACTGAGACGGAGTGTGTTTACTGCGCGGTACGGACTGTATTTATGTGTTTTGTGTGGATCTCAGAACAAACAGCGATTATTTCACTGTGCAGCATAACTGACTGGTTTGTATAACTGAGACGTAGTGTGTTTACTGCGCGGTACGGACTGTATTTATGTGTTTTGTGTGGATCTCAGAACAAACAGCGATTATTTCACTGTGCAGCATTAACTGACTGGTTTGTATAACTGAGACGTAGTGTGTTTACTGCGCGGTACGGACTGTATTTATGTGTTTTGTGTGGATCTCAGAACAAACAGCGATTATTTCACTGTGCAGCATTAACTGACTGGTTTGTATAACTGAGACGGAGTGTGTTTACTGCGCGGTACGGACTGTATTTATGTGTTTTGTGTGGATCTCAGAACAAACAGCGATTATTTCACTGTACAGCATTAACTGACTGGTTTGTATAACTGAGACGAAGTGTGTTTACTGCGCGGTACGGACTGAATATTTATATATCAATACGTTTAACATTCACAAATTGTACGCTCTGCCCACACAGTGTTTTTATGTGTTTTGTATGGATCTCAGAACAAACAGCGATTATTTGACTGTACAGTATTAATTCGGCCCTTCGGTGATAGACTAATGTTGTAAACGCCTCTTAAATATTTGTTTCTTACAATTAGTACATTAACCAACTTATGCACTTATGAATAACATAAAAATTGTTTCTTATGTTTCGCTCAGCGTTCTGTGCACTCAGCTGTACCCACCCATTTTCCTGTATTGGTCATCGCTAGGCAGAAATATAGTCTTAGTTTCCTAGAACTTCAGTTATGTCAAGAATAGACCATAATTCATTATTCACGTATTTCAAGGACAATATAGATTTTATTTCCAAGCGTGATGGACGGAGCTGTGTGAAGTTCACGGCCTGAAATCGATTGTGACGCTCGTAGCTGTCTACTGTTACGTCACCACTTTACGTAATTTCTTACGCCATTACGTCATCACTTTCTGCAGTACTCACGTACAGACCGAACACCGTACTGCGACTGGCGTTTACTTATATGGGAGGCGCTTCCTCCCAGTTACAGCCCGGAGACTGATCCTCATTGAGGTGGCGGTGATCTTCATTTGTCTCCTGTCACGTGTGTGCTGGGTTAGTACATCAAAATTGACTACCGCGACTTCCACTTGTCGCTCTGTAAGAATCCTGTCGTTGAGGTGTCAAGTTTTCTGGGATGTGACGCGCTGTCGTTGAGGTGTCAAATTTTCTGGGATGGGACGCGCTGTCGTTGAGGTGTCAAGTTTTCTGGGATGTGACGCGCTGTCGTTGAGGTGTCAAATTTTCTGGGATGTGACGCGCTGTCGTTGAGGTGTCAAGTTTTCTGGGATGTGACACGCTGTCGTTGAGGTTTCAAGTTTTCTGGGATGTGACGCGCTGTCGTTGAGGTGTCAAGTTTTCTGGAATGTGACGCGCTGTCGTTGAGGTTTCAAGTTTTCTGGGATGTGACGCGCTGTCGTTGAGGTGTCAAGTTTTCTGGGATGTGACGCGCTGTCGTTGAGGTGTCTAGTTTTCTGGGATGTGACGCGCTGTCGTTGAGGTGTCAAGTTTTCTGGGATGTGACGCGCTGTCGTTGAGGTTTCAAGTTTTCTGGGATGTGACTCGCTGTCGTTGAGGTTTCTAGTTTTCTGGGATGTGACGCGCTGTCGTTGAGGTGTCAAGTTTTCTGGGATGTGACGCGCTGTCGAGGTGTCAAGTTTTCTGGGATGTGACGCGCTGTCGTTGAGGTGTCAAGTTTTCTGGGATGTGACGCGCTGTCGTTGAGGTGTCAAGTTTTCTGGGATGTGACGCGCTGTCGTTGAGGTGTCAAGTTTTCTGGGATGTGACGCGCTGTCGTTGAGGTGTCAAGTTTTCTGGGATGTGACGCGCTGTCGTTGAGGTGTCAAGTTTTCTGTGATGTGACGCGCTGTCGTTGAGGTGTCTAGTTTTCTGGGATGTGACGCGCTGTCGTTGAGGTGTCAAGTTTTCTGGGATGTGACGCGCTGTCGTTGAGGTGTCAAGTTTTCTGGGATGTGACGCGCTGTCGTTGAGGTGTCAAGTTTTCTGGGATGTGACGCGCTGTCGTTGAGGTGTCAAGTTTTCTGGGATGTGACGCGCTGTCGTTGAGGTGTCAAATTTTCTGGGATGTGACGCGCTGTCGTTGAGGTGTCAAGTTTTCTGGGATGTGACGCGCTGTCGTTGAGGTTTCAAGTTTTCTGGGATGTGACGCGCTGTCGTTGAGGTGTCAAGTTTTCTGGGATGTGACGCGCTGTCGTTGAGGTGTCTAGTTTTCTGGGATGTGACGCGCTGTCGTTGAGGTGTCAAGTTTTCTGGGATGTGACGCGCTGTCGTTGAGGTGTCAAGTTTTCTGGAATGTGACGCGCTGTCGTTGAGGTTTCTAGTTTTCTGGGATGTGACGCGCTGTCGTTGAGGTGTCAAGTTTTCTGGGATGTGACGCGCTGTCGAGGTGTCAAGTTTTCTGGGATGTGACGCGCTGTCGTTGAGGTGTCAAGTTTTCTGGGATGTGACGCGCTGTCGTTGAGGTGTCAAGTTTTCTGGGATGTGACGCGCTGTCGTTGAGGTGTCAAGTTTTCTTGGATGTGACGCGCTGTCGTTGAGGTGTCAAGATTTCTGGGATGTGACGCGATGTCGTTGAGGTGTCAAGTTTTCTGTGATGTGACGCGCTGTCATTGAGGTGTCTAGTTTTCTGGGATGTGACGCGCTGTCGTTGAGGTGTCTAGTTTTCTGGGATGTGACGCGCTGTCGTTGAGGTGTCAAGTTTTCTGGGATGTGACGCGCTGTCGTTGAGGTGTCAAGTTTTCTGGGATGTGACGCGCTGTCGTTGAGGTGTCAAGTTTTCTGGGATGTGACGCGCTGTCGTTGAGGTGTCAAGTTTTCTGGGATGTGACGCGCTGTCGTTGAGGTGTCAAATTTTCTGGGATGTGACGCGCTGTCGTTGAGGTGTCAAGTTTTCTGGGATGTGACGCGCTGTCGTTGAGGTGTCAAGTTTTCTGGGATGTGACGCGCTGTCGTTGAGGTGTCTAGTTTTCTGGGATGACGCGCTGTCGTTGAGGTGTCAAGTTTTCTGGGATGTGACGCGCTGTCGTTGAGGTTTCAAGTTTTCTGGGATGTGACGCGCTGTCGTTGAGGTGTCAAGTTTTCTGGTATGTGACGCGCTGTCGTTGAGGTGTCAAGTTTTCTGGGATGTGACGCGCTGTCGTTGAGGTGTCAAGTTTTCTGGGATGTGACGCGCTGTCGTTGAGGTGTCAAGTTTTCTGGTATGTGACGCGCTGTCGTTGAGGTGTCAAGTTTTCTGGGATGTGACGTGCTGTCGTTGAGGTGTCAAGTTTTCTGGTATGTGACGCGCTGTCGTTGAGGTGTCAAGTTTTCTGGGATGTGACGCGCTGTCGTTGAGGTGTCAAGTTTTCTGGGATGTGACGCGCTGTCGTTGAGGTGTCAAGTTTTCTGGGATGTGACGCGCTGTCGTTGAGGTGTCAAGTTTTCTGGGATGTGACGCGCTGTCGTTGAGGTGTCAAGTTTTCTGGGATGTGACGCGCTGTCGTTGAGGTGTCAAGTTTTCTGGGATGTGACGCGCTGTCGTTGAGGTGTCAAGTTTTCTGGGATGTGACGCGCTGTCGTTGAGGTGTCAAGTTTTCTGGGATGTGACGCGCTGTCGTTGAGGTGTCAAGTTTTCTGGGATGTGACGCGCTGTCGTTGAGCGAGTTATTTCGGACGTTTTACAGTATCGTATTGATCTCGGGGTTAAGGTAAAGAAAAAGAACTGTCTTTATCTTCAGGGTCGAGCAGTCCATGAAGTACTTCCATGTTTGACAGCTTGACACATTAAGATGAAGACACTACAATCCTCCGAAACGTCGGGAACCACCAGCCCAGCGACTCTGCGTCATATCCCCGGAAGACTTCAATACTCAACAACACCGATCTGAGAACCCCAAATGTTGCGATCATTGGAGTATGCACGTGGTTCTTGTGTCCTTCACAGTTGATAAGGTGTCATTGAATATGCCGACAAGGAAGCAAACAACCCCCTCTCCCTCCCTCCAGAGAACGTATGTCATCTGTGGCAGTGTAGTCTGGTACAGGGGTGCACAAATCCCGGACGACTACATTTTATACTGTGGGACCTGATATTTGTGGGTCCTCAGTGTGGTGAGCTGGCTCCTAGATTTTTCGAGAAGTTGTGGGCCCCTGGTGTAGTAGAAGTGTACCGACGTTTCAGAAGGTACGCTGAAGGTTGAGGCAGAAGGATTTTTTGAAGGATCTTTACGTATCTACCAGACTGTACGGTTTTATATCTCAGTAACCTTAATCACCAGTAATTACCACACCTCATATCACCAATACGTAGCACACCTGCAGTGACCAGTAATTAGTACACGTGTTATGACCAATAATTAGGACACGTGCTATGACCAATAAGTAGCACGCCTGCAGTGACCAATAATTAGCACACGTGCTTTGACTCGTAATAACACGTGTGACCATCCGAATGAAAGTCCAGGATGCAAAGACACGAACGCGCCATGTCGTTGCTAAATTTCCTACCTTGTAGCATGGAGTGCGTATTTATAACGTGCGTGTGGAAAATGTGGGTCCTAATGTCTGCGGCTTGCTATGCGACCGTCTTGCAGGACCCAGTCGGGTCCTAATGTCTCCGGCTTGCTATGCGACCGTCTTGCAGGACCCAGTCGGGTCCTAATGTCTCCGGCTTGCTATGCGACCGTCTTGCAGGACCCAGTCGGGTCCTAATGTCTCCGGCTTGCTATGCGACCGTCTTGCAGGACCCAGTCTGGTCCTAATGTCTCCGGCTTGCTATGCGACCGTCTTGCAGAACCCAGTCGGGTCCTAATAATTCCGGCTTGCTATGCGACCGTCTTGCAGGACCCAGTCGGGTCCTAATGTCTCCGGCTTGCTATGCGACCGTCTTGCAGAACCCAGTCGGGTCCTAATAATTCCGGCTTGCTATGCGACCGTCTTGCAGGACCCAGTCGGGTCCTAATGTCTCCGGCTTGCTATGCGACCGTCTTGCAGGACCCAGTCGGGTCCTAATGTCTCCGGCTTGCTATGCGACCGTCTTGCAGGACCCAGTCGGGTCCTAATGTCTCCGGCTTGCTATGCGACCGTCTTGCAGGACCCAGTCTGGTCCTAATGTCTCCGGCTTGCTATGCGACCGTCTTGCAGAACCCAGTCGGGTCCTAATAATTCCGGCTTGCTATGCGACCGTCTTGCAGGACCCAGTCGGGTCCTAATATCTCCGGCTTGCTATGCGACCGTCTTGCAGGACCCAGTCGGGTCCTAATATCTCCGGCTTGCTATGCGATCGTCTTGCAGGACCCAGTCGGGTCCTAATGTCTGCGGCTTGCTATGCGACCGTCTTGCAGGACCCAGTCGGGTCCTAATGTCTCCGGCTTGCTATGCGACCGTCTTGCAGGACCCAGTCTGGTCCTAATGTCTCCGGCTTGCTATGCGACCGTCTTGCAGAACCCAGTCGGGTCCTAATAATTCCGGCTTGCTATGCGACCGTCTTGCAGGACCCAGTCGGGTCCTAATATCTCCGGCTTGCTATGCGACCGTCTTGCAGGACCCAGTCGGGTCCTAATGTCTCCGGCTTGCTATGCGACCGTCTTGCAGGACCCAGTCGGGTCCTAATATCTCCGGCTTGCTATGCGACCGTCTTGCAGGACCCAGTCGGGTCCTAATATCTCCGGCTTGCTATGCGATCGTCTTGCAGGACCCAGTCTGGTCCTAATGTCTCCGGCTTGCTATGCGACCGTCTTGCAAGACCCAGTCGGGTCCTAATGTCTCCGGCTTGCTATGCGACCGTCTTGCAGGACCCAGTCGGGTCCTAATATCTCCGGCTTGCTATGCGACCGTCTTGCAGGACCCAGTCGGGTCCTAATATCTCCGGCTTGCTATGCGACCGTCTTGCAGTACCCAGTCTGATTCTAATGTCTCCGGCTTGCTATGCGACCGTCTTGCAGGACCCAGTTGGGTCCTAATATCTCCGGCTTGCTATGCGACCGTCTTGCAGGACCCAGTCGGGTCCTAATATCTCCGGCTTGCTATGCGACCGTCTTGCAGGACCCAGTCGGGTCCTAATGTCTCCGGCTTGCTATGCGACCGTCTTGCAGGACCCAGTCGGGTCCTAATGTCTCCGGCTTGCTATGCGACCGTCTTGCAGGACCCAGTCGGGTCCTAATGTCTCCGGCTTGCTATGCGACCGTCTTGCAGGACCCAGTCGGGTCCTAATATCTCCGGCTTGCTATGCGACCGTCTTGCAGGACCCAGTCGGGTCCTAATATCTCCGGCTAGCTATGCGACCGTCTTGCAGTACGCAGTCGGGTCCTAATGTCTCCGGCTTGCTATGCGACCGTCTTGCAGGACCCAGTCGGGTCCTAATATCTCCGGCTTGCTATGCGACCGTCTTGCAGACCCAGTCGGGTCCTAATATCTCCGGCTTGCTATGCGACCGTCTTGCAGGACCCAGTCTGGTCCTAATGTCTCCGGCTTGCTATGCGACCGTCTTGCAGGACCCAGTCGGGTCCTAATATCTCCGGCTTGCTATGCGACCGTCTTGCAGGACCCAGTCTGGTCCTAATGTCTCCGGCTTGCTATGCGACCGTCTTGCAGGACCCAGTCGGGTCCTAGGCGGGAGAGTTAAAATTAAACTCCTCTTTATCAAAGACTGTTGTTATAATCACGTACACTTTAGCATTACGTCAACTGTTATTGGAAGTTATTACGTTCGTGACGTCACACCCAACCAGCCGGCATGCGCCACCATTCCACCGGATGTGAAATAGTCACTGCTTAGGCAGATGCTCGGTTATTAACTCAAAACAAGCCACACCCATTTGCTTCGACATCCATTCTAATTTGTTATTCATTGTCTTTGTAATTATATTCGACTCAGCGTTCTTTGATTTTTGGTTTAACCCTTTAAAGCATAATGGTTAGTATACGTAACGACAGGTTGAACATTATAAATATCGGCACTTTGTCCTCAAAGTGCATTTGTTTCATGTGATTCGTACAATGAACACCCTTTATTTCACTATACAGCTTTCACCGATTGGTTTTTTTTAGGCGCGTTCGCAAAATTACGAAAAGCTAATATTAGGTTCGTCCGTCCGCATGGTACAACTCCCTTCCCACTGGACGGATTTTCATGAAATTCGATACTTGACGATTTTTCGAACATCTGTCGAGAAAATTCAAGTTTGATTAAAACCTGACAACAATAACGGTACTTTACATGAAGACCTATGTACATTTATGATAATATCTGGCTGAATTGTTCTTAGAATGAGAAATGTTTCAGACAAAAGTTGTACAGAAAATCAAAACACACATTTTATGTTCAATAACTTTTTTCCGAAAATCGTGCCGTTTATGAGATAATGTGGAAAAATATGGTAGAGCCGTATAGGCCATAGGTGACAATGTAATACGGCGCATAAAATATGCAAACATACAGACACACGCTCGTAATTTGTAATGCTTATTGCTTTTCCACTGAAACAATGGTTATGCGAACGCGCCTGAAACGTTACACGTACATTGCCTGTCTTGATTTTAATGGAAGCAGATTGTGCTCCCCGTGGGGCACGAGCGGAGTGCCTTGTTTAATGATTTATTTAGCCTTCAGAGGACTACGCATTCAGAAGTAAAACCTCGTAATTGACAGAAATCTGAACTGTGGCGTGCTTGGTCTCCTAGCGTATCTAAAATTTTGTGTTCATACCGTTGGTGTTGTTTGGGTTAATTTTTCTGTATAGCAGATTACATCCACAAAGTCTCTGTCATTCTTCATGACAACCTTCAACGCGAGTCTCACAAACCTTACAGCCCTCCTACCTCAGTCACATATTACAGCTGCTACGTAAGCAGACCAATACTGGCACCTCCACTGCTCTGACTGCACAAACACACTGATCTACATGTACAAGTCTCACAAACCTTACAGCCCTCCTACCTCAGTCACATCACTACAGCTGCTACGTAAGCAGACCAATACTGGCACCTCCACCGCTCTGACTGCACAAACACACTGATCTACATGTACAAGTCTCACAAACCTTACAGCCCTCCTACCTCAGTCACATGACTACAGCCGCTACGTAAGCAGACCAATACTGGTACCTCCACCGCTCTGACTGCACAAACACACCTGATCTACATGTACAAGTCTCACAAACCTTACAGCCCTCCTACCTCAGTCACATAACTGCAGCTGCTACGTAAGCAGACCAATACTGGCACCTCCACCGCTCTGACTACACAAACACACTGATCTACGTGTACAAGTCTCACAAACCTTACAGCCCTCCTACCTCAGTCACATAACTGCAGCTGCTACGTAAGCAGACCAATACTGGCACCTCCACCGCTCTGACTGCACAAACACACTGATCTACATGTACAAGTCTCACAAACCTTACAGCCCTCCTACCTCAGTCACATAACTGCAGCTGCTACGTAAGCAGACCAATACTGGCACCTCCATCGCTCTGACTGCACAAACACACTGATCTACATGTACAAGTCTCACAAACCTTACGGCCCTCCTACCTCAGTCACATGACTACAGCTGCTACGTAAGCAGACCAATACTGGCACCTCCACCGCTCTGACTGCACAAACACACTGATCTACATGTACAAGTCTCACAAACCTTACAGCCCTCCTACCTCAGTCACATAACTGCAGCTGCTACGTAAGCAGACCAATACTGGCACCTCCATCGCTCTGACTGCACAAACACACTGATCTACATGTACAAGTCTCACAAACCTTACGGCCCTCCTACCTCAGTCACATAACTGCAGCTGCTACGTAAGCAGACCAATACTGGCACCTCCATCGCTCTGACTGCACAAACACACTGATCTACATGTACAAGTCTCACAAACCTTACGGCCCTCCTACCTCAGTCACATCACTACAGCTGCTACGTAAGCAGACCAATACTGGCACCTCCACCGCTCTGACTGCACAAACACACTGATCTACATGTACAAGTCTCACAAACCTTACAGCCCTCCTACCTCAGTTACATCACTACAGCTGCTACGTAAGCAGACCAATACTGGCACCTCCATCGCTCTGACTGCACAAACACACTGATCTACATGTACAAGTCTCACAAACCTTACAGCCCTCCTACCTCAGTTACATCACTACAGCTGCTACGTAAGCAGACCAATACTGGCACCTCCACCGCTCTGACTGCACAAACACACTGATCTACATGTACAAGTCTCACAAACCTTACAGCCCTCCTACCTCAGTCACATAACTGCAGCTGCTACGTAAGCAGACCAATACTGGCACCTCCATCGCTCTGACTGCACAAACACACTGATCTACATGTACAAGTCTCACAAACCTTACAGCCCTCCTACCTCAGTTACATCACTACAGCTGCTACGTAAGCAGACCAATACTGGCATCTCCACCGCTCTGACTGCACAAACACACTGATCTACATGTACAAGTCTCACAAACCTTACAGCCCTCCTACCTCAGTCACATCACTACAGCTGCTACGTAAGCAGACCAATACTGGCACCTCCATCGCTCTGACTGCACAAACACACTGATCTACATGTACAAGTCTCACAAACCTTGCAGCCCTCCTACCTCAGTCACATGACTACAGCTGCTACGTAAGCAGACCAATACTGGTACCTCCATAGCTCTAACTGCACAAACACACTGATCTACATGTACAAGTCTCACAAACCTTACAGCCCTCCTACCTCAGTCACATCACTACAGCTGCTACGTAAGCAGACCAATACTGGCATATCCAACGCTCTGACTGCACAAACACACTGATCTATGCGCACACGACTTCGCGCACTCTCCTGACTTGTGACATCAGCCTAGGCTCGCTAACGTCCCCTGGCGCCTGAAGCTGGTAACTTTGTGGAATTAATCACGATATGTCTGCATCGAATATGCACTGTTGCTGCTAAGCTGTATTTACGAAGTACTCCGTAAAGTAGTGTTTCAGTACGATAACTGAAAGAATTTATTGAAATTGTCTTTCGCAAACGAAGCAATTCGCAATAAACTTTCGTGCAAACCAACGGGTTTAGTCCGTCATTGTGTTCGGCCGGACTTCTCGTGGATAAACGCAAACATGGCGTATTTGTTCCACCTTTAGGCTATGACCTTTAGTGGTCTTGGGCTGCTTCAAGGTTGTGCAAAACCAAAAATGCTGCGTATCAGAAAGTGTTAGGGTGGACACTGATACTTGACGTAAGGATGGTGGCCGTCCCACTTAAAAATATTTGCTACTGATATATGATTCTTTACGCCCAAGAAGAAGACACTACGATATATCGTATCATGTTTGTCTGTCTTTGTTTCAGGTACGAACTGTGCGTTACGCGGTACAGAACGCAGTGTAAGGCACACGCTCGGCCCACGTGCAAATTCACGGTAAGAGCAACGAACTGCCTTGTTCAGAGACGCGTAGTGCAACTTATTTATTGACACAGGTACCACTTGAAAGCCTCCAAACCCTGCGGGCCAGCAAACCAATTTTTAAAAATAAAATTCTTATTTTTAAACGAAATTTGATTGTATATTAAGTAATTCAGAGATATAATTGTTACTCATTAGTAGTTTTGCAGTTAGATTAATGTAATAATTAGTTATAATACAGGACATACACAAAAGAATGGTGCGGTATCAAAAGTGAATAAAAAATGTATTTCTCACCTTACACGGGCACAACATACACCATCAGCGGCGGCAACTGTTCAAGTTTCTCATTTGGTAATTACAATCCTTCAATGTGTGCACCCTGGGTCACACGACACACATCCACACGGTAATCAAACTCATCCCAGACCAGGTGTAGCATGTCCGCTGTAATGGCCTGCAGTCCATGCGTTATCCGATCACGAATTTTATGGATGGACGTGGGCAATTGTGGTACATAAACGCGCATGAGAAACTTGGACAGTTGCCGCAGCTGACGGTGTATGTTGTGCCCGTGTAATGTGAGACATAAATTTTTTATTCACTTTTGAAACCGCACCATTGTTTTGTGTATGCCCTGTATAAATCTTACTCCGACAAATGTACACTGTTTATGTTATTTAACACATTTGTCTGAGTAGGATTTATTTTAATCAAGAAGAATGTACGGAACAAGTGACGTAATTAGTTATAATTGATATTATTTTAGGAGAGTGGAAATATTCAGCTTTCTTTTTTTGTTACTGATAATTTTTGTTAGGAAATACACAGGCTTACATTCAGAAGAATTATGACTGTAATGTATTTATACGTATTGTGATTGGGTCATACTTAAATCTGGAAGAGTGAAGGGTGTTTGAGCTTAAGCACTTCAAATTTTTCTCACCCCTGCTGTAAAATGTTTTGAACGCGTACAGCGTTTTCTGTAAATTGCACTCGCTTAGGCCTACATGGACGCCTATTTTCGCCATTTAAATATCAAGGGTGGGTTTATCAGTATGGGCACGTATTCTGAGGTAGGTTCGACACAAATTGTGTAGTGTTGTGATACAAATACGTGACGTCATGACCGGTAACACGCTGGTTTATCTGATCTCAGGATTTGATGGGCGTTCTCCAAGGGGTGGGAAATTACGTCTTATGGGTATCATGATTATAAAGGGTGGCGAATCTGATGGCACGATCTGTCTGCGAGTCACGATATCCGTCTTTTCCCTCGAAGAGCTGCATAAATGACAAGATGGTAGTCTGTGGGTTTTATACATTGCTGTAAGTTACATGATTTTGCTTCGAGCATTAAGAATTTAAAGATAAAGAGAGAGAAGAATGTGAAAACATGTGGGAGTGAGAGACACTTTTACAATGACGAAATTACTTGTTAGAAGGTCTCCAGGCTTCGCCGCTCGTCCTTATGGTAGGATAAATATGTACATGAACATGAATATGGAGACAAACACTATTAAACCGGGATTAGACGGCGCGCGGCTCGTCGAGTGACGTGACGTCACTTGCTCGGCCAACAGATCGGAACAGAAAAGACAATCTGGCTACACGACGCGGCACAGCTCGGCAAATGGCGGACCAGCGGCCTTGCTCGGGTAGGTTCGGCTCGGCGTGTGGAATAACGCGTCGTGTTGCTCTCCTGCGACCCGCTTGGCGCGTAGACTTCAAGCGCCGTGTAGCCGCAACAGCTGCCCGCGCTGAGTCCCTTTGAGGATCGTGAAAAAACCGCTTCTGCGGCAATCCAACGAGCCTCGTTCGCCCAATCACAAGCCGCGCCGCGCCAGGCCGGATACACGGCGCGTTTGAATACGATTCTTTGTCAATGACGTCAGTTATGACGTAAAACGAGCCGAGCCACGCGCCGTCTACTTGAAGCTTTAGTAGAAATATAGGGACAGAGGGAACCCGAAGTACTCCGAGAAAACCCTGTCCCAGTGCCATTTTGTCCACCAGAAATCTCACATGGACTAACCTGGGATGGAACCTGTGCCTCCACGGCCAGAGGCCGGCGACTAACCGCCTGAGCCACGGCACGGCCTTTAGACTAAGAGAGACTGTGGGGAGGGGGGGAGAAAGAACATCAATTTGTTAGAAGATTTCCAGCTTCGCCCGCTCGACCTTCTGATAGGAGTAGAATGAAAATGAAGATGTATGAAGACGTTAGAATAGTGATAGTAGTAGCCTGAAATAAGGGTCGCGAAATTTTAATTTCTCAGTAATGTTAAAGCTCATAATTTGGAAACTTGATCTAATTATCTTATACTTTTAAAGCAAGGGGATTAATTTTGATAGATTTAGATCGGGAGGGCCTCGTGAGAAGAAGCGTGAAGCTGCAAGTTGGAGTCTTGGGAATAGTCTCAGCTTTTCTAAAAGTTTCTGACGACGGTGATTGACATTGAGAACTAATTGTCTGCTGGGCTTTGTGCATCGTCCGGATAAAATATAAAAATATAAAATCACGACGTTTCGGAAGCTGGTTCTTCCGGCTGAAGTTGTCCAGTGATTGAGATTAGCTCGGTCTAAGGGATCCATCTGAGTAGGTGTCTCCCCTCCCTTCACCTGAAGACGGAAGAAGAAACAGCTTCCGAAACGTCGCGATTTTATATTTTATCCGGACGATGGACAAAGTCCAGAAGACAATTCTCAATCTCAGCTTTTGCTTGAAGGCAGAAGAAACCCAGGAAAACCTATGTCGAGATGGCCGGTCGCAGGAACATCCGGATGCATACTGACTTCCAGCCAGCAATCAGTTAATCAATAGATGGAAATCCCGTAACGTTTCCCTAACGTGTGTTATTGCATTATTGATAATTTTATTTACATGTTATATGAAACTTTACAGTGACAGTTTGGTCGCAAAGTAACAGTGCAGTTACTGCAGTTACGTAACACGAATGTGTTTCGATCTGTTGTTCATTGCCTTGACAGTCAGCGCACCATGCGGGCTGTCGATTTAAATAATATGATTAACCAAAATTGTATTTAAAGATTCAGTTCGTACCGCGCAGTAAACACACCTCGTCTCAGTTATACAAACCAGTTAGTTAATGTTGTACAGTGAAATAATCGCTGTTTGTTCTGAGATCCACACAAAACACATAAATACAGTCCGTACCGCGCAGTAAACACACTGCGTCTCAGTTATACAAACCAGTTAGTTAATGTTGTACAGTGAAATAATCGCTGTTTGTTCTGAGATCCACACAAAACACATAAATACAGTCCGTACCGCGCAGTAAACACACCTCGTCTCAGTTATACAAACCAGTTAGTTAATGTTGTACAGTGAAATAATCGCTGTTTGTTCTGAGATCCACACAAAACACATAAATACAGTCCGTACCGCGCAGTAAACACACTCCGTCTCAGTTATACAAACCAGTCAGTTAATGCTGTACAGTGAAATAATCGCTGTTTGTTCTGAAATCCACACAAAACACATAAATACAGTCCGTACCGCGCAGTAAACACACTCCGTCTCAGTTATACAAACCAGTCAGTTAATGCTGTACAGTGAAATAATCGCTGTTTGTTCTGAGATCCACACAAAACACATAAATACAGTCCGTACCGCGCAGTAAACACACCCCGTCTCAGTTATACAAACCAGTCAGTTAATGCTGTACAGTGAAATAATCGCTGTTTGTTCTGAGATCCACACAAAACACATAAATACAGTTCGTACCGCGCAGTAAACACACTCCGTCTCAGTTATACAAACCAGTCAGTTAATGTTGTACAGTGAAATAATCGCTGTTTGTTCTGAGATCCACACAAAACACATAAATGCACTGTGTGGGCAGAACGTAGAATTTGTGAATGTTAAACGTATTGATATATAAATATTCGGTTCGTACCGCGCAGTAAACACACCTCGTCTCATTTTTTGACACTATTCCGTGCCCTCTCGCTTACACACCATACAGGGACATGATTATTAAGGGATCGAAGATAAATTAGGTGTTTGTATAAACAGAAAAACTTAAAATAGCAACATAAAACTTTTTAGCTATATTTAATGAAAACGCCATAATAAATATTACTGTTTTAACAGACTGGTTTTTATAACCAAGAAACAACGTGTTTACTGAGCGATACCATCCGAGTCTTTTTAAATGTAGCTACTAGTTCAGATTGATCTAAGTCCCTGTAGGATTACGCACGACGCCATGACGGTGTGTGGTCATCCTCACACAGGAACTGAATTGCCTACGGGGAGAAATCTCACGTGTTTATTGGTTAAGAGTCTGGTCCCCAGAGCAGGTCTAGACGCTTTGCCCCTGTAGCGAGCACAAATCTCTCTCCCTGGTCGTGTACCTCGTAGCCTGGTCGCTGTATTGACAGCGCGTGTGACACAGGGCATTGCCTATTAAGCTCGTGTCGTTACGTTCTCTGTCTCAAACAATTTCCTCTTAATACAAATTCGTTATCGTAGTGAACGTGATTCACTGTTTCTTACCAGCAGTATGTAAATACGCCCAGTACGACACTATCTGAGTTTTCAATTACGGAAAGTGTTCTCTGCTTTTCTGGAATAATCGCGCTTCCGGCAATTAGAAATCTTCCGTCTTCTAGTTGCAGGATAGCTGGCTGTTTGCAGATTTCCCCTAGCGACAGTTCTGGTGGCTGTTTATCGGAGATAAAAGCACCCTTCTAAAGCCTGTCGCTAATGCAGGGGGGTAGAATGAGAGGCGAAGCTGTTTCTCCACCACGTAGATCTCGGACAGGGTATATATTAGATGTCACCCCCCTTCCTGTATCCTCCGTAGCTGTATGTATTAACCCCCATCCCTGTGGGGAATATAGAGTTCATCTTAAAGTGTCGTATCTTTCTTTTAAAGATCACTTGTAATAACGTTACAGCTCTGATATTCTCATCATAATGTTATTGCTATACCGGGTGTACGTGATGCGGCTATGAAAGTATAGCAAGGTATTTGTTACGCGATTACAGTGCGTTGCTAGTAGCTCTGAGGGGATGTCCGTGTTCATCAGCATGTGTAATGTAATGTAATGTAATGTAATGTAATGTAAGTTAACGTTAAACGAATTCTTCGCTTGCCACAGTAGAGCTCCAGTAAGTAACCCTGTTTTTTCTTGGAACTGTGTATTTAATTTATCATTGTGCTATACCGGGTGTGTGAAATGTAATGATGGTTGTGAAAATTGAAGTTTTCATGGTGACAAGTTAGCAGAACCGTGAAGCGCACAGTTCATATCTATCAAGTTAAGAATGCGTGGAGCTTCATCTACACGCCACTATTATACATTTCGCTGTCTTCGGACAATCGGTGAATATCTACATACTGCAGTGCTAGTAACATTAAAGGATTTACATTTTTGAACTTTACGTACAGAACGCTAGTTAAATCCATATTACCTGAAGTGTAAAAGTTGTACGTGTGCATTCAGTGGAGGTATAGCTCCACTTATCGTTAACATTGGCATAGACTAAGATGAGCGGTCAGTTTCACCCCTCGGTCGCATTGTGACATCCTCTTGTATTAAGACGCACATCGCCGTCCCCGGCATCTAGAGTAAGATTGAAATGTGTTATTTGTTCCTAGTCTTCAGAGTTTCGAACCCCGGATCTGCGGGGGAAAGCCCGATCGCATCTGATTTACTGCAGCTTAACTGCATCTGTCTTGTCTGAGCCTGCAATATGCTTGTAGTTAAACTTTTGTCTAGCAGAATAACTGTCAGTGCGTTTGCTTGACATTGGTCAACGCGACATTCACCACGACGTTTGCTTGACATTAGTCAACGCGACATTCACCACGACGTTTGCTTGACGTTAGTCAACGCGACATTCACCACGACGTTTGCTTGACATTAGTCAACGCGACATTCACCACGACGTTTGCTTGACATTGGTCAACGCGACATTCACCACGACGTTTGCTTGACATTAGTCAACGCGACATGCACCACGACGTTTGCTTGACGTTAGTCAACGCGACATTCACCACGACGTTTGCTTGACATTAGTCAACGCGACATTCACCACGACGTTTGCTTGACATTGGTCAACGCGACATTCACCACGACGTTTGCTTGACATTAGTCAACGCGACATTCACCACGACGTTTGCTTGACATTAGTCAACGCGACATTCACCACGACGTTTGCTTGACGTTAGTCAACGCGACATTCACCACGACGTTTGCTTGACATTAGTCAACGCGACATTCACCACGACGTTTGCTTGACGTTAGTCAACGCGACATTCACCACGACGTTTGCTTGACATTGGTCAACGCGACATTCACCACGACGTTTGCTTGACGTTAGTCAACGCGACATTCAACACGACGTTTGCTTGACGTTAGTCAACGCGACATTCACCACGACGTTTGCTTGACATTAGTCAACGCGACATTCACCACGACGTTTGCTTGACATTAGTCAACGCGACATTCACCACGACGTTTGCTTGACATTAGTCAACGCGACATTCACCACGACGTTTGCTTGACGTTAGTCAACGCGACATTCACCACGACGTTTGCTTGACATTAGTCAACGCGACATTCACCACGACGTTTGCTTGACATTAGTCAACGCGACATTCACCACGACGTTTGCTTGATATTAGTCAACGCGACATTCACCACTACGTTTGCTTGACGTTAGTCAACGCGACATTCACCACGACGTTTGCTTGACATTAGTCAACGCGACATTCACTACGACGTTTGCTTGACATTAGTCAACGCGTCATTCACCACGACGTTTGCTTGACGTTAGTCAACGCGACATTCACCACGACGTTTGCTTGACGTTGTCAACGCGACATTCACACGACGTTGCTTGACTTGTCAACGCGACATTCACACGACGTTTGCTTGACATTATCAACGCGACATTCCCACGACTTTGCTTGACTTATCAACGCGACATTCACACGACGTTTGCTTGACATTGGTCACGGACATTCAACGACGTTTCTGACATATGGTCAACGCGACATTACACCACGACGTTTGCTTGACATTAGTCAACGCGACATTCACCACGACGTTTGCTTGACATTAGTCAACGCGACATTCACCACGACGTTTGCTTGACATTAGTCAACGCGACATTCACCACGACGTTTGCTTGACTTAGTCAACGCGACATTCACCACGACGTTTGCTTGACATTAGTCAACGCGACATTCACCACGACGTTTGCTTGACGTTAGTCAACGCGACATTCACCACGACGTTGCTTGACTTGTCAAACGCGACATTCACCACGCTTACTTAGTGACATTGAGTGGCTGTAAGACGCGTAATGCATTATCAACGCGACATTCACCACGACGTTTGCTTGAACGTTAGTCGAACACCCACACGTCTTGCGACAGCGCATTGACGTTTGCTTGCATTAGTCAACGCGACATTCACCACGACGTTTGCTTGACATTAGTCAACGCGACATTCACCACGACGTTTGCTTGACTTAGTCAACGCGACATCACCGAGTGCTGACATGTAAGCAATTCCGATCGTCTTCGTTTGCCTTTCGAGCTTAGTCCACACTGTCGGACATTCACCACGACGTTGCGTTAGACGTAGCTTGTCACGCGACATTCACCACGACTTTGCTGCGTATAGTCAACGCGCATTCGCTCTGCGTTAGTCCGCGACTTCGGTTTGCTTGCGTAGTCAACCATTCGGTTTCGCCTGTACGTAAACGCACATGTACGGAAGTGCGACTTGTATACGCGCATAACTGCTCGTTATCACCGATATGCTCGTCGTTACGTCTTTGTCTTATCATTAGCACTGTCGGTATCAACACCTGTCTGGCTTGACAGTCACGTCACTGCGGATTACCACTGTGTGTTAGCTGCCAACTTGTACGATATATCGCCACTGTCGTATAGCCTTCGTATCCCGTCGGTAATCGCCACTGTCGTATATACGCCTCTGTCGGTATATACGCCTCTGTCGGTTATATAAAATGTCGGTATATCGCCTGTCGGTAATAGGTCGTATACGCCTCTGTCGGTATATAGCCTCTGTCGGTATAGCCCTGTCGGTATAAACGCCTCTGTCGGTATATCGCCTCTGGTCTGTGGTATATCGCCACTGTTACGGTATATCGCCTCTGTCGGTATATCGCCTCTGTCGGTATATCGCCTCTGTCGGTATATCGCCTCTGTCGGTATATCGCCTCTGTCGGTATATCGCCTCTGTCGGTATATCGCCTCTGTCGGTATATACGCCTCTGTCGGTATATCGCCTCTGTCGGTATATCGCCCTGTCGGTATATCGCCTACTGTCGGTATATCGCCTCTGTCGGTATATCGCCTCTTGTCGGTATATGCCACTGTCGGTATATCGCCACTGTCGGTATAATCGCCACTGTCGGTATATCGCCCTCGTGCCTGTCGGTATATGCCTCTGTCGGTATATCGCCTCTGTCGGTATATAGCCTCTGTCGGTATATCGCCTCTGTCGGTATATCGCCTCTGTCGGTATATGCCTCTGTCGGTATATCGCCCTGTCGGTTATGCCTGTCGGTATATCGCCACTGTCGGTATATCGCCTCTGTCGGTATATCGCCACTGTCGGTATATCGCCACTGTCGGTATATCGCCTCTGTCGGTATATCGCCACTGTCGGTAATCGCCACTGTCGGTATATCGCCACTGTCGGTATATCGCCACTGTCGGTGTATCGCCTCTGTCGGTATATAGCCTCTGTCGGTATATAGCCTCTGTCGGTATATCGCCTCTGTCGGTATATCGCCACTGTCGGTATATCGCCTCTGTCGGTATATCGCCTCTGTCGGTATATCGCCACTGTCGGTATATCGCCACTGTCGGTATATCGCCACTGTCGGTGTATCGCCTCTGTCGGTATATCGCCACTGTCGGTATATCGCCTCTGTCGGTATATCGCCTCTGTCGGTATATCGCCTCTGTCGGTATATCGCCTCTGTCGGTATATCGCCTCTGTCGGTATATCGCCACTGTCGGTATATCGCCACTGTCGGTATATCGCCTCTGTCGGTATATCGCCTCTGTCGGTATATCGCCACTGTCGGTATATCGCCACTGTCGGTATATCGCCACTGTCGGTATATCGCCTCTGTCGGTATATCGCCTCTGTCGGTATATCGCCTCTGTCGGTATATCGCCACTGTCGGTATATCGCCACTGTCAGTATATCGCCTCTGTCGGTATATCGCCACTGTCGGTATATCGCCACTGTCGGTATATCGCCACCCTCACTTAGCGGCCATTAAAGGTCACAGTATTTCGATTGTTATCGTGTATGTACCGCTAGAAACTGCAGTGGACAAAAGCTGCACACAGACAGACACAGGACACAGACACACGGAAGCACACACAGACACACACAGACAGACACACGGAAACACACACAAACAGACAGACACACACAGACAGACAGACACACACAGACAGACAGACACACACATACAGACACACAGACACAGACATACAGACAGACACACAGACACACACACATGCGAGTCTCCAGTCATGTGACATTAACTCTTAATACGTGTTACCTGTAAATGTTTAGCAAAGCACAAGTTTTGGACCTGCTGGTGGTGCGGCAGTCAGACGTTGGGTAGCTGTGCAGAAGAGAAGCGTAAAATAAGGACGAATGATACAGAACATTGAAACACTGCGAGCGAGCGGAACACGAATGTGTAAAGCGTTCGGTAGGTGTGTCCTCCTGCTGGAGTATATGACAGAGTGAAAGAAGCAGTGTGTGTGGTTAGAGTGTTATCTACATACAGGCGACGTAGGGGCAGCTGTGCGACTGTTTGCAAAACGAGACTGGTATAGTGAAAGGCGAGTCCTGCATGGGGCACAGTGTCTAGGCCAAAGGTCACATGACTGAGGAGTCTGAAATTCAATCCTTGGCGGCGGCAAGAAGCTCTTCTGTTGCCCAAAGCGTCCACAGTCATCTTGCATCCCATCCAATGCCGACTGGGGTCTCTTCGCGGGGATAAAAGCGGCCGGGTCGTTCAGCCGACCATTCAGATGTCTGGTGCAGAAGATAAGAATGTGTGGAACTGTACCTCCAGTCACCCATATGACTGCCTGACATGGTGCGTAACCCTGTAAAGGCTAGTGGTTATATATACCACCAAGTTTAACATTAAAAATATTCTGTGTTTCGGCCCACACAGTGTAGTATGTGTTTTGTGTGGATCTCAGAACAAACAGCGATTATTTCACTGTACAGCATTAACTGACTGGTTTGTATAACTGAGACGGAGTGTGTTTACTGCGCGGTACGGACTGTATTTATGTGTTTTGTGTGGATCTCAGAACAAAAAGCGATTATTTCACTGTACAGCATTAACTGACTGGTTTGTATAACTGAGACGGAGTGTGTTTACTGCGCGGTACGGACTGTATTTATGTGTTTTGTGTGGATCTCAGAACAAACAGCGATTATTTCACTGTACAGCATTAACTGACTGGTTTGTATAACTGAGACGGAGTGTGTTTACTGCGCGGTACGGACTGTATTTATGTGTTTTGTGTGGATCTCAGAACAAACAGCGATTATTTCACTGTACAGCATTAACTGACTAGTTTGTATAACTGAGACGGAGTGTGTTTACTGCGCGGTACGGACTGTATTTATGTGTTTTGTGTGGATCTGAGAACAAACAGCGATTATTTCACTGTACAACATTAACTGACTGGTTTGTATAACTGAGACGGAGTGTGTTTACTGCGCGGTACGAACTGTATTTATGTGTTTTGTGTGGATCTCAGAACAAACAGCGATTATTTCACTGTACAACATTAACTGACTGGTTTGTATAACTGAGACGGAGTGTGTTTACTGCGCGGTACGAACTGTATTTATGTGTTTTGTGTGGATCTCAGAACAAACAGCGATTATTTCACTGTACAACATTAACTGACTGGTTTGTATAACTGAGACGGAGTGTGTTTACTGCGCGGTACGGACTGTATTTATGTGTTTTGTGTGGATCTCAGAACAAACAGCGATTATTTCACTGTACAGCATTAACTGACTGGTTTGTATAACTGAGACGGAGTGTGTTTACTGCGCGGTACGGACTGTATTTATGTGTTTTGTGTGGATCTCAGAACAAACAGCGATTATTTCACTGTACAGCATTAACTGACTGGTTTGTATAACTGAGACGGAGTGTGTTTACTGCGCGGTACGGACTGTATTTATGTGTTTTGTGTGGATCTCAGAACAAACAGCGATTATTTCACTGTACAGCATTAACTGACTGGTTTGTATAACTGAGACGGAGTGTGTTTACTGCGCGGTACGGACTGTATTTATGTGTTTTGTGTGGATCTCAGAACAAACAGCGATTATTTCACTGTACAGCATTAACTGACTAGTTTGTATAACTGAGACGGAGTGTGTTTACTGCGCGGTACGGACTGTATTTATGTGTTTTGTGTGGATCTGAGAACAAACAGCGATTATTTCACTGTACAACATTAACTGACTGGTTTGTATAACTGAGACGGAGTGTGTTTACTGCGCGGTACGAACTGTATTTATGTGTTTTGTGTGGATCTCAGAACAAACAGCGATTATTTCACTGTACAGCATTAACTGACTGGTTTGTATAACTGAGACGGAGTGTGTTTACTGCGCGGTACGGACTGTATTTATGTGTTTTGTGTGGATCTCAGAACAAACAGCGATTATTTCACTGTACAGCATTAACTGACTGGTTTGTATAACTGAGACGGAGTGTGTTTACTGCGCGGTACGGACTGTATTTATGTGTTTTGTGTGGATCTCAGAACAAACAGCGATTATTTCACTGTACAGCATTAACTGACTGGTTTGTATAACTGAGACGGAGTGTGTTTACTGCGCGGTACGGACTGTATTTATGTGTTTTGTTTGGATCTCAGAACAAACAGCGATTATTTCACTGTACAACATTAACTGACTGGTTTGTATAACTGAGACGGAGTGTGTTTACTGCGCGGTACGGACTGTATTTATGTGTTTTGTTTGGATCTCAGAACAAACAGCGATTATTTCACTGTACAACATTAACTGACTAGTTTGTATAACTGAGACGGAGTGTGTTTACTGCGCGGTACGGACTGTATTTATGTGTTTTGTGTGGATCTGAGAACAAACAGCGATTATTTCACTGTACAACATTAACTGACTGGTTTGTATAACTGAGACGGAGTGTGTTTACTGCACGGTACGGACTGTATTTATGTGTTTTGTGTGGATCTCAGAACAAACAGCGATTATTTCACTATACAACATTAACTGACTGGTTTGTATAACTGAGACGGAGTGTGTTTACTGCGCGGTACGGACTGTATTTATGTGTTTTGTGTGGATCTCAGAACAAACAGCGATTATTTCACTATACAACATTAACTGATTGGTTTTTATAACCGAGACGGAGTGTGTTTACTGCGCGGTACGGGCTGAGTGTTGAAATATAATTCAGGTTAATTGTAGTCTTTGAGGGCTTAATTAAGCGCCGGAAGTACTATACTTGTGGTAGGGAAACATGAGGGAATGAGACCACTTGGAAGACCTAGGCGTAGATGGAAGTATAATATTAAAATTTATCTTCAAGAAATAGGATGGGGATATGGACTGGATTGTTCTGGCTCTGTATAGGGACAGGTGGCGGGCTCTTGTGAAAGTGGTAATGAACATCTGTGTTTCATAAAATACGAGGAATTTCTTGCTGAGGACTTTCTAACCTCTCAAGAAGGACTCTGCTCCATGGAGTCGGTAACTACTGAACCTTTACCTTTACCTTTACAGGTCTGCAATTTCTTTCAATCAAACTTTTGATTTTGTCTCTCTGTGTGGCAGTGGACTGTAAGTAACTAGCAGTAACGGACTATTTTTTGACAACCCGATTGTCAGTAGCCTACCCAAGGGCAAATCCTGTCTCGGGCCACAAGAAGTGTTTAGACGTTAGTTTCATCCTCTCGTCTAGACCTCGCTGTCACAAGGTTCCATTTATTGTCTGTGTTTCCAACAGCGTTTTTTGATTAATTTGTGATCTGGTGTATCCGTTGTCACTCGTCGTGATTTGATATCCCGCTAACTGGTGACGAAAAGTCGGTTGAGCTACCTAGTTTCATAAGGGCTTAACACACAAAAATGAATTATGAGAAAATTAGATTTTGTGAAAATCAGATTTTTGTTAAATTCTCTGCTTTCAGCTCAATACGAGAAGTTAAGTTTATACAGGGCATACA
The DNA here is from genome assembly GCA_021186555.1 of Reticulitermes speratus. Lineage (NCBI taxonomy): Eukaryota > Metazoa > Arthropoda > Insecta > Blattodea > Rhinotermitidae > Reticulitermes > Reticulitermes speratus. The sequence continues at coordinate 42,126,914 of JAJKFL010000014.1, read as the reverse complement.
CAAAAGAATGGTGCGGTTTCAAAAGTGAATAAAGAATTTATTTCTCACCTTACACGGGCACAACAAACACCGTCAGCGGCGGCAACTGTCCAAGTTTCTCATTTGGTAATTACAATCCTTCAATGTGTGCACCCTGGGTCACACGACACACATCCACACGGTAATCAAACTCATCCCAGACCCGGTGTAGCATGTCCGCTGTAATGGCCTGCAGTGCATGCGTTATCCGATCACGAATTTCATGGATGGACGTGGGCAATGGTGGTACATAAACGCTGTCTTTAACGAACCCCCTAAGAAAGAAATCGCACGGTGTAAGATCTGGCGAACGGGGTGGCCAAGGGAGAAGATCTGGACACCTCAAAACGGAGCACACAGAAAGCCTTCTCCTGCTGCAACGCCATCTTTGAAACTGGCCCCGCGGCCACGCAGTAAGCATGAGAAGCGAACTGCTGGTAGCGCATGAGAAACTTGGACAGTTGCCGCAGCTGACGGTGTATGTTGTGGCCGTGTAATGTGAGACATAAATTTTTTATTCACTTTTGAAACCGCACCATTCTTTTGTGTATGCCCTGTATAAGCTGAAGACAGACACTTCATTTCACTTATGCAAGCATTATTAATACCATCTATTAATGGTATGTTTTAATAACAAGTTGTGTGTAGGAGATAAAGGAAATGTTGTGGGAAATTATTGGATTTTTGGTTTTTTCGCTGTAATTCCGCGCACAGCTAAAAAAGTGGTATTCAACCTGGGGTACGCGTACCCCCGGGGGTACGCGAAGACATTTTACGGGGTACGTAAAATTAAAAAAAAAATATTATTTCATGATAAACACTGAATAATCTGGGCCAGATTTAGGGTTAGCCACAAGAGACCGGACGTAAGGACATGCGATTTGGGAGCGCCATTTTTCTCTCTCTCTCTCTCCTTTATGCGATTCTTATCTGGGCGGCTAGTTTCATTTTATTCCACACAGTGCATATAATTTTGCTTTGCTAAAATACATTTGTTCCTTTATTAATTTTTATACGATAGGCAATAATATATTTGTTATTTAATAGCTTGACTCTCCTTTTTCTCATTTAAAACTTATTATTTAATACATTATTTTGGATGTAATTTAATTAACTTATTTTAGATGTAGATTATAGACTGTGTATAACTTGAATTATGTACCAACAACTTTGGGGGTACAAAGTTGAAGAGAAATTATATGTGGGGGTACGCGAACAAAAAAGGTTGAATACCACTGAGCTAAAGCACAACTACGAGAACTTCACCGTATAATCGGTAGAGGTCATGAGTGTGCAGTCGGACACTATAGCAGTCTGCTCGTTCCACTGATGCTTATCAGCGCTTTGTTGCCCAAACTCTGCATGTCTAACTGTACGTTGCCGTGAGCTGATTTTAAAGCCGGGGGAGGTAAAGTAATACCAGTTTTCTCTGTTATCTTTTTCAGGAGAAATCTGAGTTAGGACGAAATAGATTTTTTTTGTGAAGGGCCTCGCAGCAGAAGCTACGGACGCACCGCAGCCTTAGGGCTTATTGTACAACACTGTGATGAAGATGATTGGTTTTTTTTTTCGTTTTTCCATGTAATGTAGCACCGGTGGAATGAAATTGACAGGAGAAAACCGAAGTACTCGGGGGAAAAACCTGTTCCAGTGCCATTTTGTGCACCACAAATCCCACATGGATTGACCCGGGATCGAACCCGGGCTTCCGCGGTGGAAATAGATTACTATTTCATTTTTAAACGCGGGTATGATAGGGATCCTACAGTAAAGGAATGCAGTATTCATCCTGCGATTATTGAGGTCTGACGAACCACTTTACTGTGTTCTTGTTCGCTTGAGAGCTTTGTGTGCGACACGGGAAATGTCTTGCAAAATCTGTAATCTTATTGAGTTGTAACTTTTATTGTGTGTTCTTTGTGTATAGTCAGTCTCCGTTATTATTTAGGGAATACATAAACAGTTTGTTAAAGTTATGTAAAGTCGAGTTTCGTAGGATAAAATTCCTTTGTTATTGCACGGGGTTACAGCTGCGGACCTACTTATTGCTCCGAGAGAGGAATGAGCACAAACTTAAACTAATAATTTGATATTTTTATACAGGGTGTTTATAAATTTCCGTACTTGAGAATGGTTTGTTGAAACGATAGAGGCTCCCCCTTTTTTTTATCGGACCTAGTTGCGGACCTACTTATTGCTCCGAGAGAGGAATGAGCACAAACTTAAACTAATAATTTGATTTTTTATACAGAGTGTTCATAAATTTCCGTACTTGAGAATGGTTTGTTGAAACGATAGGGGCTCCCCCTTTTTATTTATCGGACCTAGTTGCGGACCTACTTATTGCTCCGAGAGAGGAATGAGCACAAACTTAAACTAATAATTTGATTTTTTATGCAGGGTGTTCATAAATTTCCGTACTTGATAATGGTTTGTTGAAACGATAGAGGCTCCCCGTTTTTTTTATCGGACCTAGTTGCGGACCTACTTATTGCTCCGAGAGAGGAATGAGCACAAACTTAAACTAATAATTTGATTTTTTATACAGGGTGTTCATAAATTTCCGTACTTGATAATGGTTTGTTGAAGCGATAGAGGCTCCCCTTTTTTTTATCGGACCTAGTTGCGGACCTACTTATTGCTCCGAGAGAGGAATGAGCACAAACTTAAACTAATAATTTGATTTTTATACAGGGTGTTCATAAATTTCCGTACTTGATAATGGTTTGTTGAAACGATAGAGGCTCTTCTTTTTTTCTGTCGGACCTAGTTACTGACCGTAAAAGAATGTGTGGTAAAACTGGGCCAGCTGTGGAGTTACCGTCTGTAGTGCCGCAGATCACAGAACAGTTGGTAGTGTGTTGTAAGTCAGTGATACGGCGTGGCAAGTTAAGCAGGAGTGACATCTGCTGTGGCAAGTGTCACTGAAGGAACTCTGGCTGCAGTTGTTGAATATTTTAGCATTCATCTGCAAACCGTATCTCTTGTACAGGCATTTCGGTATGGAATTTCTTACGTGATTAAGCCTTTTGTATTTTATTAGTGTAGTGATATGTGTAAATGTAATACACCATACAGGCGCTCAAGACTAATTTAGGATAAATAATAAAATCAGACGTATAATGTATTGTGTAATATATTCATAATACATTGTACGTGTTTGTATTACAGTAGGCCCTCGATTTAACGGACTAATTTGGGGAAGGGGTGTCCGCTATTGCCTAAAGTCCGTTAAATCGAATGTATTTTAAAAACATATATTAATAACAAACTTACAATGTACAGGGTGTATTAAAATGTTATTATAATGTATATGTATGAATAAAATATTATTATAATGTACATTCAGTATATTATACACGTCACTAAAACATCTGTTAAAAATATAAAAATTAATTTACGACAGGAACAAATTTTTCATTTAGGACAGAAATTTTTTGTCTTTAAATCCGAAGTCCGTTAAATCGGGGTCCGTAAAATCGATGGCCTACTGTATTTTATTGTTTATCCTAAATTTCTTTTGAGTACAATAAAATACCCGGATCGTTTTTTTATCTGACAACTGCCGTTTGTTACTTCCCACCGGTATTCCACCGCGCATGTGTGACTGCGATCGGCTGAGTGACCTACTGTAATACTGTAAAGGAGTCGACTGGAAGTGACAAACGATAGTTGAAAATGATCATATGGAAGGATTTATAGACACATTGTAAGTATGGGAAGCATGCTTATACATCGAGTACAACATAGCACTACCAGATGGCAGCACTGCGATAGATTAATCCTTGGTTTGCTGTAAGAACAGGAAATAGGCCGTGGAATAGCGCGTGGCGATAAAAATTGAATAGTAATTGAGTTTTTTAAATAGCTATAGATTCAGTGTCTTCAATTCATTATACCAACTAAATGCATATTATTATTTACATATGATTGTTATACACGTAAATGACAACAACAACAGAGCCTATTGCAGACTGTGGAACCTTGTAAATAGTGGCTTGTTACTGGCAGTTGGTTTTAAATATGGCGTATTGAGCTGTCTGAAGATGGTACGTTTGTGCCGAAACATGTCGCAGCTACGTGTATAACACTTATATGTAACTAATATTGTGCATTTGGTGTAATAAATTGAATACATTGATCTAAAAATATACGGATTGGACAGCCTAAAAATAAGCTATATATTCGTTACACGTTGTAGCTGCACACCAGATGTAACTGGATGCTATCCCTGGCGAAGACTGGGCACGTCGCTAGTATGGGATATACGTGAGGAACAATGAAGAAGAGCCCGTGGAGCATTGCACCAACGACCTTATACTCTTTCATGGAGTGATGCTACGTTCAAGCAGACATTTTGATAATACATGCAGATTATTCGATGGTCATATGGAGGTCGAAGTAGAGGGTAGAGGCAGGCCTGAACGGAGATAAAACGAAGCATATGGAGATGGGTGTCTCGTGCGTGTAAATGCAGTCGCAAATGGGTCCATTGTACCCTGGGATTATAGACTAATGAATATTGAGTAATGGTGGAATTATAAATGGCAGTGGGAAGCTGAAGAACTGAGAGGAGAGCTGTGAACAAACACGTGTCCGCGACTAACCATCTGAGCTATGGCATGGCGAGGACATTAACACTTTAAAGACTTCGATCAAACTGAATTATATTTAAATATTCAGCTCGTACCGCGCAGTAAAAACTCTCCGTCTCGGTTATAAAAACCAGTCAGTTAATGTTGTACAGTGAAATAATCGCTCTTTGTTCTGAGATCCACACAAAACACATAAATACACTGTGTGGGCAGAACGTAGAATTTGTGACTGTTAAACGTATTGATATATAAATATTCAGTTCGTACCGCGCAGTAAACACACTCCGTCTCAGTTATACAAACCAGTCAGTTAATGTTGTACAGTGAAATAATCGCTCTTTGTTCTGAGATCCACACAAAACACATAAATACACTGTGTGGGCAGAACGTAGAATTTGTGACTGTTAAACGTATTGATATATAAATATTCAGTTCGTACCGCGCAGTAAACACACTCCGTCTCAGTTATACAAACCAGTCAGTTAATGCTGTACAGTGAAATAATCGCTGTTTGTTCTGAGATCCACACAAAACACATAAATACAGTCCGTACCGCGCAGTAAACACACTCCGTCTCAGTTATACAAACCAGTCAGTTAATGCTGTACAGTGAAATAATCGCTGTTTGTTCTGAGATCCACACAAAACACATAAATACAGTCCGTACCGCGCAGTAAACACACTCCGTCTCAGTTATACAAACCAGTCAGTTAATGCTGTACAGTGAAATAATCGCTGTTTGTTCTGAGATCCACACAAAACACATAAATACAGTCCGTACCGCGCAGTAAACACACTCCATCTCAGTTATACAAACCAGTCAGTTAATGTTGTACAGTGAAATAATCGCTGTTTGTTCTGAGATCCACACAAAACACATAAATACAGTCCGTACCGCGCAGTAAACACACTCCATCTCAGTTATACAAACCAGTCAGTTAATGTTGTACAGTGAAATAATCGCTGTTTGTTCTGAGATCCACACAAAACACATAAATACAGTCCGTACCGCGCAGTAAACACACTCCGTCTCAGTTATACAAACCAGTCAGTCAGTTAATGCTGTACAGTGAAATAATCGCTGTTTGTTCTGAGATCCACACAAAACACATAAATACAGTCCGTACCGCGCAGTAAACACACTCCATCTCAGTTATACAAACCAGTCAGTTAATGTTGTACAGTGAAATAATCGCTGTTTGTTCTGAGATCCACACAAAACACATAAATACAGTCCGTACCGCGCAGTAAACACACTCCATCTCAGTTATACAAACCAGTCAGTTAATGCTGTACAGTGAAATAATCGCTGTTTGTTCTGAGATCCACACAAAACACATAAATACAGTCCGTACCGCGCAGTAAACACACTCCGTCTCAGTTATACAAACCAGTCAGTTAATGCTGTACAGTGAAATAATCGCTGTTTGTTCTGAGATCCACACAAAACACATAAATACAGTCCGTACCGCGCAGTAAACACACTCCGTCTCAGTTATACAAACCAGTCAGTTAATGTTGTACAGTGAAATAATCGCTGTTTGTTCTGAGATCCACACAAAATACATAAATACACTGTGTGGGCAGAACGTGTGAATGTTAAACGTGGCGGTACATAAAGTAATCGCTAGAGTTTAAAGGGTTGTACAGGGTGTACCGTACAAAAATCGGCCAAATAATGTAAACAGTTTATTTTTATTTGTTTAAACATAAGAATGTAATAAACAATGTGTAATTACAGTAGTGCTGAAAATGTCCCCCACATAGAACACTTTTCTCACAGTGTTTTTTTTTTTCAGTTTTTCCGAAGAATTTTTTGGTCAATGCCCTCAAGAGCTTGTTATGTTTAACGTCCTCCAAGCTTATTGGGTTATTGCTGTAGAATCTTTCTTTAAAAACCCCAGGAACACGAAGTCAGGTGGTATGAGGTCTGGTGATCGTGGTGGCCAGTGTCCACGCTCGACATTGCGATTATCAAAGACCTTCTGCTGTTGTGTAATATGGGCTGAACCAACAATCCCGTTCATTCTTTTCCAGTAGAAAAATGGATTAAGTCAGATGATTTCGAGCAGACTAAATTCCGAGAATGCCTGCTGTCACCGGGTTCAGACTTTTGTCTTTCTACCTCAGACGCGGGAGATTGAAGTATACACAACTGAATTTAGGTCGTGGTTTGTATGGACGTACAGCTCTGTTCTTACGCTGAGTTGAGGACATGTATTGAAGGTTGGTGATACTGGCCAGGGAGTGTTTGAGAAAACTATTTGGATCGAAAGGTCTGTAAGATTGGGAATAGCTGCATACTGAGAAGAACAACAATTTATACTTGTAATTGGGTTGGAGGGGCATGTAGCACGCCTGGGAGGGCTGAAGAATTCTCGTAGAATGCCTGGAAAACTGAGGGCAAGACACCATTTGGGAGACCTTGTTATAGACGGAAGGTATAGTAAAGTTGTTGCTATCCTGTAGAAACTGAATATGTAGTTTTGGACGTGAGACACTTTGTTCAGGATAGGCTCCATGTGGGTCTGTTACGAAGACGTTAATGAATGTTCCTTTAAGACAGCGGTTCCCAAACTTTTTCGGTCTACCGCCCCCCTTGGTTCCATATACACACCCACAGCGCCCCCCTACCTTTTTTAAAAAAAACATAAATGCGCTTTTGTTTTCACTTTTATTTTATATTTAAAAAATTGTTTAAATAAAATTATAAGAGTTAAACTTAATGTTTTATGTGTTAATTAATAAATTAAAATTTATTATATTTTTTATGATTAACAATAATTCATCTAGCAATAGTTTATTAAACAAACAATATGTGCTTTAATAAGATTCATAAATTAAAATACTAAGAAATTTAGTTAATTTTTTATTTTTAACACAAAAATTACTTTATTTCAATTTTATTATAAAAATAAATGCACTACTTGTCTACTAGCGCCCCCCCTGTGATAATAACAGCGCTCCCTTCCACCTCTCGTACCTATTAGCGCGCACCTCGGTAATCCCACCGCCCCCCATGGGGGCTGTACCGCCCACTTTGGGAACCACTGGTTTAAAACGTGGAGCTGTTCCAGTTACCGCTGGCCGCTCTTCAATTTACATCGCTTTTTCTCGCTGTCTGCCTCTTTTGGAATTGCGCCCTGAACCGTCGAATCTCTGGGACGGATATGAGTGCGGTCTGCGGGTGGTTTGATGTTGGAACGAACTTTGTGACTTCATTATGTTTTGGCGGCGCGGTAGAGACGTGTCTTGTCACCATGGCGACGCACTGAGCCAGGTATCGACGACAGTTCCACACAGCGTGGCGTTTGATGTACTCCTTCGGCGCATTATACGGTAGTACTTGCTAGAACACTAACAAGAATGGCAATGTACGTATAAACGTAACATTGAGGCGCGTTCGCGTAACCATTGTTGCCGTGGAAAAGCAATAAGTATTACATATTCTGAGTGTGTGTCTGTAGCCTTAGTTATCCAGCATGCAAAGCGCATGCGCCGTATTATATTGTCATCTGTGACCTGTCTGGCTCTTCCATATTTTTCAACATTATCTCATAAATGGCACGATTTTCGGGAAAAATTTATATTATACTTTGAACACCTCCAACACATCACGCGCTGCTCCAATGTACTGTAACAATTCTGTCCGTGACACATATTCACTCTGCACGGGAGAATTTCAGTCTGTTCTTCTACACAAACGTGAATTCAAAATTTTGTTAAGTAATTGTTTTATACAAAAGCAATTAATGTACCCCCCTGATGATGGACCAGTAGGGTCCGAAACGTGTAGCAGTTTAGTGTTTTTAAAAATATTATTGTGAATTTATGACATTTATGTGCATTTGTTGGTTGATATCACAAAAATTGTTTTATATTTATCAATTTTCTCCTGCTAGAAACGACGGTGTTCGGCTGTGTTTACGGGCACAACAAAATTACGATTTACTGCCTGTTACTGTGACGACTTTCTTAGGCATCGTGGGTCGAGACACGCCGTGGTTTAGCACTTAATCGTTATGTTAAACCCGCCACATTACGGTCCCATTTCTAGTTATATAGTGTTTAGACGAATTTGAAGGTTTAAGGCCTTGCCATAGCTCAGGCGGGTTTGTCGCCGGCCTCTTGGCGCGGGTACCTGGGTTATATCCAGGCTGTCCGTGTTGGATTTGTGGAGGCGGGGGACAGGTTTTTGTCCATGTACTTTATATTATATATACCGTGCATTTCAAAATTAATTATTTTATTCCAACAAATGCACTATACTGTTTTAGTGTTTTCTTGTCCCTACACATGTTTCGGCACTCTTTGTGCCATCTTCAGGAGTCCTGAGGATGGCACAAGGAGTGCCGAAACATAAGTACGGACAAGAAAACACTAAAATAGTGTAGTGCATTTGTTGGAATAAAATAATTAATTTTCTCCACGTATTTCGGGGTTTACCCTATCGTCATTTCACTTACTTTGGATGGATGTGTTGGTGGATAGAGAAAGATTAATTAATGTTGGCAGTTGGGGAGGGGGCGGGGGGTTGAAATACTTCACTTGTACGCTATTAAAAGAAATTAGCGCACAAGCTTTCCGTAATGTGATCCCTTGTTTTAAAAAAAAGTCCGAAATATTATACAACGGTTGTCCCGAGACGTTTAGTTTTCAAGGTACACGTCACCATACGATTGACACCTCATAGTTACACGTACACTATGTATAGCGGACAATCGTCCGGAAACAGTTGTGTGTTCAGCGAGAAGTGGTAAGGATCCAACTTTTCGTCAGGAAATACTTCGAGAATCCTCAGTTGGGGTAGTCTCGATTTTTATGCGATATCACGTGAGCCTGCGCGGTCTCGTTCCACAGCTGCAATTATGGCATGTTCATTGACTGGTGTTCGTAGAGTCCGTGGTCAACCTGCATTCACAAGTGTCACTCCATGTATCACGGAGACGCTCCGCCTACATGGCTCTCGTTCCACAGCTGCAATTATGGCATGTTCATTGGCTGGTGGTCGTACAGTCCGTGGTCAACCTGCATTCACAAGTGTCACTCCATGTATCACGGAGACGCTCCGCCTACATGGCTCTCGTTCCACAGCTGCAATTATGGCATGTTCATTGACTGGTGTTCGTAGAGTCCGTGGTCAACCTGCATTCACAAGTGTCACTCCATGTATCACGGAGACGCTCCGCCTACATGGCTCTCGTTCCACAGCTGCAATTATGGCATGTTCATTGACTGGTGTTCGTAGAGTCCGTGGTCAACCTGCATTCACAAGTGTCACTCCATGTATCACGGAGACGCTCCGCCTACATGGCTGTCGTTCCACAGCTGCAATTATGGCATGTTTATTGGCTGGTTGTCGTACAGTCCGTGGGCAACCTGCATTCACAAGTGTCACTCCATATATCACGGAGACGCTCCGCCTACATGGCTGTCGTTCCACAGCTGCAATTATGGCATGTTCATTGGCTGGTGGTCGTACAATCCGAGAGCAACCTGCATTCAGAAGTGTCACTCCATGTATCACGGAGACGCTCTGCCTACATGGCTCTCGTTCCACAGCTGCAATTATGGCATGTTCATTGACTGGTGTTCGTAGAGTCCGTGGTCAACCTGCTTTCACAAGTGTCACTCCATGTATCACGGAGACGCTCCGCCTACATGGCTGTCGTTCCACAGCTGCAATTATGGCATGTTCATTGGCTGGTGTTCGTAGAGTCCGTGGTCAACCTGCTTTCACAAGTGTCACTCCATGTATCACGGAGACGCTCCGCCTACATGGCTGTCGTTCCACAGCTGCAATTATGGCATGTTCATTGACTGGTGTTCGTAGAGTCCGTGGTCAACCTGCATTCAGAAGTGTCACTCCATGTATCACGGAGACGCTCCGCCTACATGGCTGTCGTTCCACAGCTGCAATTATGGCATGTACATTGACTGGTGTTCGTACAATCCGAGAGCAACCTGCATTCACAAGTGTCACTCCATGTATCACGGAGCCGCTCCTGCAGTCATCGTAACCCAGAGTCATAGATGACATATGCCATGATGATGTAGTGTGAACGTCTATGTTTCAATACCAACTCGACTATCAGAGGCACTGAGTGTTAAGAGCATGTCGCAGTGTTCGTCGTGTGTGAATCACGATCATTACATGGCAGCTGTGCCATATTGTGCATTGAGTACACTCGGCAACGCACTTCGCCGTCGTGACAGGCCACTGATGAGAAGTGTGTTACCCCATTTGACAGTGACGTGCTTGTCGAAAACAAAACCTTTCAGGGTAAGTGTTGTATAATATTTACGAGTTATTTTTTTAAAATAACTAGTGACAATATGGGGTGCTTATGCGCGAATCTATTTTTTTTTATCCTGTCTCTTTGAATTTTTCTGCTATGTATGTTTACACGAGCTGGTACTGTTTGCGAGGACCTGAAAATAGTTGAGATTTTCTCAGTGTGCTTGACCCTTGAAAATGGGACCGATAGGTTGTCCCGAAACGTCGGTCACTACCATTCTACGCTAACATACCTGAAAAGCGAATATCTCATTAACAGCGCGGCGGAAGTCTGAAATCGCGCTTCAAAATACTTTCTGGCATGTGCAGGTAATTATTTTCTTTTCATTACTTGGTTACTTTATATGACGCTGTATCAACTGGTGGCATGTAGAATCAGAATAATGAATGAAGGTGAATTTGAGATAAATCTGGTGTCAAATATTTGAAGTTTTATGTCTATACAGGATAGCCCGGGGGAAACTTGAGACAATTTTCGGTCTGAAGACGTGGTCTTCCGGTAATTCTGTGGTTTGTTAACTTCGTGCTTTTTGCTTACTTGGCGCGAGGAAGGGCCAGACTCTTACCGGTCTCAGCTTTTATCTGCTGAGCTGGTCCGGTACTTTGTCGATCTTTATAGACGAGATCTTCCACGGTTGAGAGGCTTCTTGGGAACTTGAGGGAGATGTTTGAGTGTTAGCAGCAGCTTTAGCGTGAGAGTGGAAGAGTTTGAGAGACGGAGTGCAGTGTTGCGTGGAGAATTTTAATACAGGAAAGGCGGGTAAGTATTAGTCGGGTAAGAATTACCTCAGGAAATGCAGTGGTTTGCATTGCATTGGGCGTTGGGTGCGCTAGTAGAAGGATATTAGGCTGCTGGAGGCGGTCGAACATTATTACGGGAAGTGTTTTCCGGCTGGAAGCTGTTTGTACGTACTTTGTGTGTTTTCCGCAGCTGCTCCCAGCGTTGCTTATGTAAACCAAACGACAGACTAAAATAGGTTACTGTGGTGGTGGTTGTTACTGTGGTTACTGTGGTTACTGTTATTGGTATTGTTACTCTGCTTGGCCGTGTCATGGCTCAGGCGGTTAGTCGCCGGCCTCTCATCGCGGAAGCCCGGGTTCGATGCCGGGGTCAGGCCATGTAGGATTTGTGGTGAACAAAGTGGCACTGCGACAGGTTTTTTCCCCGAATACTTCGGTTTTCCCCTGTCAGTATCATTCCACCGGTGCTCCATTACACGGAAACACGAAAAAAAACTGATCATCTTTATCACAGGGTTGCACAATAAGCCTGAAGGCTGCGGTGCGTCTGTAGCGTCTGCTGCGGGGCCCTAATCGTTGTCTTAATTCAGTACCTAAGGGTTGTCCCTTAGCCCTTGTTCTGTTGACATTTGTACGTTCATTAATTCAGCTGTGATTAAATCAGTGACATTTTGGTCAGAGGAGTGGCTGGGCTAAGGTCTTGACAGCAGAGGAATCGGGGTTCGATTCCAGACATGCAAGAGATTTTTGTTTCCTTGTCAGCTTTCAGGCTGGCTCTGACGCATACACTTTCCTGTCTACTGGGTACCGTCGGTAAGTGTCAAGCTTACCACTCACCTCCATCTAGTGACGAGGTTAAGAATGCGTGGAGGTATACCTCCACTCCCACATACGTCTTCGTGTTGTGTTGCGTAGACATCATTAAGCATAGAACTAAACTAACTCCATGGAGCAGAGTCCTTCTTGAGAAGCTAACAGTTCCTCAGCTAGTCAAGAAATTCCCCGCGTTTTATGGAACCCGAAGGTTTATTACCGCACTCACAACAGCCCGCCACCTGTCCCTATCCTGAGCCATATCAATCCAGTCCATGCCCCCCATCCCACTTCTTGAAGATCCATTTTAATATTATCCTCCCATCTACGCCTGGGTCTTCCAAGTTGTCTCCTTCCCTCAGGTCTCCCCACCAAAGTTTAAGCATAGAACAGCTTTACTTTTACCATTAGATAAGCGAGACATGTAGAAGGCATGGAAGAGTTTCATAAATAAATACACCCTTTTGGTTGGCGATGTCGCAAGAACCGCAGTGTACGGACCAGTTTTAGAACTGACACGTGGGCAGTGTATAAACGTGATGGTGAGCCAGATGAAACGATATCGTATTTTGGGCAAATGAGAAGTTGGATCTGCGCTTAAAAATTACGCCGAGAAGGCGTGTGGAGTAATTGAGATAATGCTCCACAGAAAGGTTATTTTGTCCAGGGCCGGGAAACCCCCTAATTCCGTTCGATAGGAGGCTGGTTGCGACCCACAGCTAATCGCAACGCAGCGGCGAAGTTAATGGTCCTGCGTCGTATCGATATCTTGTGCAATCGATCTGTCGACCTGTGTGTGTACGTGCATGCTGATTGATGCCCTGAATTATTTTCAGTTTCCGTGTGTTCTGGAAAATAGGTGTAGTGTTTGATATTTACCCTTTTAATTACTAACAGAGAGAGAGAGAGAGAGAGAGAGAGAGAAGAGGAAGGGAGTAGTGACAGTCACTTGTATTGGGGGGGGGTATAAAGAACATCACTTGTTAGGTTTCCCAGCTTCGCCCGCTCGTCCTTCTGCTTGGAGTAATATGAAAATGTATGAAGAAGAATTTTTTTTGTGGAGAAGGGTCCCGCAGCAGATGCTACGGACGCACCGCAGCCTTAAGGCTTATTATGCAACCCTGTGATGAAGATGGTTAGTTTTTTTTCGTTTTTCCTTGTAATGGAGCACCGGTGGAATGAAACTGGCAGGGGAAAACCGAAGTACTCGGAGAAAAACCTGTACCAGTGCCACTTTGTCCACCACAAATCCCACATTGACTGACCTGGGATCGAACCCGGGTCTCCGCGGTGAGAGGCCGGCGAATAACCGCCTGAGCCATGGCACGGTCCAAGATGACGTTAGAATGGTGACAGTAGTAGCTTGAAATAAGGGCTGCGGAATTTTAATTTCACATTAATGCTAAAGCGCCTAATTTGGAAGTATAATTTAATCATCTTTTACTTTAAAGCAAGGGTATTAATTTTGTTAAATTTAAATCGGGAAAGCTGCTTGAGAAGCCTGCAGTAACAACGTGGAGTCTTGGCAAGCATGTCAGCATTTGCTTGAAGACAGACTTCAGATACTGACTAGCAGGTACCAACAGTAATGCACAAATTTAATATATAACAAAAATCGTTTGTGCATTACTGTCAATAATGCTAGACAATAATTCAATAAAATGCACGGAGTGAACAACGAAGTGATATTCAAACACTAAGATAACCTGAATTATATATAAATATTCAGCCCGTACCGCGCAGTAAACACACTCCGTCTCAGTTATACAAACCAGTCAGTTAATGCTGTACAGTGAAATAATCGCTGTTTGTTCTGAGATCCACACAAAACACATAAATACAGTCCGTACCGCGCAGTAAACACACTCCGTCTCAGTTATACAAACCAGTCAGTTAATGCTGTACAGTGAAATAATCGCTGTTGTGTCTGAGATCCACACAAAACACATAAATACAGTCCGTACCGCGCAGTAAACACACTCCGTCTCAGTTATACAAACCAGTCAGTTAATGCTGTACAGTGAAATAATCGCTGTTTGTTCTGAGATCCACACAAAACACATAAATACAGTCCGTACCGCGCAGTAAACACACTCCGTCTCAGTTATACAAACCAGTCAGTTAATGCTGTACAGTGAAATAATCGCTGTTTGTTCTGAGATCCACACAAAACACATAAATACAGTCCGTACCGCGCAGTAAACACACTCCGTCTCAGTTATACAAACCAGTCAGTTAATGCTGTACAGTGAAATAATCGCTGTTTGTTCTGAGATCCACACAAAACACATAAATACAGTCCGTACCGCGCAGTAAACACTCCGTCTCATTTATACAAACCAGTCAGTTAATGCTGTACAGTGAAATAATCGCTGTTTGTTCTGAGATCCACACAAAACACATAAATACAGTCCGTACCGCGCAGTAAACACACTCCCTCTCAGTTATACAAACCAGTCAGTTAATGCTGTACAGTGAAATAATCGCTGTTTGTTCTGAGATCCACACAAAACACATAAATACAGTCCGTACCGCGCAGTAAACACACTCCGTCTCAGTTATACAAACCAGTCAGTTAATGTTGTACAGTGAAATAATCGCTGTTTGTTCTGAGATCCACACAAAACACATAAATACAGTCCGTACCGCGCAGTAAACACACTCCGTCTCAGTTATACAAACCAGTCAGTTAATGCTGTACAGTGAAATAATCGCTGTTTGTTCTGAGATCCACACAAAACACATAAATACAGTCCGTACCGCGCAGTAAACACACTCCGTCTCAGTTATACAAACCAGTCAGTTAATGCTGTACAGTGAAATAATCGCTGTTTGTTCTGAGATCCACACAAAACACATAAATACAGTCCGTACCGCGCAGTAAACACTCCGTCTCATTTATACAAACCAGTCAGTTAATGCTGTACAGTGAAATAATCGCTGTTTGTTCTGAGATCCACACAAAACACATAAATACAGTCCGTACCGCGCAGTAAACACACTCCGTCTCAGTTATACAAACCAGTCAGTTAATGCTGTACAGTGAAATAATCGCTGTTTGTTCTGAGATCCACACAAAACACATAAATACAGTCCGTACCGCGCAGTAAACACTCCGTCTCATTTATACAAACCAGTCAGTTAATGCTGTACAGTGAAATAATCGCTGTTTGTTCTGAGATCCACACAAAACACATAAATACAGTCCGTACCGCGCAGTAAACACACTCCCTCTCAGTTATACAAACCAGTCAGTTAATGCTGTACAGTGAAATAATCGCTGTTTGTTCTGAGATCCACACAAAACACATAAATACAGTCCGTACCGCGCAGTAAACACACTCCGTCTCAGTTATACAAACCAGTCAGTTAATGTTGTACAGTGAAATAATCGCTGTTTGTTCTGAGATCCACACAAAACACATAAATACAGTCCGTACCGCGCAGTAAACACACTCCGTCTCAGTTATACAAACCAGTCAGTTAATGCTGTACAGTGAAATAATCGCTGTTTGTTCTGAGATCCACACAAAACACATAAATACAGTCCGTACCGCGCAGTAAACACACTCCGTCTCAGTTATACAAACCAGTCAGTTAATGCTGTACAGTGAAATAATCGCTGTTTGTTCTGAGATCCACACAAAACACATAAATACAGTCCGTACCGCGCAGTAAACACACTCCGTCTCAGTTATACAAACCAGTCAGTTAATGTTGTACAGTGAAATAATCGCTGTTTGTTCTGAGATCCACACAAAACACATAAATACAGTCCGTACCGCGCAGTAAACACACTACGTCTCAGTTATACAAACCAGTCAGTTAATGCTGTACAGTGAAATAATCGCTGTTTGTTCTGAGATCCACACAAAACACATAAATACAGTCCGTACCGCGCAGTAAACACACTACGTCTCAGTTATACAAACCAGTCAGTTAATGCTGTACAGTGAAATAATCGCTGTTTGTTCTGAGATCCACACAAAACACATAAATACACAGTGTGGGCAGAACGTAGAATTTTTAAACGTTAAACGTATTGATACAGAAGGTAACCACAGGGCTTTGAAGGGTTAACAACGTCTCGTGAAATGCGATTATGACCTTTAATGGTTATTATTGATTATGAATTTCACTGCAGATAGATTGGCTGTGTTACGTGTAGGATGCTGCCTGGAATTCCAGCAAAGTGGGCAGACAGTGATTACGTGATTCGAACCCCGATATATCTGATGAAGTGGGTATGCGGTGTCGCGGAATTAAAGGTGTTTTAATCTAGAGATTACCCGTTTAGGCTTTACACTTAATTTCGCATGCTGCTAACACCAAAACCAAACACGCCCTCTGCAGAATACCAGCCAAGAATGCGATTACATATGACGGAATGGTTACCTCCCCTTCCCCCAATACATAATGGCTGCGTGACGTTGTGATATTTATGTTTTACATAAAGGTCCTGTCAGTGTTGAACCAAAAATGAATCTAGGTAAACGTTTCCTTAGGATATTGCCCGGGTGTTAAAGTAGTGACCAATCCCAGTGGCCGCGCGGTCTAAGACTTACGTCTGTGGCTCCTCGCTTGTTGGGATTGCGGGTTTGAATCCCGCCGGGGGCATAGATGTCTGTCTCTTGTGAGTGTTGTGTGTTGTCAGGTAGAGGTCTCTGCGACGGGCTGATCACTCGTCCAGAGGAGTCCTACCGAGTGTGGTGTGTCTGAGTGTGATCGTGAAGCGTCGATAATGAGGCGTCCCTGGCCCACTTGGGTCTGTTACGCCGTGAGGGGAAAAACAGTTAAAATATGGACCCAGATTACTTGGTTTGTTGCCGCGGGGGTGAAGAGTCAAGCTGGTAAGAGGGGAAGTAAAGTGCACGCACAACGAAGCGTTTTCTGAACCTCAGAAACGTCCGAAGTGAATGGAGCCTTGATGTACTGCCAACACAGTAAATGTTTTTGAAACAGGTATAACGCTTAACGTCGTATCTATCGTGCATTTTCAAATGAGATGTGTTTAAAAATCACCAACTAACGCACATAAACTTTTCAATAGTTTATTCTTAAAATACCCCTATACGTATTTCGGTGGTTTAAACCACCATCTTCAGGGGGGTCGTGGAGATTAAAATGTATAGACTTATAGTTATTACATATATGGTTACATTCATATATGTAGAATATGAGTGGGCTAGTATTGCTCACTTCGTACAGTATGTAAAATTATGTAAAATTACTATAAAATGAATTAAAGGCTGTTAAAATGATTACATAGTTTGTAGTTTTACTGAAAATTATTGGCAGTTTGGCCTTGTAGTAAGGTGGTAATCTGTAGAAATATTAAACTTAATTCATAACTTAAATAGTAAAGTAATTCATGGTTAATAGTAAAATTGTGTTGTTTGTGTACCTGTGTGTACTACGTGAGCTGCATGACGCCGGTGTTGTGCTGTAGCAGTACCAGTTATCACTCTGCAACAGCACAACACCGGCGTCTTGCAGCTCACGTAGTACACACAGATGACCACCTTACTACAAGGCCAAACTGCCAATAATTTTCAGGAAAACTACAAACTATGTAATCATTTTAACAGCCTTTAATTCATTTTATAGTAATTTTACATAATTTTACATACTGTACGAAGTGAGCAATACTAGCCCACTCATATTCTACATATATAAATATAACCACATATGTAATAACTGTAAGTCTATGTATTTTAATCTCCACGACCCCCTGAAGATGGTGTTTTAAACCACCGAAATACGTATAGGGGTATTTTAAGAATAAACTATTGAAAAGTTTATGTGCATTAGTTGGTGATTTTTGAACACAGGTACAACGCTGCCTGGCCGTTCCGAGGCGAGTCTAGCAGGGACCACGCCGTGCCGACTGCAGCTGTGCACAGTGTTACGGATATAATATTGCACGTGTTCTTAACAGGGGAATACCGAGAGTGAAACAGTCAACAAGTACTGTTGCTGGACATCAAATTAAACGCTGAGCGCCTTCTATCACATCCTGTTCAGAAGGATTAATGTATTTACGAATCATTCCGTCATTGGATGTCCTGTGGTTTCCTTAGTCTTCTGTGGCGCCACTGTACAAGACGAATGAGCACCGCCCTAGCTGCTCTCCTCCAACAATCCTCTATCCTGCGCTACTTGTCTCCAGTTAATTTCCATCTTTTTTATGTCATTCTCTGTATCAGCACTGTGGTCTAAGTGTCGTTAAATAAGCCAAGAACAGTAGGCCTACTATATTACGAAGTTAGAATTGGATAGCCCAGTTAAGTGGGATGTGCTTGTAGTGCTTGTAGTCCATATCGGCACTACAAGCCCAGTTAAGTGTCATGTGCTTGTAGTGCTTGTAGTCCATATCGGCACTACAAGCCCAGTTAAGTGTCATGTGCTTGTAGTGCTTGTAGTCCATATCGGCACTACAAGCCCAGTTAAGTGTCATGTGCTTGTAGTGCTTGTAGTCCTTATCGGCACTACAAGCCCAGTTAAGTGTCATGTGCTTGTAGTGCTTGTAGTCCATATCGGCACTACAAGCCCAGTTAAGTGTCATGTGCTTGTAGTGCTTGTAGTCCATATCGGCACTACAAGCCCACTTAAGTGTCATGCGCTTGTAGTGCTTGTAGTCCATATCGGCACTACAAGCCCACTTAAGTGTCATGTGCTTGTAGTGCTTGTAGTCCATATCGGCACTAGAAGCCCAGTTAAGTGTCATGTGCTTGTAGTGCTTGTAGTGCTCCTATCGAGTGGAAATTCGATTTCTTCCGCCCGTTGGTTAAAGCGACCTGTGCATGAAGTTGACAACTGAGGTTAAGAATGTGTTCTCCGAAACATACTTATGGCGTTTGTCGTTATAAACTGGACTTAAATTTAAGTAAGAAACTAGTAAAGTGCTACATTTGGAGCGTAGCTTTGTGTGGTGCTGAAACGTGGACACTTGGGAAAGTGGATCGGAAGTATCTGGAAAGTTTTGATATGTGGTGCTGGAGAAGAATGGAGAAGATCAGTTGGACCGATCGTGTGAGAAATGAAGAAGTATTACACAGAGTGAAGGAGGAGAGGAATATCGTACATACAATAAAAAGAAGAAAGGCTAACTGGATTGGTCACATCTTGCGTAGAAACTGCCTTCTGAAACACGTGATTGAAGGAAAGTTAGAGGGAAGGATAGAAATGACGGGAAGACGAGGGAGAAGACGTAAGCAGCTACTGGATGACCTTAAGGAAAAGAGAATATATTGGAAATTGAAAGAGGAAGCACTAGGTCGCACTGTGTGGAGAACTCGCTTTGGAAGAGGCTACGGACCTGTCGTAAGACAGACTGCAGAATGAATAAATTGGACACCCCTTATGTATCTGGGAAGCAGTTAGAATAACAATTCGTCTAAAATATTTTGGTTAGAGAAGTATGCTGGGAATTTAATTGCGAAGTTTAAACAGTCTCTGTCTAAACATATCTTCTCAACTTAGGAAATCCACTCATCGCGGCAACTGATTTCTAAGCTCCTCTCTCGTCTTAGTCCCCCGGTAAGCCGTAGCTTCTTCATTTGGTCTGCTCATTAGCATGGCTGTTGCATTTATAATGTCGTAATGAGCATTCAGGGGTGCCTCCGCTTCCGTTAATGGCAAAATGTCGGCCGTCGTTCCTCGTTAATAATGCCTTCATACAATTTTTAATTAGGACAGCATGCACTATGTGGCAGGGGGCAACGTGCGGACTGTATGCGTCAATGGCGGCAGTGGTCCGGCCTGCGGACTTGTCAGTATGAAAGTACGGGAAGGGAACTTAGGTACTTTGAGTTTCTGTTCATGGCCCTTTAAGGCGCAGTGGTTACTTCATGCACCATCAGGTTTTTTTTCTATGGCTCGATAGCCCTTGGGGGCCTAGTTAGTTAGTTAGTTATTAGTTAGTTACTTCCTGTGGCTCCGTTGCGGAGCATAGGGCCTCATTTCAGAGGTTACTGTGGTCTGGAAGTGTGCATTGAGTAGTGAGTGACCAGCCCACTGACTGCACAATTTCTACTCAATCCTGATTTGACTGCCAGAGCCATCTAGCAGTTAATCAGGAGACTTGGGTGAGAAAGTGTCGCTGAATTTTGCTTACGAAACATCTCTATTCATGCCCGTAAGTTTCTTTTACATGCCGTAAATCTACGACATGGGACCGACCCTAGTGGGCCAGGCCTCCTCATTATCGAGGCTTCACAATCACACTGATAGACACACCACACTCGGTAGGACTCCTCTGGACGAGTGATCAGCTCGTCGCAAAAGACGTCTACCTGACAACACACAACACTCACAACAGACAGACATGTCCCCGGCGGGATTCAAACCCACAATCCCAGTAAGCGAGCGGCCGTAGACCCACGCCTTAGACCGCGCGGCCACTGGATCGGCCCACCATCAGGTTTAGCATTACAAATTCTGCATTCTGCCCACACAGTGCATGACGGTTCAAGGTGTGTTCACAACAAAATGACAGTTTAATAACCAGTACTGCATCGACTTATCAGTCATCGTGCATCAACGAACGCCTGATGACAGACGGTGGTTTAGCGAGTGGATGTTACGTTATTCCGTGACATGGCTGGTTCGTTTGTTATTACTTTTATTAGAGTTATTTCCTCTTACTTCGGTGTTGTGTGTTTTATTGAGGTGGACTTGTCATGTCTTGGGGGGGGGGGGGGGGTGGAATTTTTGCCTTCTGGAACCGATTAAAATTTATGACATGGGAGGTAATGGGAAATTAATTTTCACTGTACAAGTTTTCGTCTTACAAGCAGAGAGGAAAGAATGATGCTCGTAAACAGAGGGATTAGTGCTGAATGAATTTTGAGTTTCAGTATTGTGTTGCGGTTTGAAAGCACTTTCCACAACCCTTTCGTAGATTCAGTCGAATGGGACTGTTTTCCATTTTTTTTTTTTTTTTTTGCGTTGTAAACGGACTTAAATCCTCGAAGATCTCTCGATTTC
The DNA here is from genome assembly GCA_021186555.1 of Reticulitermes speratus. Lineage (NCBI taxonomy): Eukaryota > Metazoa > Arthropoda > Insecta > Blattodea > Rhinotermitidae > Reticulitermes > Reticulitermes speratus. Next base: position 42,105,461 of record JAJKFL010000014.1, on the reverse strand, counting down.
CCCTCGGTCGTACTTGTGAGTACCCCACTGGGTATTTTGCCAGTAAAGGAATGCAGATGGCCTTATAAATTATCCATACTCTGAAGGATGAATGGTTTGACTCCTAATTGTGTTGCATTGTCATAGCTACAATGCATTAATAGCTGTTCAGTTCTAGACAATGGTCCTTCCCGATCTCCTGACTTCTACACTATTTGAAACACTAATAGAGGAGCGCGTTTTGTATGAGATATATCAGTTGCTCACGTTGGTGACCATGAAGATTACTGTAACACGATGTGACGCCTTGTAGTGTGGTACCGACGTTTCGGAGGAACATGTAACCGCAGTCTTCACGACATAAGGTAGTCGTATCTGTAGTGTAACCAGCTACTCTACACTAGATTTCTGGAGCCGGGACTGAGTACTGTCTATAGTAACCAGGCTTGGCGATCTGGGGTTTTATTCCCAGTAAGAGCAAAAATTCTTCTGTTGCTTAAAGTCTTCTGGGTTGTTACCCGGCGTCATTTTTTGGTGTATGACCAACGTTTCGGGATCACTTGTTTGTCCCATCTTCAGGGTTTTAGGAAAAAAGGGATGCCATGAGGTAAGAAACATGTGTTTATATAGGAGTGGGGTCCAATAGGTAGTATTGAATGGACGAGCACCACATCTCCCCTTCTTCCTGATTGGCTCGTCCATTCAATACTACCTATTGGACCCCACTCCTATATAAACACACGTTCCTTACCTCCTGGCATCCTTTTTACCTAAGACCCTGAAGATGGGACAAACAAGTGATCCCGAAACGTTGGTCATACACCAAAAAATGACGCCGGGTAACAACCCAGAAGATTTTAAGCAACATTACGACCGCGGCGGAAGCCTTCAATTACATACAACAATTCTTCTGTTCTCCAAAACGCTCAGACCAAATGTGGGGCCCACATAGCCTCCTCTTCAATGGGTTTGAGGGGTTGTTTTCCCGGGTGTTAAGTGACTGTGGCGTGAAGTTGACCGCTCACCTCCATCTAAGAATGGGTGGAGCTGTACCTCTGTTGTTTATGGCGTCGAGAGGGACAACTTTCACAACATATTCGATCTGCACGGTAACAAGGACATGTGAGTTGTAAATTGAAGCCCAGTTCACGATTCCGATATTGCCTGTGCGATGCGTCGCGCTCCGCCACAGATCTGTTGCTATGGTAACAGCAATACAGAAACATCTGTGTTTGACATTGAAGCCAGGAATGGTAACGGGGCGTTGTGCTGTGCGGCAAATAGTTTGGTTTTATTTGGAGTTGTCTTCAGTTTACTTTGATAATCCACTGTGGTAATTTACACGCCACTGGGGGCATTAGGGGGCCGGATAGCTCAGTCGGTATAGCGACTCGTACAAGCTGGACGTCGGGGATCGAATGCGATCCAGTGGCCGCGCGGTCTAAGGCGTGGTCTTAGGCCGCTCGCTTACGGATCGTGGGTTCGAATCTGCCGATCCCAGTGGCCGTGCGGTCTAAGGCGTGGGTCTTCGGCGCTCGCTTACTGGGATTGTGGGTTCGAATCCTGCCGACCAGTGGCCGCGCGGTCTAGGCGTGGGTCTTCGGCCGCTCGCTTACTGGATCGTGGGTTCGAATCCCACCGGGGCATGATGTTTGTGTTGTGTTTGTTGTAAGGACGGTAGCATGAACGTAAGTGTCAGAAGACGAAAGGATTAAACAGTACAAAAATGGATCAAAGGGGAAAAACCCGGACAGCAAAAAAAAAAAATCCCGGGGCGTGATTTGTGTTGTTGTGTTGTAGGACAGTAGTATGGAACATAAGTGGCATAAAACAAAGGATAAACAGTACAAAATGGTGAAAGGGGAAAAAACCCCAGGAAAGAATACAAAAAAAAATCCCGGTGGGGGCGAGATTTTTCGCATACGTCCAGACCGACCCAGCCTCCTATACAATGGGTACCGGGTCTTTCCCGGGGGTAAAGCGGCCGGGGCGTGGCTGTGACCACCCACCCCCAACTAGCGCCGGGGTAAGAATGAGCAGAGCTATACCTCTACTCCCTCTTTGGGCCTTTATGGCCTGTTATAGGGAAAACTTTACTGGGGGCATTAATACTGTTGTGTGTGTGTGTGCGTGCGTGCGTGCGTGTGGTACCGATATTTAACTGCCACTTTCTGAGGACACGCGTCACGTTCGTTATTTACGTGCCAACAGAATTAATAAACAAGTTAGGAAATGAATGCGTGGAGTAACAATTCTGGCTCGTTCGCTGCATTTTCTTGCGTAATATCCGAAACCGTTGTCATCTGCGCATAAAACACGCGTCTATGCGGAGCGTCTGTTAAAGGACGCCCTGCAAGTCCGTCTGTCAATGTATCACAACTTTGAGAACCGCTAAATGGATTCTTGATTAAATTTGGTATCAGAAATGGTTATTAAAAATTGTGAAGCCATTTGAATTTTCATTCAAATCGGACCGTTCTAAAGGCTGTTTTACACGAAGACCCTTGCGTGTTCGTGCTGCCATCTTGACAGCGATTCACAAAATATTTAACTCACAGACATGTTTCAAACGAGCGCTGTAGAGAGGAAGTCAGATGGACGTTTCGTGTTCATTACATGTTTCTGTATGTTTCATGCCTTTCGACGTACAGTAATCAGACTAAACAGGACGCCGTGCGCACGTTTCCGAACTTTATATTTTGCAAAAAAAACTTACGTAACACCAACAAATGCAGTATTCTATAATTTATGCTTATTACCTTTTACATAGCTTCTAATGTTTCGGCGCTATTATCTCGTCATCTTCAGGGAGCTGACGTCATGTACAAATATTTTCAGGTCACGAGAGGGGCCAGTTAAGTGTGTGGCTATAAAATTGACCGCGATAGCTCAGTCGGTATATCGACTCGCTACGAGCTGGACGGTCCGGGGATCGAATCCCGGTGGGGGCGAGATTTTCAGCACCCGTCCAGACCGGCCCTGGGGTCCACCCAGCCTCCTGTACAATGGGTACCGGGTCATTCCCGTAGGGTAAAACAGCCGGGGCGTGACGTTGACCACCCACCCCATCTAGCGCTGAGGTTAAAGAAAGAGTACAGCTATACCTCTACTCCCCCTCTGGGCCTTCATGGCCTGTTCTAGGGAGAACTTTTACCTTTGTATACAATGGACTAGGTTCACGATAATAATAGTGATATTCCTGGATAAAAGCGCGTTAATTTCCAGAAGACATTCTTCGTAGGCACTGGCTTAAGAATCCCAGATCTCCATGGTCCTTTTGTTGACGGAACCGCGACCAGACCAACAATTGACGCACCTGGAGTTTCAGAAGTGTTGTTTTACTAATACTAACAAGTTTTTTTTTTTAAATCTTGGACATTCCGTTGTGTTATATAAATTACAGAATATTTGTTTATTATAATCCACACAACTAATTTATTATGCTATGTAAATGTGCAGCTACGTGTTTTAACCATTACATGGCCATCGTCAGGCCTGCTGAATACGTAAAGACCAATATTACGATTGCAGCTTGAATTATGAGAGGTCAGATTGAGAATCGATCGTTGGTGCTACGAAAATTCATGTCAATAAAATTAAAAAAAAAAAAGTTTTATATCTCTATTGTTTTTAAAATTGATTGATATGCATTTTCTAACACCAAAGATCGTGACTTAATCTGACCTCCATAATCTAATGTTGCAATTGTAATTTTGGTTTTTATGTATTTAAACGGCCTGAGGATGACCACGTAGTGGTTGAAACATGTAGCCGCCACAACACACACACAACATATATATGTATATAAATAGTAATGCAGTAGTATCGACGGTAATTTAGTAATTATTCTGTGATAGTAACAAGTGTTTTAAACAGAATATTGAAATGAAACCAGTAGCAGTCAAAAGAACATATCGCTCATTAAGCGGCAGGTTTTCGTGACCCACACAATTCGTCAAACTGATATTCCCGCATTACTAGACAGTTGGGCTACAAACTCACCTTCTTTCAAAATATTGTGTCCACAAAAATTGCTTGGCCTTATGGTTCCGTAAAAACATAACATGTTTAAGTGTTGGTCTAAGAAGGATCTGTCAAGGTTCCTCTGCCTCCTGTGAAACTGCGTATTGAAGGGTTACAACAAATTGCTGTTTCATGATGGATACACAGTTTGAATAATATCATCTTCCAGAGTATAGACTGGTAAAAATATTTCAAAAGTTCGTAGAAATATATTGCCTCCAGGTAATCGTGCAAGAGGATAAGGTGTGGATGTTTTTGTAAGGTGTGGATGTTTTTGTAAGGTGTGGATGCTTTTGTAAGATGTGTACGGTGTTCTAATGTGTGTACTTGTATTTACTGTATGTATTTTGTTTTGTGTGTGTATGGGTGTTTTTGTAAGGTGTGGATGTTTTTGTAATGTGTGTACGGTGTTCTAATGTGTGTACTTGTATTTACTGTATGTATTTTGTTTTTTTAATTGTGTATAGTTTGTTTTGTATTGTGTGTGTACTAGTGTAAGGACTACTGCCACGGGTGAAAACATTTGTATTGTGTGTACTAGTGTAAGGACTACTGCCACTGGGTGAAAACATTTGTATTGTGTGTACTAGTGTAAGGACTACTGCCACCGGGTGAAAACATTTGTATTGTGTGTACTAGTGTAAGGACTACTGCCACCGGGTGAAAACATTTGTATTGTGTGTACTAGTGTAAGGACTACTGCCACTGGGTGAAAACATTTGTATTGTGTGTACTAGTGTAAGGACTACTGCCACGGGTGAAAACATTTGTATTGTGTGTACTAGTGTAAGGACTACTGCCACCGGGTGAAAACATTTGTATTGTGTGTACTAGTGTAAGGACTACTGCCACCGGGTGAAAACATTTGTATTGTGTGTACTAGTGTAAGGACTACTGCCACGGGTGAAAACATTTGTATTGTGTGTACTAGTGTAAGGACTACTGCCACCGGGTGAAAAACATTGTATTGTGTGTACTAGTGTAAGGACTACTGCCACCGGGTGAAAACATTTGTATTGTGTGTACTAGTGTAAGGACTACTGCCACCGGGTGAAAACATTTGTATTGTGTGTACTAGTGTAAGGACTACTGCCACCGGGTGAAAACATTTGTATTGTGTGTACTAGTATAAGGACTACTGCCACCGGGTGAAAACATTTGTATTGTGTGTACTAGTGTAAGGACTACTGCCACCGGGTGAAAACATTTGTATTGTGTGTACTAGTGTAAGGACTACTGCCACCGGGTGAAAACATTTGTATTGTGTGTACTAGTGTAAGGACTACTGCCACCGGGTGAAAACATTTGTATTGTGTGTACTAGTGTAAGGACTACTGCCACCGGGTGAAAACATTTGTATTGTGTGTACTAGTGTAAGGACTACTGCCACCGGGTGAAAACATTTGTATTGTGTGTACTAGTGTAAGGACTACTGCCACCGGGTGAAAACATTTGTATTGTGTGTACTAGTGTAAGGACTACTGCCACCGGCTGAAAACCCAATTGCAGTAAATAATAATAATAATAATAATAACAACAATAATAACTTATGCGGCTAGCACATTAGAGTATTACCAACAAATATACTGTAGCCGATGAAACAGCAGTTGTTCGTAACTCACACAATTCGTCAAACAGAGATTCCCGCATTACCAGACAGCTGGGCTACAAACTCATCTTCTATCAAAATGTTGTGTCCACAAAAATTGCCTGTCCTTAAGTACATAACATGCTTAAATGTTGATCTAAGAAGGATGTGTCTCTTGTAAAATTCTGTATCGTCGGGTTACGACAAATTTCTGTTTCACGAGCGGTATTTAGTTGAGGCGTGTTTGAGGAGTCGAGATGGCTCAGTCGGTCTAGAGACTGTACTACGGACTGGAGGATCCAGGGTTCGGTTCTTGACAGTGGCAAGACATTTTTCTCATCTCTGGGCCGTCGAAACCGTATCTGGCGCCCAGCCAGCCTCCTATTCAGTGGTTACCGAGGGGTAAATCGGCCGGCTCGTGAAGCTGACTTCTCACCTCAATATAGTTCCGAGGTTAAGAATGTCTGAAGCTATTTCTCTGCCTCACCCATGGCTTGTACAGGGATATCCTTAGGTTTTCCAGGATTATTTGAGGAATTTATAATTGTGGATGATTCATTGCTGATGAGGAGGTGTATTGCTGTATTACTCCTCCCACCAAGAGTGCAGCCAGCGTGCCTCTGAGATCGATATCGAAAATGATGAAATTCGATATTTCCCGGTGCCGCTGTCTGAACGCCCATCAAAGCACAAGCTAGTATTGAAATGTTGTTTCCATAACGCCGCTACCCGCGTTTTCCTTTACTGCTAACTTCAGGGGTGTCAAACACTCAGTGGATTACCATTTAATGACTAACTGAAAGCCCTGTTCTATCCAATGCTCCCCGATTTCCGAAAGAGCATTGCTTTTTGGAAGGTTCCCAGGCTTAGCCCATTTGTCCTTCATGTAGATGAATATGAGTATGGAACATTGGTGGAATGATATTGACAGGGGAAAACTGAAGTACTGGGAGAAAAACCTGTCCCAGTGCCACTTTGTGTATCACAAATCTTACATGGACTGACCTGGGACCGAACTCGGTCCTCCGCGGTGAGAGGCCGGCGACTAACCGCCTGAGCCATGGCACGGCCGTTTAAAGACTAAATTTAGGGTGAGTTGTATTTAAATATTCAGGTCGTACCGCGCAGTAAACACACTCCGTCTCAATTATACAAACCAGTCAGTTAATGCTGGTACAGTGAAATAATCGCTGTTTGTTCTGAGATCCACACAAAACACATAATACAGTCCGTACCGCGCAGTAAACACACTCCGTCTCAGTTATACAAACCAGTCAGTTAATGTTGTACAGTGAAATAATCGCTGTTTGTTCTGAGATCCACACAAAACACATAAATACAGTCCGTACCGCGCAGTAAACACACTCCGTCTCAGTTATACAAACCAGTCAGTTAATGTTGTACAGTGAAATAATCGCTGTTTGTTCTGAGATCCACACAAAACACATAAATACAGTCCGTACCGCGCAGTAAACACACTCCGTCTCAGTTATACAAACCAGTCAGTTAATGTTGTACAGTGAAATAATCGCTGTTTGTTCTGAGATCCACACAAAACACATAAATACAGTCCGTACCGCGCAGTAAACACACTCCGTCTCAGTTATACAAACCAGTCAGTTAATGTTGTACAGTGAAATAATCGCTGTTTGTTCTGAGATCCACACAAAACACATAAATACAGTCCGTACCGCGCAGTAAACACACTCCGTCTCAGTTATACAAACCAGTCAGTTAATGCTGTACAGTGAAATAATCGCTGTTTGTTCTGAGATCCACACAAAACACATAAATACAGTCCGTACCGCGCAGTAAACACACTCCGTCTCAGTTATACAAACCAGTCAGTTAATGTTGTACAGTGAAATAATCGCTGTTTGTTCTGAGATCCACACAAAACACATAAATACAGTCCGTACCGCGCAGTAAACACACTCCGTCTCAGTTATACAAACCAATCAGTTAATGCTGTACAGTGAAATAATCGCTGTTTGTTCTGAGATCCACACAAAACACATAAATACAGTCCGTACCGCGCAGTAAACACACTCCGTCTCAGTTATACAAACCAGTCAGTTAATGCTGTACAGTGAAATAATCGCTGTTTGTTCTGAGATCCACACAAAACACATAAATACAGTCCGTACCGCGCAGTAAACACACTCCGTCTCAGTTATACAAACCAGTCAGTTAATGCTGTACAGTGAAATAATCGCTGTTTGTTCTGAGATCCACACAAAACACATGAATGTATTTTGTGGATTAATGTAGATTTTGTGTATTAAAAATGTGGTACCTAAAGTACGGCAAGGTCGTGGAGGGAGTTCAGCCGCCCTGTGGCTTTTGGCTGCCGAACGAAATGGTAACGACATTTGTAAGCAAAATGGCCGAGAAGAAGTAATTTTAAATTTTAGTCCACTTTGCAGTGAGAAAACGACTACTACAACATTGGTAAATTACCTTGCCTATATGTTACAGTTTTCAGGTCTTCGCGGTTGTATTGATAACACGAGGTTGTGTTGTGTGTTTTGACAAAGTGTACGATCGTACATTGACACCGTCGTTTCAGTGTAACATGTTTGTTCCATATCACAGTGTCGGAATTGGTCATAATCAGTTTTTTGGCTATCTGGGCGAAATTACTCACTCTGAATATGAATGCAGCACGTAACTTCGAAACGTCGGTGTTAACGTGTGATCGTACACATTATCGAAACCAGTTTGTTTTATTTGCGGCTGTACCTGTTGGAATTAGTATTAGTTCACATTTAGCTGCCAAGTCTGTTGATCTTCATGACTTAAAATATTTGCTGTGTCTAATATGTTATTGGCTGTTTTTTTCTGCCTTATATTGTGTTAGCTGGCGTGTAAGAAGAAGCAGCTGTTACGATGTCCTTGGAATTGGTGGCCATGTCGTTCAGTGTACAAAACTGTGAACCAAACTGCAAGTTGATATCTGCGTTTTGGGATATTACGCAGCGTAGAATGGTAATTCTGTGCCGACGTTTCGGTCTGGAGACTTTGTGGAATTAATCATGCTATTCGTTTTAGCTTTAATATTACTCGTATAACTGTCATTTTGCTACATATTGTACTATTTATGGATTTAGTACACTTACTTCTTCCTGTCGCTCCTTACGGAGCATATGGCCTCCTTTCAGAGGTTTCTTGGTCTGGAAGTGTGCATTCGTAGTGAGTGACCAGTCCACTGACTGCACAAGTTTCTACTCATCCTGATATGACTGTCAGAGCCCTCTAGCAGTCAGTCAGGAGACTTGGGTGAGAAATGGCCGCTGAATTTTGCTTACGAAAACATTTTTAATTCATGTAAGGTTCTTTTCACCCTTTAAAAAATCCATCGACCTCGGCCGGGATCGAACCCGCGAACCTTGGGTCCAGTGGCGAGCACGCTAACCACTAGTCCACCGAGGGCAACGGATTTAGTACAATTCCCTGTATATTTCTTTTCCCGTTAGTGGCACTTTGTTACACTTACTATAAGAGCACATGCAGTAAATTGTAAAGATGTTTATGGAATCGGGTTTTACTTACATGACGGCTTCGCGTTTCCCTTCACTTGTTCATTCATGTCGCATTGTGAGTCTGACGACGCTAGAATACAATACCTTCCTGATCACTGTGTCGCTGTCGCATTAGGATGCTGGGGAACTGCTTCCGTCTTTTGTTTCTGCCCCCCCCCCCCGGGTTTGTGATAATGCACTTTCGCCTGACACTGTCACCTCTGTGATCGAACTTCCAACTTTGTCTGTCCTGTTCTGACTACGTTGACGAACGAAAAGCGATTATTCCTCTGTACAGCATTAACCGGTTGGTATTTGTAATGGAGACACGGTGTGCTCTCTGCGAGGTAGGAACTGAATTGTTACACTGTTATCCGAACGGAGATTATTCCTCTGTACAGCATTAACCGGTTGGTATTTGTAATGGAGACACGGTGTGCTCTCTGCGAGGTAGGAACTGGATTTTTACAATGTTATCCGAAAGAACAGCGATTATTTGTCTACAGCATTAACCGGTTGGTATTTGTAATGGAGACACGGTGTGCTCTCTGCGAGGTAGGAACTGATTTGTTACACTGTTATCCGAACGGAGATTATTCCTCTGTACAGCATTGACCGGTTGGTATTTGTAATGGAGACACGGTGTGCTCTCTGCGAGGTAGGAACTGAATTGTTACACTGTTATCCGAACGGAGATTATTCCTGTGTACAGCATTAACCGGTTGGTATTTGTAATGGAGACACGGTGTGCTCTCTGCGAGGTAGGAACTGAATTGTTACACTGTTATCCGAACGGAGATTATTCCTCTGTACAGCATTAACCGGTTGGTATTTGTAATGGAGACACGGTGTGCTCTCTGCGAGGTAGGAACTGAATTGTTACACTGTTATCCGAACGGAGATTATTCCTGTGTACAGCATTAACCGGTTGGTATTTGTAATGGAGACACGGTGTGCTCTCTGCGAGGTAGGAACTGAATTGTTACACTGTTATCCGAACGGAGATTATTCCTGTGTACAGCATTAACCGGTTGGTATTTGTAATGGAGACACGGTGTGCTCTCTGCGAGGTAGGAACTGAATTGTTACACTGTTATCCGAACGGAGATTATTCCTCTGTACAGCATTAACCGGTTGGTATTTGTAATGGAGACACGGTGTGCTCTCTGCGAGGTAGGAACTGAATTGTTACACTGTTATCCGAACGGAGATTATTCCTGTGTACAGCATTAACCGGTTGGTATTTGTAATGGAGACACGGTGTGCTCTCTGCGAGGTAGGAACTGAATTGTTACACTGTTATCCGAACGGAGATTATTCCTGTGTACAGCATTAACCGGTTGGTATTTGTAATGGAGACACGGTGTGCTCTCTGCGAGGTAGGAACTGATTTGTTACACTGTTATCCGAACGGAGATTATTCCTCTGTACAGCATTGACCGGTTGGTATTTGTAATGGAGACACGGTGTGCTCTCTGCGAGGTAGGAACTGAATTGTTACACTGTTATCCGAACGGAGATTATTCCTGTGTACAGCATTAACCGGTTGGTATTTGTAATGGAGACACGGTGTGCTCTCTGCGAGGTAGGAACTGAATTGTTACACTGTTATCCGAACGGAGATTATTCCTCTGTACAGCATTAACCGGTTGGTATTTGTAATGGAGACACGGTGTGCTCTCTGCGAGGTAGGAACTGAATTGTTACACTGTTATCCGAACGGAGATTATTCCTGTGTACAGCATTAACCGGTTGGTATTTGTAATGGAGACACGGTGTGCTCTCTGCGAGGTAGGAACTGAATTGTTACACTGTTATCCGAACGGAGATTATTCCTCTGTACAGCATTAACCGGTTGGTATTTGTAATGGAGACACGGTGTGCTCTCTGCGAGGTAGGAACTGAATTGTTACACTGTTATCCGAACGGAGATTATTCCTCTGTACAGCATTAACCGGTTGGTATTTGTAATGGAGACACGGTGTGCTCTCTGCGAGGTAGGAACTGAATTGTTACACTGTTATCCGAACGGAGATTATTCCTCTGTACAGCATTAACCGGTTGGTATTTGTAATGGAGACACGGTGTGCTCTCTGCGAGGTAGGAACTGAATTGTTACACTGTTATCCGAACGGAGATTATTCCTGTGTACAGCATTAACCGGTTGGTATTTGTAATGGAGACACGGTGTGTTCTCTGCGAGGTAGGAACTGAATTGTTACACTTATCCAAATGACATTTACACGTAGCATGCATATAGCGTCTGGTAAACAAAGAGAAAATGTTGAGAAATAAAAACCCTTCAGTTCGTATCTAAACATTTTGTGGACACAGAGGACCAGTAAATCATTATTTTGGTTTTGTACTGGGTTTAGAACTCGCCTAAAATTATTTTTAGCTTGTCCATTCCGTATATTTTTAGATCAATATATTCAATTTATTGTACCAACCAAATTCACAATATTAGTTACATATAAGTGTTATACAAGTAGCTGCGACATGTTTCGGCACAAACGTACCATCTTCAGACAGCACAATACGCCATATTTAAAACCAACTGCCAGTAACAAGCCGCTATTTACAACGTTCCACAGTCTGCAGTAGGCTGCGTTGTTGATGTAATTTGTGTATAAAGGCACAACTTGTACTGTTTTTGAAAACTTATGCTTAAAATACGATTGAAACATGTCTTACATAATAAATGTGATTTATACAAATTAAAATTATTTTCGCAGCTGGTGTGGCACGCGGTGGCGCAGTTGGTTGAGGCACTGCTCTACAAGCCCGAAGGTCGCGGGTTCGATTTTCGATGGTGTAATTGACATAATCCTTTCGGTTGCATTATGGCTCTGGGGTCGACTCAGCCTGTAACAGAAATGAGTACCAGGAATATTGCCTGGGGGGTAAAGGCGGCCGGTGCGTAGGGCTGACAACCTTACGACCTTCATATGCTGATTGTCTAGAAATCTGGGAGCCTCAACCTCCTGGAAACCTCAGGTCCTGTCCAGGCCTGTAATGGGATTGCTTTGCTTGCAGCTGCTAGTGGCAGGTCCTTAGTGCGTGTCTCAATCCAAGGACGATCGGGTCACTGTGTTTGTGGGTGTCGTGTATCGGAGCCAACAGAATAAAATATTCGCATCTTCTGCGGAAAGCCCCCCAAACAAAGCAGACTGCAGGAGGTGTGTCATGTATTAAATAAATCCACATCACTGAAGTTAATCCGGCACTACAGGCACGCCAGAACGTACGTATCGATAGTGATGTTCCTGAAGGTCTCGCACAAGTCAAATTTTGCGCAAGTCGGAAATTTGAGTGCGCAAATTGTCAACTGTACGTTTGTATACGAGCAAGTTCAATTCTCGAAAGTTGTGAAGTTAGAGTTTGAACGTTTTTAGACTTCTTTATAATTCTTATTTTTGAGCCTGATATCTGTTGTCCTTCACTTACGAGGTTTGTCACTGTGTCGCTTTCCAGTCGTGACTGTAGACAAATAATGGACGAAAGTAACACTTGTAATAAGGCCGTGCGTGCCATGGCTCAGGTAGTTAGTCGCCGGCCTCTCATCGCGGAGGGCCGGGTTCGATCTCAGGTCAGTCCGTGGGATTTGTGGTGGACAAAGTGGCACTGGGACAGATTTTTTCCCCAGTACTTCGGGTTTCCCCTGTCAATTTCATTCCACCAGTGCTCCATTACTTGGAAAAATGAAAAAAATTGATCATCTTTCTCTTCATCTTCATCACAGGGTTGCACAAAAAGCCTTAAGGCTGCGGTGCGTCCGTAGCATCTGCTGCGGGGCCTTTAAAAAAAAGAGGGGCAGCCGATGAACCAAGCCTTTACTCTTGTGGAAAGTTACGCTTCGTATGTTGGTAGTTGGTTACTGACGTTTCGGGACAACCTGTCTTTCCCATCTTCAGGGGTCAAGCAGTCCAGGAAGAATGCCGGGAACAAAGCGGTGGGAGCCTGAAATCTTTCGAAACAAGCGTCCTGTTACCAATAGCTAATTGTAGCTATCATTGTAGCAATTCAGTGTCATATATATCTACAACTGTAATCTTATTTTAGCTACTACGTATGCAACATCACAATACTTTAATGTGATATGTTGATATATTGATATGTTGATATGTTGATATGTTAATATGTTGATATATTGATATGTTGATATGTTGATATATTGATATGTTAATATGTTGATAATATGTTGAGATTTAATATGTTGATATGTTAATATGTTGCTATGTTAATATGTTGATATGTTGATATGTTAATATGTTGATAATATGTTGAAAATATGTTGAGATGTTAATATGTTGATATGTTAATATGTTGATATGTTAGTCATTGATTGTAAATACCAATATCAACGGGGCTGTATGTTGACGATGACATGTACCTCCTCCAACATAATTCCTTTGTGATATTCTCCCCGAGGAAGGAAAGTCCCTTTGTACGTTATGAAGACGTATGGAGGAGTGGAAGTATAGGTCCACGCATTTTTAACTTCGGTTTTAGACCGGGGGGGGGGGGGGGGTTGGTCTCACAGAGTGCCGGCCGGTTAACCGTCGGGAGAAGGAGTCTGGGTGGGCCCCACAGACGGTCTGAAAATTCTGGAGAAGAGGAAGAATGTCTTTGCTGCTGCCCTGAATTGAACCAAGTTTTCAAGGTTCTGCTTAGTCACTATACCGAGTAACGTAACGTAACGTGCCTTGTCAAATGTAGGCTATAACTTACATTTTCGGTCTGTATACAATTAGGCCTGCTTTTGAAAGTCTGTTTGGAATGTCTAATTAAACGTTAATCAGTATCATTTAGGATATTAGGAAAGTTTCATTAACCTTTTAATGCCCAGTGGTTACTTCACTGTATATATCGATACGTTTAACATTCACAAATTCTACGTTCTGCCCACACAGTGTATTTATGTGTTTTGTGTGGATCTCAGAACAAACAGCGATTATTTCACTGTCAAGCATTAACTGACTGGTTTGTATAACTGAGACGGAGTGTGTTTACTGCGCGGTACGGACTGTATTTATGTGTTTTGTGTGGATCTCAGAACAAACAGCGATTATTTCACTGTCAAGCATTAACTGATTGGTTTGTATAACTGAGACGGAGTGTGTTTACTGCGCGGTACGGACTGTATTTATGTGTGTTGTGTGGATCTCAGAACAAACAGCGATTATTTCACTGTACAACATTAACTGACTGGTTTGTATAACTGAGACGGAGTGTGTTTACTGCGCGGTACGGACTGTATTTATGTGTTTTGTGTGGATCTCAGAACAAACAGCGATTATTTCACTGTCAAGCATTAACTGACTGGTTTGTATAACTGAGACGGAGTGTGTTTACTGCGCGGTACGGACTGTATTTGTGTGTTGTGTGGATCTCAGAACAAACAGCGATTATTTCACTGTACAACATTAACTGACTGGTTTGTATAACTGAGACGGAGTGTGTTTACTGCGCGGTACGGACTGTATTTATGTGTTTTGTGTGGATCTCAGAACAAACAGCGATTATTTCACTGTCAAGCATTAACTGACTGGTTTGTATAACTGAGACGGAGTGTTTACTGCGCGGTACGGACTGTATTTATGTGTTTTGTGTGGATCTCAGAACAAACAGCGATTATTTCACTGTACATTAACTGACTGGTTTGTATAACTGAGACGGAGTGTGTTTACTGCGCGGTACGGACTGAATTTATGTGTTTTGTGTGGATCTCAGAACAAACAGCGATTATTTCACTATACAGCATTAACTGACTGGTGTGTATAACTGAGACGGAGTGTGTTTACTGCGCGGTACGGACTGTATTTATGTGTTTTGTGTGGATCTCAGAACAAACAGCGATTATTTCACTGTACAGCATTAACTGACTGGTTTGTATAACTGAGACGGAGTGTGTTTACTGCGCGGTACGGACTGTATTTATGTGTTTTGTGTGGATCTCAGAACAAACAGCGATTATTTCACTGTACAGCATTAACTGACTGGTTTGTATAACTGAGACGGAGTGTGTTTACTGGCGCGGTACGGACTGTATTTATGTGTTTTGTGTGGATCTCAGAACAAACAGCGATTATTTCACTGTACAGCATTAACTGACTGGTTTGTATAACTGAGACGGAGTGTGTTTACTGCGCGGTACGGACTGTATTTATGTGTTTTGTGTGGATCTCAGAACAAACAGCGATTATTTCACTATACAGCATTAACTGACTGGTTTGTATAACTGAGACGGAGTGTGTTTACTGCGCGGTACGAACTGTATTTATGTGTTTTGTGTGGATCTCAGAACAAACAGCGATTATTTCACTATACAGCATTAACTGACTGGTTTGTATAACTGAGACGGAGTGTGTTTACTGCGCGGTACGGACTGTATTTATGTGTTTTGTGTGGATCTCAGAACAAACAGCGATTATTTCACTGTCAAGCATTAACTGACTGGTTTGTATAACTGAGACGGAGTGTGTTTACTGCGCGGTACGGACTGTATTTATGTGTTTTGTGTGGATCTCAGAACAAACAGCGATTATTTCACTGTACAGCATTAATGACTGGTTGTATAACTGAGACGGAGTGTGTTTACTGCGCGGTACGACTGTATTTATGTGTTTTGTGTGGATCTCAGAACAAACAGCGATTTTTCACTATACAGCATTAACTGACTGGTTTGTATAACTGAGACGGAGTGTGTTTACTGCGCGGTACGGACTGTATTTATGTGTTTTGTGTGGATCTCAGAACAAACAGCGATTATTTCACTGTCAGCATTAACTGACTGGTTTGTATAACTGAGACGGAGTGTGTTTACTGCGCGGTACGGACTGTATTTATGTGTTTTGTGTGGATCTCAGAACAACAGCGATTATTTCACTTACAGCATTAACTGACTGTTTGTATAACTGAGACGGAGTGTGTTTACTGCGCGGTACGACTGATATTGTTTTGTGTGGATCTCAGACAAACAGCGATTATTTCACTTACACATTAACTGACTGGTTTGTATAACTGAGACGGAGTGTGTTTACTGCGCGGTACGGACTGTATTTATGTGTTTGTGTGGATCTCAGAACAAACAGCGATTATTTCACTGTCAAGCATTAACTGATGTTTGTATAACTGAGACGGTGTGTTTACTGCGCGGTACGGACTGTATTTATGTGTTTTGTGTGGATCTCAGAACAACAGCGATTATTTCACTGTACATTAACTGACTGGTTGTATAACTGAGACGGAGTGTGTTTACTGCGCGGTACGGACTGATTTGTGTTTGTGTGGATCTCAGAACAAACAGCGATTATTTCACTTACAACATTAATGACTGGTTGTATAACTGAGACGGAGTGTGTTTACTGCGCGGTACGGACTGTATTTATGTGTTTTGTGTGGATCTCAGAACAAACAGCGATTATTTCACTTAAGCATTAACTGACTGGTTTGTATAACTGAGACGGAGTGTTTACTGCGCGGTACGGACTGTATTTATGTGTTTTGTGTGGATCTCAGAACAAACAGCGATTATTTCACTGTACATTAACTGACTGGTTTGTATAACTGAGACGGAGTGTGTTTACTGCGCGGTACGGACTGATTTATGTTTTGTGTGGATCTCAGAACAACAGCGATTATTTCACTATACAGCATTAACTGACTGGTGTATAACTGAGACGGAGTGTGTTTACTGCGCGGTACGACTGTATTTATGTGTTTTGTGTGGATCTCAGAACAAACAGCGATTATTTCACTATACAGCATTAACTGACTGGTTTGTATAACTGAGACGGAGTGTGTTTACTGCGCGGTACGGACTGTATTTATGTGTTTTGTGTGGATCTCAGAACAAACAGCGATTATTCACTGTCAAGCATTAATGACTGGTTTGTATAATGAGACGGAGTGTGTTTACTGCGCGGTACGGACTGTATTTATGTGTTTTGTGTGGATCTCAGAACAAACAGCGATTATTTCACTGTACAGCTTAACTGACTGGTTTGTATAACTGAGACGGAGTGTGTTTACTGCGCGGTACGACTGTATTTGTGTTTGTGTGGATCTCAGAACAAACAGCGATTATTTCACTTACACATTAACTGACTGGTTTGTATAACTGAGACGGAGTGTGTTTACTGCGCGTACGGACTGTATTTATGTGTTTTGTGTGGATCTCGAACAAACAGCGATTATTTCACTGTAAGCATTAACTGACTGGTTTGTATAACTGAGACGGAGTGTTTACTGCGCGGTACGGACTGTATTTATGTGTTTTGTGTGATCTCAGAACAAACAGCGATTATTTCACTGTACATTAACTGACTGGTTTGTATAACTGAGACGGAGTGTGTTTACTGCGCGGTACGGACTGAATTTATGTGTTTTGTGTGGATCTCAGAACAAACAGCGATTATTTCACTATACAGCATTAACTGACTGGTGTGTATAACTGAGACGGAGTGTGTTTACTGCGCGGTACGGACTGTATTTATGTGTTTTTGTGGATCTCAGAACAACAGCGATTATTTCACGTTACAGCATTAACTGACTGGTTTGTATAACTGAGACGGAGTGTGTTTACTGCGCGGTACGGACTGTATTTATGTGTTTTGTGTGGATCTCAGAACAACAGCGATTATTTCACTGTACAGCATTAATGACTGGTTTGTATAACTGAGACGGAGTGTGTTTACTGCGCGGTACGGACTGTATTTATGTGTTTTGTGTGGATCTCAGAACAAACAGCGATTATTTCACTGTACAGCATTAACTGACTGGTTTGTATAACTGAGACGGAGTGTGTTTACTGCGCGGTACGAACTGTATTTATGTGTTTTGTGTGGATCTCAGAACAAACAGCGATTATTTCACTATACAGCATTAACTGACTGGTTTGTATAACTGAGACGGAGTGTGTTTACTGCGCGGTACGGACTGTATTTATGTGTTTTGTGTGGATCTCAGAACAAACAGCGATTATTTCACTGTACAGCATTAACTGACTGGTTTGTATAACTGAGACGGAGTGTGTTTACTGCGCGGTACGGACTGTATTTATGTGTTTTGTGTGGATCTCAGAACAAACAGCGATTATTTCACTGTACAGCATTAACTGACTGGTTTGTATAACTGAGACGGAGTGTGTTTACTGCGCGGTACGGACTGTATTTATGTGTTTTGTGTGGATCTCAGAACAAACAGCGATTATTTCACTGTACAGCATTAACTGACTGGTTTGTATAACTGAGATGGAGTGTTTACTGCGCGGTACGGACTGAATCTATAAACGTGATTCAGGTTAATGTTTGTTTTCACTGGGCCGTGCCATGGTCAAGGCCTCTTTGCTCGGAGGCCCGGGTTCGAACCCAGGTCAGTCAATGTAAGATTTATGGTGGAGAAAGTGTCAGGGGCAGGTTTTTCTTAGGTACTTCAGTTTCCCCTTTCAGTATCATTCCACCAATGCTCCATACTCGTCTTCATATACATGTTGCTCTTACCAGAAAGACAAACGGGCGAAGCCTGGGAACCTTCCAAAAAAGTGCTGTTTCGTAAATCAAGGAGCGTTGGATAGAAAAGTAATTTCACGTGTGTTCGTAGGGTTAAACTTATGGACAGAATGTGAAGGAACTGTGTGATTGTGTAACCCTGCCAGAAAACTGAAACATTCCTTTGAGACGAATTCTGAATGTTCATCTTATCTTTCCTGTTGCAGGTAAGCAGGAGGGACTTTACCACCGTATCTTGGTACTCGGTATCTACCTGCCAGAGGCCAGCAAGGCGCCAGTACCGTAACTGCATTATCGGTAAGTGACAAGGCACCTGTTTTACTTTCTGTTCACCATGCATCTTAGTATTAGTATTCACTCACTCAACCAACGAATGCACTATTATAATTAAACTCTCACTAGTACCCTACATATGTTTCGTCCCCATTCTGGCCATCATCAGGGGTAACTTATTTTATATATATACTTCACTTTACACTTGTCCAATTTGGCACTGTAAAGTGAAGTATATATATAAAACAAGTTACCCCTGATGATGGCCACAATGAGGCCGAAATATATGTAGGGTTTATATGTTATGCAGACAAATGTACACAGTATTATGTTATTTAACACAATTTTATTAAATGCTGCCCAACATGTTTCTAGCCTATATAAGGCTCATCTTTAGGGGCTCTTTTGTTGAAATTACAACAGCTATATTATTGGTATATAAAATTCTTAAAATGCCGTTAGATGTATTTGGTTATTGGTATCTGTACCGGTCATGCTGCTTTCACTATAGATTAGTTGGTGGCCTTATATAGGCTAGAAACATGTTGGGCAACATTTAATAAAATTGTGTTAAATAACATAAAACTGTGTACATTTGTCTGCATAACATATATACCCTACATATGTTTCGGCCTCATTGTGGCCATCAACAGGGTAACTTGTTTTATATATATACTTCACTTTACAGTGCCAAATTGGACAGTGTAAAGTGAAGTATATATATAACAAGTTACCCCTGAAGATGGCCACAATGGGGCCGAAACATATGTAGGGTACTAGTGAGAGTTTAATTATAATAGTGCATTCGTTGGTTGAGTGAGTGAAGGCACCTGTGTTGAAAGTTATTGCATTAATCCCCGTTTCCACGACTGTTGTATTTGACAATTGCGCCTACAGTTGTGTTTTGTGCCTGCGGCCAAGTGTGTAATTAATTATCGTAGTGTTTCCACGATTGGCTTATTAGGCAGACATTCATACTCGGGTACACGTGCGGAATTTGAGGCTCTCACAGCGTCGCTGCTTGAAGATTCAAGCTTTCGGAGATATGACGCCTTTGGCCAGATGGCATCTGCCACATCTTCCGTTTCCTAACGTGCCTGTCTAAATTATATACAGGGTGTGTGTAAAATGTTTGGACAAACTTCAAGAGTGAGTTCTTCACATCAAAATAAAAAAGTTAACATCAGTGTATGCCCGGAAATGAGTGATTTTTGAGTTTAGTTGAAAGATTACATTCAGCAATAAATAATAATAAAAAAAATAATAAAATAATGTAATATTTTATTTACAACTGACATGATACATTTACAGTACACGTTCCTA
Organism: Reticulitermes speratus; assembly: GCA_021186555.1. Classification (NCBI taxonomy): domain Eukaryota; kingdom Metazoa; phylum Arthropoda; class Insecta; order Blattodea; family Rhinotermitidae; genus Reticulitermes; species Reticulitermes speratus. The sequence continues at coordinate 42,085,242 of JAJKFL010000014.1, read as the reverse complement.
GTTTAATAAATGTTGAGTATTTATTGTTTACCAAGTCACAGTTCACAACAAATGCTCAAAATGTTGTTCGCCGGAATAAATGCACCCATAGGTTGTGTTATCTTGGACAGTCGCACCCTTTCAAAGGTCCCGGGGCGCTTGCGAATGGGGTGGCAGGCATCAGAAATGCCTTTGCGAAGTACCACTTCATTTCTTTGGTTTAATTACTGAATTTGTACAACAAAATACGCCGTCATGTGAAGCACTGTAAGATATTCGTTCATTCATTCTGCAGTCTGTCTTACGACAGGTCCGTAGCCTCTTCATTCTGCAGTCTGTCTTACGACAGGTCCGTAGCCTCTTCATTCTGCAGTCTGTCTTACGACAGGTCCGTAGCCTCTTCATTCTGCAGTCTGTCTTACGACAGGTCCGTAACCTCTTCATTCTGCAGTCTGTCTTACGACAGGTCCGTAGCCTCTTCATTCTGTAGTCTGTCTTACGACAGGTCTGTAGCCTCTTCCAAAGCGAGTTCTCCACAGGGTGCGATCTAGTGCTTCCTCTTTCAATTTACAGTATCTTCTCTTTTCCTTAAGGTCATCCAGTAGCTGCTTACGTCTTCGCCTCGTCGTCCCGTCACTTCTATCCTTCCTTCTAACTTTCCTTCAATCACCTGTTTCAGAAGGCAGTTTCTACGCAAGATGTGACCAATCCAGTTAGCCTTTCTTCTTTTTATTGTATGTACGATATTCCTCTCCTCCTTCACTCTATGTAATACTTCTTCATTTCTCACACGATCGGTCCAACTGATCTTCTCCATCCTTCTCCAGCACCACATTTCAAAACTTTCCAGATACTTCTGATCTACTTTCCGAAGTGTCACTATAAGATAGTACTATCTTTATTTGAAGTAGTTTACCGGTGTTTGCCTGAAGGCGCTCAGAAAACCGCTGATTACTAAGTGGGTAGTCGGTCTTTGTGTGTACGTCAGACACTGAGGCCTCCCGAATAGGAAGTATGACATTACCCACTCGAGCGCGATGTAAAACCATTCGTCGGAACGCCTGTAGTACGGCGTCGTCTGCGTGAAGCGATGATGTAATGACGACGGCTTGCACAAAAAGAGGACGGAGGTCTTGACACGTTGTTCGTGGCTGATGGTGCAGTGGCAGCTGGGTCTTTGGTAACAAGCCTCAGGAAGAACAGAGGACCGCGTTTTTATCGGTGTTTTTAATCGTGGTGTAGGCAAGTCTGTCGTGATAAGTAACGTCTTTGATCCCAGACGAGGAAACTCTCATGTCTGTAAATAATTATTTCATTCCAACAAATGCATTACACTGTTTTTGTGTTTTCTGTTCCTACATATGTTTCGGCATTACCTGTGCCATCATCAGGGGTGTCGTCGAGAGTTCACAATCCTCAATGCATCCAGTTCACTTTCAAAACATGTAATTTTTTTTGTAAGTCACTATCACTGAATATCACTTATCTTCTTGTTCATAGTGGTTAGTTTATGAACTAACCACTTATCACTTATATTCTTGTTCATAGTGGTTACTTTATGAACTAACCACTTATCACTTATATTCTTGTTTATAGTGGTTACTTTATGAACTAACCTCTTATCACTTATATTCTTGTTCATAGTGGTTAGTTTATGAACTAACCACTTATCACTTATCTTCTTGTTCATAGTGGTTACTTTATGAACTAACCACTTATCACTTATCTTCTTGTTCATAGTGGTTACTTTATGAACTAACCACTTATCACTTATATTCTTGTTCATAGTGGTTAGTTTATGAACTAACCACTTATCACTTATCTTCTTGTTCATAGTGGTTACTTTATGAACTAACCACTTATCACTTATATTCTTTTTTGTAGTGGTTACTTTATGAACTAACCTCTTATCACTTATATTCTTGTTCATAGTGGTTAGTTTATGAACTAACCACTTATCACTTATCTTCTTGTGCATAGTGGTTACTTTATGAACTAACCACTTATCACTTATATTCTTGTTCATAGTGGTTAGTTTATGAACTAACCACTTATCACTTATCTTCTTGTTCATAGTGGTTACTTTATGAACTAACCACTTATATTATTGTCCATAGTGGTTAGTTTATGAACTAACCACTTATCACTTATCTTCTTTTTCATAGTGGTTAGTTTATGAACTAACCACTTATCACTTCTTGTTCGTAGTGGTTAATTTATGAACTAACCACTATGAACAAGAAGATAAGTGATATTCAGTGATAGTGACTTACAAAAAAATTATATGTTGTGAAAGTGAACTGGATGCATTGAGGATTGTGAACTCTCGACGACACCCCTGATGATGGCACAGGTAATGCCGAAACATATGTAGGAACAGAAAACACTAAAACAGTGTAGTGAATTTGTTGGGATGAAACAATTAATTAATTACTGAAATGCACGGTATATATAGTGTAAAGTTTCATGTCTGTATCTTCTATACACAGTGAAAGTTTATCAGCCAAGACTGCATTTCGATTTTGCCGATATACGAGTATGTTAGTTAGTTAGTTACTTCCTGTCGCTCCTTGCGGAGCATATGGCCTCCTTTCAGAGGTTTCTTGGTCTGGAAGTGTGCATTCCGTAGTGGGTGACCATTCCACTGACTGCACAAGTTCTACTCATCCTGATATGACTGCCAGAGCCATCTAGCAGTCAATCAGGAGACTTGGGTGAGAAATGGCCGCTGAATTTTGCTTACGAAACATCTCCCGATATATGCATATAACGGTAATTTACGGAAAAAAAATATTTTAATGTGGTCCATGATGAGAAATAAAATCTGTTACTGTCTGCGCGCTTGATCCATGGCCTCTAAATATGTAACGAAAGGTAAGAGACAACGAGAGAGCTTAACTGTTACTCGGCGAATTGAAACTGTTTGTGTAATAGTGATAGGTGTAAATAGCAAATGGACCGTAAGGGGGAAATGTGCCGTTGTAGCGAACTTGTCGCTAAACAAAGTGCCGGATAAACGGACTTTTACGGTAATAATATAATTGTGTGTGTGTAACAGCCGTAACTGGTAAGGAAATACAAATAGGATATAAAATTTAAAGCTTTCACGGAGGCTAAATTCAATAAAATATTCTCGGGCTAACAGCCGCGTCAGGTGGTTTAATGGCGAGTAAACCGACGTTTCGAGAACCATCTCTGTTCTTGTCATGAGGGAACCCCCTGATGAATACAGATAGAAGCTTGAAATTTTTTATGTAATAGTTCTAGGACGATTATTGGCTTTGCCATGCCATATATAATTTCCAGGGTATCGGGGCTTATCCCCTGTGTTTCATGCTTAGCGCGTTGCAGAAGAAACAGTTGAGCATCGAGTACAGCACAGCACAACCAGATGGCAGCACTCAGATATATGAGATTAACGCTTGGTTTGCTGAAGGAACAGCAAGTGGGCCGTGGAGAAGCGCGTGGAGATAATACTTGACAGTAATTTATTTTTTTCTTCAAATAGTTGTAGATTTGTTAGGAGTTGTAATTGTACGTAAAATATATGATTCGATTCTAACCCGGGCGAAGACCGGGAACGTGAATAATGTAATAATAAGAGTAGGAGTAGCTCAGTTAGTGTAGTGACTAGGCTACGGACTTCGACGACCGAGGAATCGGGATACGACTTCGGGCTGAGGAAGACATTTAGACGTTTTATACCTTTTCATCAGAGTCCAGACCAGCTATGGGGTTCACCAGACAGTCTATCTAAGGTGCAGGAGTTCTTCCTCAGGGGTAAAGCGGTCGGGACGAGGAGCTAAGCCCTCATCTCCATTTAGGGTCGACGTTATGAATGTTTGGAACTGTATTTCTGGTTTTTCACACGCCTTCGTGGCGTGGACTTAATGATTCAGATAAAATTCTTTCACATTGCCACTTTGTCTACCACAAATCCCGCATGGACTGCTCTTAGATTGAAGCCAGACCTCCGCGGTGAGAACCTGACGACTCATTCATGGCACGAGCTTTCATTTTGATGTAGGGGCGAGAAGGGGGGGGGTTTATGTGTTTCTACTTTTAAGTGTTTACTTCTTCGAAATGTTTTTTCGTATTTCGAGTAATGTAGATATTCGGGATCTAAAGCAGAAGTTGACCAAATTTACTTCTGATCGTGACCAAATTTTCTTTACTTCAGCTTTTCGGAGGAACGTTTTGCTTCCATCTTCAGGGCGACTGTATACTGTTCAGTGATTAAATGTTCCGACGTTTCGGAGGATTTTACTGACTCCATCTTGAGGGCGGATCTTTGACGCGTGTAGTGATTAAATGTTAACTACTCTTCGGTAGGAACATCCTGCGTCCATCTGCTGCCGCCAACTTGTCTGTGACCCTGAAGATGGAGGCAGTACCTTCCGCCGAAACATCAGAACGTTTAATCACTACACAGTATAGAAACCCAAAAGGCGAACATCATTTGAACAACAGCCTCTGTGAAAACTTAAAAAAAAAAGCACTCCCATTACAGGCTTTGACAGGCCCTTAGGGCTCCAGGAGGTTGAGGCTCCCAGGTTTTTAGACAATCGGCACATGAAGGTGATAAGGTTGTCAGCCCTACGCACCGGCCGCCTTTACCCCCCAGGAAAGATTCCTGGTACTCATTTCTGTTAGAGGCTGAGTCGACCCCAGGACCATAGTGCGACCGGAAGGATTATGTCAGTGAAAAATTCCAGTGACACCATCGGGAATCGAACCCGCGACCTTCCGGCTTGTAGCGCAGTGCCTCAAACAACTGCGCCACCGCGAGCCCCGAAAACTTGAAAGCTTATCCCAAATCTCTTGTGGTAGTTCGAAGGAAACTACTCGCCGTAATTCTTCGTAGAACTTTCTTGTTTGGACCCGAAGTGTAATGCCTTCGATATAATGATTTATTGAAATGTTCGCGGATTCTCCGTTGTGATAGTCGTGTGGAAATTTATGGTAGGCGTTATGAAAATACAGTTGTATGTGTCCTGAGATGTCGGGAGCTGTCTGACGCGCCCCTGGTACTGTCAGACGGTAGGATGGTATCGTACTCCAGCCTCCGCTATCCGGTGGACGGCCGACGTCGTACAAGGCGTCACATCCCCACGTTTCCTGGCTTGTATCTCGGTGTTTCATGCCAGAGGCATTGACAGTAACAAGCGATTTTGTGCTTCTGGTTTTTAGGCGCGTGCGCACAATTGTAAAAAAATACTAGCTTCGTCATGTCTGTCTGTCTGTCTGTCCTGGTGCAATAACTCGGCTCCCACTGGACGGATTTTCATGAAATTTGATATTTGAGTATTTTATGAAAATGTGTCGAGATACTTCAAGTTTGATTAAAATCTGACAACAATAACGGGTACTTTACATGAAGACCTATATAAATTTATGATAATATCTCGCTGAATTCTTCTTAGAATGAGAAATGTTTCAGACAAAAGTTGTAGAGAAAATCAAAACACACATTTTATATTCAATAACTCTTTTCCGAAAATCGTGCCGTTTATGAGATAATGTGGAAAAATATGTTACAGCCAGACAGGCCACATATGACAATATAATACGGCGCATGCGTTTTGCATGCCGGATAACTAAGGCTACAGACACATACTCAGAATGTGTAATACTTCTTTTCCGCGGCAACAGTGGTTACGCGAACGCGCCTTACAGTTACGTTTAGACGTACATTGCCTGTCCTATTCTCAGTTCTAAATGTTCGTGTCTGTGAAGATTGTTGTGTTCTGGGATATGACACCGTGTAGCCTGGTGTAAGTGTGCCGACGTGACAGTGGATCCTCTGCCTCCATTAACAGTGTAGATCGAGGGTGGATATACACTGTACCAGATCACACGGCGTCATCCCAGAAAGCAGCAATATTTATAGTCGATACAAACCCTAAAAATTCGACTATTTTCTTTTCTAGTTTACATAAAGAGGGGAAGGCAATGGAGAACACTCTGTACACGGTTTTATGACATTTAATTTTATTACAAATCTCCCAATAAAGCAGACAAATTACTGTATTAGTATCTGTTAGACCTGCGACGTAAGCCAGTTTTGCTCGCGTTCCTTGCTGCCCACGGGCTGGTCATTATGCCGAGGAATCGTGCTTCGTATCCCAGCAGCGGACAAGAGACTTGTCTGACCACCAAAATGCCTAAACCGGCTCTGGGAACCACCGAGCCTCCTACTGAATGGATTCCGGCGGCTATATCCAAGGGTATTAAGCGACCGGAGCGTGTAGCTGCACTGAACCCATATAGTGTCGACATTAAGAATGACTGGAAATACAGGGCATACACAAAAGAATGGTGCGGTTTCAAAAGTGAATAAAAAATTTATGTCTCACATTACACGGGCACAACATACACCGTCAGCGGCGGCAACTGTCCAAGTTTCTCATGCGCTACCAGCAGTTCGCTTCTCATGCTTACTGCGTGGCCGCGGGGCCAGTTTCAAAGATGGCGTTGCAGCAGGAGAAGGCTTTCTGTGTGCTACACCGGGTCTGGGATGAGTTTGATTACCGTGTGGATGTGTGTCGTGTGACCCAGGGTGCACACATTGAAGGATTGTAATTACCAAATGAGAAACTTGGACAGTTGCCGCCGCTGACGGTGTATGTTGTGCCCGTGTAAGGTGAGAAATACATTTTTTATTCACTTTTGATACCGCACCATTCTTTTGTGTATGCCCTGTATAACTGTACACGCGCTTGTATACTCATGGCGTGTACAGGGAGAACTTGACCTTTACCTTTACCTTTATCTTACTGTTGTTTTTCATACAGGAGTTGTAACGAACTTTTATGTGCGTTCGCATACTCGCGAAAAGCGCCTATTACCTTTGTCATGTCCGTCCGTCTGTCCACGTGTAGCAGCGCGCCTCTCACTAGACAGATTTACATGAAATTTGATATTGGGATCTTTTATGAAAAAATCTGTCGGCACAGCCAAGTTTTCGTGAAAATCGGGCAAAAATATCGGGCACTTTACATGAGGACCTAAGTACGTTTTGTTGCTTGGGGAGACGTTAAATCGGCATGATAGCTCTCTCTTCGACTGCATCAGTATCAGGCTGGTATCAGCGGGTCGTTTGATATTGGGATTTACGAAAATGTGTTTAGGAATACCAAAAATTGTTAATATCGGGCAAAAACATGGGTTGAAATCGGTGGTCTTCTGGGTTATTACACGGCGTCGTGTGGTAATTAGTACACGACGCCGTGTAATAACCCAGAAGACCACAATTACCACACGACGCCGTGTAATAACCCAGAAGACCACAATTACCACACGACGCCGTGTAATAACCCAGAAGACCACAATTACCACACGACGCCGTGTAATAACCCAGAAGACCACAATTACCACACGACGCCGTGTAATAACCCAGAAGACCACAATTACCACACGACGCCGTGTAATAACCCAGAAGACCACAATTACCACACGACGCCGTGTAATAACCCAGAAGACCACAATTACCACACGACGCCGTGTAATAACCCAGAAGACCACAATTACCACACGACGCCGTGTAATAACCCAGAAGACCACAATTACCACACGACGCCGTGTAATAACCCAGAAGACCACAATTACCACACGACGCCGTGTAATAACCCAGAAGACCACAATTACCACACGACTCCGTGTAATAACCCAGAAGACCACAATTACCACACGACGCCGTGTAATAACCCAGAAGACCACAATTACCACACGACGCCGTGTAATAACCCAGAAGACCACAATTACCACACGACGCCGTGTAATAACCCAGAAGACCACAATTACCACACGACGCCGTGTAATAACCCAGAAGACCACAATTACCACACGACGCCGTGTAATAACCCAGAAGACAACAATTACCACACGACGCCGTGTAATAACCCAGAAGACCACCATTAACACACGACGCCGTGTAATAACCCAGAAGACCACAATTACCACACGACGCCGTGTAATAACCCAGAAGACCACAATTACCACACGACGCCGTGTAATAACCCAGACGACCACAATTACCACACGACGCCGTGTAATAACCCAGAAGACCACAATTACCACACGACGCCGTGTAATAACCCAGAAGACCACAATTACCACACGACGCCGTGTAATAACCCAGAAGACCACAATTACCACACGACGCCGTGTAATAACCCAGACGACCACAATTACCACACGACGCCGTGTAGTAACCCAGAAGACCACATATTTGATCAACGTCGCGGCGGAAGCCTGAAATCGAGGTAAAAACGTCGGGTGCTTCACATGAATACCGCAGTAAGTTTTATTATTGCCTGCGACATTAAATAGCGATAAAAGCGCGCTCTTCGAGTGAAATGGTGTCAGGCTGTTACAATAACCGAGGAGGTATAAACATTACGCGAACGTGCCACAGTGTTATGTAATACTTGCATTGCCTATCTTGTTCTTCCCAGTATCGTCCCCTAATCACATTACGTCAGTGTACGTACAGAAATGTAATTTATATAAAGGGGCATTAAAGTAATGAATCAGAAATGGCATTCCGCGAAATTGGGTGGCAGAAGGGTGGAATTACCCCCTTCATGGGGGACATTTAATTTAACGCAAGTGGATGAGGGTGAAGTTGAACTGTTCGAAAACGAGTTGAAAAGTAGACTTTACCAGTTGATTTGTGGGTTGCACAGAAGCGCTGAACTTACGAAACAGGTTTGTAAAACCTGCAGCTGTGACCCAGCATTACACGTTGAAGGCATATAGACGATGTGGATGTAAACCTCCACTAATTTTGCCTAGTAGGTCTGTGTGATGAAGATTTTAGACTTGCAAACAGCTCATATATCTGCCGGATTGTCGAGTATTATGGCGGATTTTTTTTTCCCGACCTTCCTATCTACAGGGTGTTGTTTTCAGATTCGCCACAACCATCACAACTAACTAACTAACTCCATGTAGCACAGTCCTCCTTGAGAAGCTAACAGGTCGTCAGCTAGTCAAGAAATTCCCCGCGTTTTATGGAACCCGAAGGTTCATTACCGCATTCACAAGAGCCCGCCACCTGTCCCTATCCTGAGCCATATCAATCCAGTCACAACCATCACAACTAACTAACTAACTCCATGTAGCACAGTCCTCCTTGAGAAGCTAACAGGTCGTCAGCTAGTCAAGAAATTCCCCGCGTTTTATGGAACCCGAAGGTTCATTACCGCATTCACAACAGCCCGCCACCTGTCCCTATCCTGAGCCATATCAATCCAGTCACAACCATCACAATCCGCATCCTTATCCACATATCATTGACTATCATCTTTCCCCTCTCACTCGATACCAAAAGTGAACAGAGCATCGTTAATTAACCCTTCGAAAACTGACTTTAATCGACATATAAAGATTCAGTTCGTCCCTCACAGAGAACAGTCTGTAACAATTAGCAGTAGCAGTCAGTTAATGTGTGTTGCTTTGGGAAGTGATCGCTGTTGACTGTGAGAATCGTCAGACACACTGTGTGGGGAAAGTGCTAAGTTTGTTAACGCTTACTATTAAACTTAATATTATTCCGTTTTACACCAACCAAATGCACTTATTTATTTAAATAACACTAAAATATTATTTAAAATATTAGATAAAACCCCTACATATGTTTCGGCTTATCGATAAGCCATCTTCAGGGGGTGTCACAACTGGTTGTTTTTAAAAACACGTACACCCCCTTGAAGATGGCTTATCGATAAGCCGAAACATATGTAGGGGTTTTTATCTAATATTTTAAAGAATATTTTAGTGTTATTTAAATAAATAAGTGCATTTGGTTGGTGTAAAACAGTGTTAATGTTCAAAAATGCACGGTGATGTTAGAATAAACTTAATATTATTCATTCCGTACATTTTATTTACTATGTTTATTGTCCCCAAAATGTACACATTTATTCACTATTAATTGTGTAACACAGTGCTACATGTTTCGAACATTATCCTGGTTCATCTTCAGGGACTTCAGTATTTTAAATTACACTGACTTTTTTTACATCAATGGTACAATTGGTTAAAATAATAAAAACTGAATAACATGAATTTTTACAATCGACTTATACATTGGTTAAGATGATAAAAAGTGAATAAATGTAGCAGCTGTTTGTTTTGGTGTTACAAACCGTCTTACACAGGTTAAAATGTTAAAAGCTGAATAATCTTTGTTGTTATGATACTCTGTGTATTGGAGTTGGTAGGTTGACTATTGGGTTGTGAGAACAGTACTCATTAATTGGGTTGTAAGAACAGTACTCATTAATTGGGTTGTAAGAACAGTACTCATTAATTGGGTTGTAAGAACAGTACTCATTAATTGGGTTGTAAGAACAGTACTCATTAATTGGGTTGTAAGAACAGTACTCATTAATTGGGTTGTGAGAACAGTACTCATTAATTGGGTTGTAAGAACAGTACTCATTAATTGGGTTGTAAGAACAGTACTCATTAATTGGGTTGTAAGAACAGTACTCATTAATTGGGTTGTAAGAACAGTACTCATTAATTGGGTTTGTAAGAACAGTACTCATTAATTGGGTTGTGAGAACAGTACTCATTAATTGGGTTGTAAGAACAGTACTCATTAATTGGGTTGTAAGAACAGTACTCATTAATTGGGTTGTAAGAACAGTACTCATTAATTGGGTTGTAAGAACAGTACTCATTAATTGGGTTGTAAGAACAGTACTCATTAATTGGGTTGTAAGAACAGTACTCATTAATTGGGTTGTAAGAACAGTACTCATTAATTGGGTTGTAAGAACAGTACTCATTAATTGGGTTGTAAGAACAGTACTCATTAATTGGGTTGTGAGAACAGTACTCATTAATTGGGTTGTAAGAACAGTACTCATTAATTGGGTTGTAAGAACAGTACTCATTAATTGGGTTGTAAGAACAGTACTCATTAATTGGGTTGTAAGAACAGTACTCATTAATTGGGTTGTAAGAACAGTACTCATTAATTGGGTTGTGAGAACAGTACTCATTAATTGGGTTGTAAGAACAGTACTCATTAATTGGGTTGTAAGAACAGTACTCATTAATTGGGTTGTAAGAACAGTACTCATTAATTGGGTTGTAAGAACAGTACTCATTAATTGGGTTGTAAGAACAGTACTCATTAATTGGGTTGTGAGAACAGTACTCATTAATTGGGTTGTAAGAACAGTACTCATTAATTGGGTTGTAAGAACAGTACTCATTAATTGGGTTGTAAGAACAGTACTCATTAATTGGGTTGTAAGAACAGTACTCATTAATTGGGTTGTAAGAACAGTACTCATTAATTGGGTTGTAAGAACAGTACTCATTAATTGGGTTGTAAGAACAGTACTCATTAATTGGGTTGTGAGAACAGTACTCATTAATTGGGTTGTAAGAACAGTACTCATTAATTGGGTTGTAAGAACAGTACTCATTAATTGGGTTGTAAGAACAGTACTCATTAATTGGGTTGTAAGAACAGTACTCATTAATTGGGTTGTAAGAACAGTACTCATTAATTGGGTTGTAAGAACAGTACTCATTAATTGGGTTGTAAGAACAGTACTCATTAATTGGGTTGTGAGAACAGTACTCATTAATTGGGTTGTAAGAACAGTACTCATTAATTGGGTTGTAAGAACAGTACTCATTAATTGGGTTGTAAGAACAGTACTCATTAATTGGGTTGTAAGAACAGTACTCATTAATTGGGTTGTAAGAACAGTACTCATTAATTGGGTTGTAAGAACAGTACTCATTAATTGGGTTGTAAGAACTACTCATTAATTGGGTTGTAAGAACAGTACTCATTAATTGGGTTGTAAGAACAGTACTCATTAATTGGGTTGTGAGAACAGTACTCATTAATTGGGTTGTGAGAACAGTACTCATTAATTGGGTTGTGAGAACAGTACTCATTAATTGGGTTGTGAGAACAGTACTCATTAATTGGGTTGTGAGAACAGTACTCATTAATTGGGTTGTGAGAACAGTACTCATTAATTGGGTTGTAAGAACAGTACTCATTAATTGGGTTGTAAGAACAGTACTCATTAATTGGGTTGTAAGAACAGTACTCATTAATTGGGTTGTAAGAACAGTACTTATTAATTGGGTTGTAAGAACAGTACTCATTAATTGGGTTGTAAGAACAGTACTCATTAATTGGGTTGTAAGAACAGTACTCATTAATTGGGTTGTGAGAACAGTACTCATTAATTGGGTTGTGAGAACAGTACTCATTAATTGGGTTGTGAGAACAGTACTCATTAATTGGGTTGTGAGAACAGTACTCATTAATTGGGTTGTGAGAACAGTACTCATTAATTGGGTTGTGAGAACAGTACTCATTAATTGGGTTGTGAGAACAGTTCTCATTAATTGGGTTGTGAGAACAGTTCTCATTAATTGGGTTGTGAGAACAGTTCTCATTAACGCCGTTGCAGGCTGTACATGAGTTACAACTACGCTTTATATAGAATAGAGCGTGTCGAGTTGTATGCATAGTCATCAGGGGAGACTGAGATACTTGTTGAGATTCAGATTCCAGCCGCCTTATCTGTCACGGTACATGTTACGCAGCAGACGGTGCCTAATTTTAGGTAAGGACGGAATTTGCCAGGAGGGACAAATAAGTCTCACGAAACACAAAATATCCGGTATTCGTGCAGAGATTTGAACCTGGGTCCTTTAGAATACGAGGCAGGAATGCCAGCCACTAGATTGCGGCGTTGTTTTTGTATTTGTGTTGAAGTCCCGGAGGACTGTTGATACGCATATGACATGCGTTATCCTGTCGGTCCCATTACGAGTTGTAGTCTGCTGGAAGCCACTTCGTCGTCTTCAAGTCTTCCCAATAAGGAATATTCCTCCCATTCCACCCAATCATGCTTTCAGTCGCTTCAGAGTTTGCCATTTCCGGCGGTTTGCACACGTGGCCGCCATCAGATGCGCACAGAAGCTGGGTGGGTTACAAAAAGCTGACGATGCAAAGACCAGTCACAAAGAAGGCGTTCTGCTTCATGAAATAAGCAGGCTGTGACAGGAAGCAAAGCAGTACATTGTGTCGCACAGTTCGTCAGTTTGTGTGTCTTCAGGTGTTCATCCATCCGACTTTTCTCGTCTCCAAAGCTTCCTTATCGGCCCTGGAGCTCATACAACCTTCTATTCGACGGTTACCGTGGGGTCTGGTTCCCAAGGTACAGCAACCAGGTCGTGGAACTGATAACATTCGTGACTTGGTGCTTAATTAAGCACCGGGACAGCTTACTTTCCCTTGTGCAAAAACGACGTACCACCCTCGCGAATTGTGTGTTACACTTTCGTCTTATAATAATACATGTATCAGGAAAATATCGAGAAAACGAGGCGGACCGTTGAACATGCTGTGTTACATAGGTGGGTCATAAACATGTCGTGAAATTAAGCAGATCATAAACACACCGTGCACTAGGTAGGTCATCAATATATCGTGACATTTAGAGGGTTCTGAAACATGCCATGGAATTGAAATAGATCATAAACACGCCGTTAAACATGTCATGAAATTAAGATATATCATAGACACGCCGTTAAACATGCCATGAAATTGAGATATATCATAGACACGCCGTTAAACATGCCATGAAATTGAGATATATCATAGACACGCCGTTAAACATGTCATGAAATTGAGATATATCATAGACATGCCGTTAAACATGCCATGGTGAGATACATCATAGACATGCCGTTAAACATGCCATGAAATTTAGATGTATCGTAGACACGCCGTTAAACATGTCATGAAATTGAGATATATCATAGACATGCCGTTAAACATGCCATGGTGAGATACATCGTAGACACGCCGTTAAACATGTCATGAAATTGAGATATATCATAGACACGCCGTTAAACATGCCATGAAATTGAGATATATCATAGACACGCCGTTAAACATGTCATGAAATTGAGATATATCATAGACATGCCGTTAAACATGCCATGGTGAGATACATCGTAGACACGCCGTTAAACATGCCATGAAATTGAGATATATCATAGAATGCCATGAAATTGAGAGATGTCATAAACATGCCATGGAATTGAGATATAAACATGCTGTTAAACATGCCATGGAATTTAGATATATCATAAACGGGCCGTTAAACATGCTATGAAATTGAGATATGTCATAAACATGCCGTTAAACATGCAATGATATTGAGATGTATCATATACATACCGTTAAACATGCCATGAAATTGAGATATGTCATAAACATGCCGTTAAACATGCAATGATATTGAGATGTATCATATACATACCGTTAAACATGCCATGAAATTGAGATATGTCATAAACATGCCGTTAAACTTGCAATGATATTGAGATGTATCATATACATACCGTTAAACATGCTATAAAATTGAGATAGCTCTGAAACATACTGTGTAATTGAGCCAGATATAAATGTACCCGACTGAACGCCGTGGTGGAATTGTGGAGTTGGTAGCACTGGTGCTTTGTGTTCGTGAGGTCTCAAAATCTCGCCCCACAGACTGACTGTGCTGACAGATTTGTTGTGGCTTTTCTCCACTCCAGGTAAGTGTTGGAAATTATCTGAAATTTGGCCACGACCGCTTTCTTGCACACTCTTTCCAGTCAGTCTTTTTTTTCTCCAAAGGTTTGGGTTCATAGTCTACTAGACTACGTCTGTAATCAATGCTTCACGATTATCATACCGGTGCATGATACGGTGTTTTTTCCTGCTTGACCGATAAGCGCAGGCCCAACTCTCCGCCCGAGGCTCTGCCAGCGTTGCGTCGTACGCCGCGTCTCGGGGAGGTTTAACAGTCGATGACGGGAGGTAGACAAACGATCGCAGTGATAATAACCTTTAGAAAGTCTAATATAAACTCACTAGAGCGTGCGGCTGGTGCTTATGGGTCAGGCAGGAAAAGAAACACCCTATATTTAATATTGTATTTACCGTGCATTTTAACTTAAGTGAATGTTTTATTTCATACCAATAAATGCACATAAACATACAGTGTCAATAGTTTGTTCGTAACTTTCCCCGATACGTATTTCGGCGTTTTTAAACCCCCTGAAGATGGCGGTTTAAAAACGCCGAAATACGTATCGGGGAAAGTTACGAACAAACTATTGACACTATACGTTTATGTGCATTTAATGGTATGAAATGAAACAAACACCCTATATTTTCCGACAGCGTCGTTAAATTCTCCTGAACTGTAAATGACGAAATACGTTCTTCGACGTGGTTGCAGGTGTACACAGCCATGAAGTGACGTGCCGTGCCAACAGATTGTGACATGGCTGCGATCAGGTTGTGGCACGTTGGTGCCCTTCTGGGGTTAGCCATGGCCCTGGCAATGACTGCGTCGCACTCAGAGGAAGACTTTGCCTTTGAGATGCCAACAGCAGAGGAGCAAGAGGCCGCTAGGGGGCTGCACACCCATCCAATATCGACACCAGTTCAGAAACTGTGGGGAATCCCCGACACTGTGGCAACTGTCGGCAAGCTCTTCCACATGAAGATACCTGGTGATGCCTTCTCAGGAGACGTTGGCCATTATGAGGTGAGCAGCATGATTGCAAACATAATGGTTCGTGATTCAGTTGTCATGGGATGTTTCGCTGGGTTAGTTTCGAGGGACCGCAGTGCCTTCTTCTTGAAGGGTCAGGGAGTCCAAGACGTCTTGGAGAGAGCATTGCATCCCAGAGGTCCAGAGTCCTCCGAAACTTCGCTGTGATAACCTTAAATCTTACATGGGAGATGTAATGGATTGATGAATGAACATATAGACAGACTGTATAATTTAGCCACGACCACCACCGTTCAGCCATTTCTGTCCACGAAACGCATTACCATGCTATAACGCTCGAACCTTATGCCTGTATCGGGAATGTGCTTACGTCCGCGGATTTTTCAACTTGGCTGAGGGTCTTGTCGTGGTCATACTAAGAACGCCTGCTGCAAATGGCAATATGTTCTTTGGGCGGGGGGGACTTTGTTGGGTGATTTGGTGTGTGTGTCTCTCTCTATATCCTTGTTGCTGTTAGTGTAAAATATTCTTGGGTTATTTACTTTAAGGGTATTGCAATTTTGAATAACAAACCTTCAGCGCGAGTCTCACAAACCTTACGGCCCTCCTACCTCAGTCACATGATTGCAGCTCATACGTAAGCAGACAAATACTGGCACCTCCATCGCTCTGACTGCACAAACACACTGATCTACGCGCACACGACGTCGCGCACTCTGCCGGCTTGTGACATCAGCCTAGGCTCGCTAACGGACGTGGTGCCTGAAGCTGGAGACTGTGGATTTAATCCTGTTACATAATAGAGTCTTAAGTTCATGAACCCCGATCTTCAGGATATAGACCTTTCGTGAATGGTTCTGACGAATGGGGTTAAGACCACGTGACTGGCGAGTGCGTTTTCTACCACAGTCCTGTTCTTGTGCATATGTGTGTCATTCAGTTGAAGTTCTGCCTTTCGTGGTTAATGGCTTTCGTGCTGTATGGATTGCGGCTCTTTTACAGTCATTTAATGTATTTTATTGTCAGAGAATGTTGGTATTGTATTAAAAATAAACTTGTGCTGTCAATGATTTGTGAGTTTGTTTATATTACTGGTATTTCGTGAGTGTTTGGGACTAAATAGGAGGTGTGCATTGAAAATTGTGTCGGATATTTGTTATTCTGATGTTCCTGATGGGTTAACTGTCCCAGTTAATCACAGACATCGATACTCTACTGTAAGTTATTTAAACATATCTGTCTTCCTCTTTAGTGTTCCTGGGAAGTTCTTTTGGATGTATTTTCATGTAGGGACATAACCTTGGAGACGGTCTATTTAATATATGTGTATTTTTAAATGCTTTTTCCTGTTGTGTATTTGGTTAACGAATCATCGTTGTTAGGACTGATTGGACATTTTCCTCCAATTGGAGGTACAAGAAATACATACAGATATCGGTGGTGAAAGTTCTGTTAACTTACCATTCCATTCATATAGAAGATCGACATTAATTCTGATTTTGCGGAATGAGGGCCGTTTTGAGAAATGTTGGGGCCCAATATAGAAATAAATCTTGGCCCCCAGCATGTCTCATATACTGACCATATGTGCATGAGTAACAACAGATGACTGGGATTACACATTACCTGTAGTTTGTATTTACTGTGTAAGAATTAACATACGGTGTATGTTTGATAAAAGATATGAAATGCAACAGACTTTTTGGGGCCCTATGCAGCCGCATGTATTGTGGTTGCCTTAAACCGGCTCTGTCTGCAACGAAGGTGTGTGGGGTAAACCGTGGCTCAGAATCGTGTCACCGGAATACCAAACCTGTGTGTGCTTTTGGTAGCACAAGGTTTGTTTGTTAGGAGTGTTGTCATGTGTTAATATTCTGCAGGCTACAGGGCCTGAAGGTGCTCAACTTCCTTCATGGCTGGTGTTCGATGCAGCAGCAGGTGTTTTTGAAGGCGTTCCTGGTGCACAAGATGTTGGTGAACACTACATCACCGTTCGAGCCCTCGGACAGCAATCTCATGACTGGGCTAAGGATGTGTTCTCTATAGATGTTACAGAGAATTCAAGAGCTGACTCCCCCAACGGGGCTGTGCCCCTGGCAGGGCAACATAACAAGGTAAACAGACCATGAATGTAAAAGTGAAACTAATTTATGATTTTGTACAATGACTGAACAGTAGTTGATATAGTGCCATGTCATCAACACAAGTTTAGTATTAGTTATTACATTAGAGCCATATTTTGTGCACAGTAAGTGCAGTGGTATAAATTTGTCATGTTTCACACTGTTTCAGTTTAAATGCAATGCCAGAGAAGATGCTACAGTGCTAATCATAGTACTGGATGCCAGATTTGAACAGTTGAAACCAAAACAACGAGTAATGGCCATAAAGAATCTCTCTGGCTTCCTATCACTCCAACATGTATGTACTTTTATTAGAAATGCTTTTAGTAAGAAACGATTGTAACTTTTCACATACAGTTTTATGGGCCAAGTTGCTTAAGAACTTTGATTTCAGGCTTCCGCCGCGATGTTGATGAAATCTGTGGTCTTCTGGGTAATTACACGGCGTCGTGTGGTAATTATTTACCGACGTTTCGGGACAACGTGTCGGTCCCATCTTCACGGGTCAAGATTCCGAGTAGGAAAGGAATCTTGACCCGTGAAGGTGGGACCGACACGTTGTCCCGAAACGTCGGTAAATAATTACCACACGACGCCGTGTAATTACCCAGAAGACCAAAGATTGCTTAAGAACTGTTTTGATTTACTTAACTTTGACACTTTGTGTTTATGTATATTTTTCTGATGACACGTAAATCTAACTTAGAGGCAAATTTGTCACTATCTGTGCCATTAAGACATAAAGGGGGAGTAGAGGTATAGCTCCACTCATTCTTAACCTCAGTAGTAGATGGAGGTGAGTGGTGAACTTCATGCTCTGGCTACTTAACCCATTAAGTAGGAGGGTTGGGTGGGCCCCACCAGTGGACTGGACATTTTGGAGAAGAAAAATAACTTTTGCCCATGCTTAGAGTTGAGTCACAGATCGTCCATTCTATGGCATAGTCACTATATCGACTGAGCTATCCCATCTCCGGAATCTAACTTAACATATTTGAATTTATGGTGTGCCTCCATGTTTTTGTGTGTGTTCTTTTGTTTCTTGGTAATGTGCTGCTATCTGCAGTAAATCAGTGTAACTAATTTGAAATTGTGTATTATTTGGATCCAGCTGCTTTGAAATAAAACATAGTTGGCTCTTTAAAATCAAATTCTGCTAGTCAGTGACAGATGTTCCTGGTATTTGGTTTCTGTGTAGCTCAGTTGCTGTTTGTTTCATTTCCTTCATATTTGTTAAACCTCTATATTTGTTAGGGAGGTGCCTGCTTTAGTTTCCTGCCAGGACACCCTCATATACTGACTGAGATTTTTCATGTCTTTTCTCAGTTCGTCCACACAAATGCCAGGATAGTAACTTGTTCAGCCATGGCTTCTTCTTTCAGGTCCTTTCTAATTCATCACCCACCATTCACCCTATCATTTGATATATATAGTCTTTGATACTGAGTCATTAACCCTTCAATGATGCTGGGATTTAAATTCCAACTAAATATATACATATTTATGTTCTACAGTTTTAGTTAAAACTAAATATATACATATTTATGTTCTACAATTTTAGTTAAAACTAAATATATACATATTTATGTTCTACAATTTTAGTTAAAACTAAATATATACATATTTATGTTCTACAATTTTAGTTAAAACTAAATATATACATATTTATGTTCTAACAATTTTAGTTAAAACTAAATATATACATATTTATGTTCTACAATTTTATCCAGACAATTCTACCACAATAGTGGTACGCAAGTGATGTACGTTCGTTTAAACATGTGCTTGTTTTAGTAGTTTTAACAATGCTGAGACCCCCTGAAGATGGACCTAGGTCCGAAACACGTGTAGGGTGTATAAGAAAGACACTGCATTACAGTAGTCAAATAGTGCATTAGTTGGTCTATTTATTTAATTTGACCATATGAGGAGTTAAAAGATCTTCCCTTTACATGGAAGCCAACATTGATGGATTACACATAACTGACAAAATATTTAACTGTTTTCTTCAGAGACTGCCAAGGAGTCCAAAAGAGTGATTTGCTTTCTGCACACAGGATTTGTTCCAGTTGCAACCTCAGAATTTCCAGGAGGATCTGTTGGGAGATACGGTTGTGCTGGCTGGTCCAGGCAACGTGAAGAAGAGAGCAAAGAGACAATCTACCTCCATCCAATGGCAGGTGGGCAAAATTGCATCTGTTATTACACTGAGTTTTTTTTTTGTGTGTGTGTGTGGAGGGTGGTGAGACTGTGATGAAGATCACTGCCTTCTGGGTTGTGATGCTGTGTAATTTGTAAATAGGACCTGATGTTTGGGAAGTGTCTTTTGCCTCTGTTGTCAGGGTGGACCTCTTCTGCCCTGATGATGATAGCAGCTGTTCCCACCAAAATATCAGTACTATCAACCAGACTATTCAGCATAACATCCCAGAAGATCATGATCATAACGCACACTGCGGTGAGAACCCCAAATCTGAAACTTCTATAAACTTCATTATTAACAGATATTATTCTTTAACCGATTCAGGGCATGCATAAGAATGCACCCAGGCAACTGCTGACTGAGGTAAGGAAATGTCAGTTTGGCGCCTAGTAATGTACATGTGAACGTTTAAATATACTCGCACTGTGATTTTCTGACTTCAAGGCCATGTTCTGTGCTGGTGCTTTGTACAGTAGTACCTCGCTTTACGAATGTGGCGCTTTTGAATTATATTCATTTTCATTATTTTCAGCGCTTGCCTTGCTCTTACAGCGGTGACGCGCACATCAGCTGAGTTTCTATGTATTATTTTTACTTTCAAATCGTTTTCTTCAGCCTAGGTCTATTGCGCACTTAATATATGATAGTGTAAACATGTTTTAAGGCTTTTATATGCACTAGCAAGTGAAAAAAAGCATGTGATTCGCTTTACGGCGATATTCGCTTTACAGCGGTGGTCTGGAACTCGCCGTATCAGCAAGGTATGCCCGTTCTTGTAAAAAGGTAATAGTAAAGTTCTTCCCACACACCATTTGAGGTATGCAGGGAAGTGGAGGTACTACTCATTTTTAACCTTAGCATTAGATGGAGGTCAGCAGCCACCATCACGGTCCACCAACTTTATCCCTGGAGAAAGTACGCCCTGTATCCATTGAATAGAGAAGGTGGCATGGGCTGGAGAACGAGTCTGGACGTTTTGGAGAAGAGAAAAATCTGTTGCTTGTGCTGGGATCCAAACTCCAGGTTATCCAGCCTGCAGTATAGCCACTATTCTGACTACGGCATCCCAGGTCCATGTTGTATACCCTGAGCTATACTGGTATAGCATCACATATTTTGCATTAATATCATTTTTATGTCATGAAAAATTTGAACCAAAATAATAATAATAATAATAATAATAATAATAATAATAATTGCGTTTGTATTGTTTTTTTTAAATTATTTAAAATGTAAACAAACAATACAGGGTTATTCAAAATGATTGTCGGGGTTTTAACAACTTGGCCACCTTGTTTTCCAGATGTAACCCCATGTCATTTCTTTGTATGGGGTTACGTCAAGGATCAGGTTTATGTTCCTCCTCTTCCCGCAAGTATCCCGGAACTGAAGGTACGAATCAGAACCGCCATTGAAACCATCACCGCTGACATACTAGAAAAAGTTTGGAACGAACTCGATTATCTTGTTGATGTTTGTAGAATCACAAATGGTGCACATATAGACACCTGTAAGGTATGTCACAAAAACTTGGAGTGTTGTTCTATTAAATAAAAAAATACATATACTCCTATCTCAAGTGTATTGTGTATGACAAGTTGTTAAAACCCCGACAATCATTTTGAATAACCCTGTATAAGCATGAAGTCATGAAGTATGTAGTGCCATACCAGCAGAGCTCAGCATGTACTGTATCAGTATACTGTACCAGCTGGTGGGAACTTGGGCAGTGCAGTGCAGTGAACGGTCATAGGCTAGACATTAGTAACTTCTCTCTTGGCCACCAGATCTATATATGTGCTTTGTGTTTCAGAATATCATTAACACAAGCCAGTGTACTGCAGTGTTTAGCTCCATATGTGTCTGAAGATAACCTGTGATCAAGTTTTCACATGTGGTTGATTATCTGTGGTGCAGGTTGGCTGTGAGGGTCACCTGTGGAAGCAGTACGTTGAGCTGGTTCAACAGCTGCAGCAACAAGCCCATGACGGTACTTTGTCTGAGGTGTTAATGCAGCCCGTTGTGGGTTGGCATGTCAAGACTGCAGGCGCTTCTGCTCATCGGAGCGCAGAGAGGTACCAACTAGCAGATGGAGTGTTCTGTTCACAAAATATTTTGACACATACATTTTTAAAGCATGTACAGTAGAACCCTGTTAAGAAGTCTTTCAAGGGACCAGAGGATTAGGGACTTCTTAAGCGGGAAGACTTATTAAGAGGGAAAGCTTATTAATAGCAATAGGATGGTAACTAGTACATTAAACATACAGAAACAAAAACAAATTAATCTCGGCAGAGATCGATCGCATGATCGCATCATAGCATAATATCGATATATCGGATATATCGATAGTCAGATAGCAAGTGATCGATGATTCAACAGTAACTTAAGATCATTCATATTTGAAGGAAATAAAACTTTGGAAATTAAGTTTTTTATACATATCTTTAACAGCTTATTAAACGGGTAAAATTGCATAAAAAATCATACTGTTGGTGTCACGAGATTTGACTTCTTAGGTGGGAAAACTTAATAAGTGCGAAGCTTCATATCCGGGAAAAATTAATGTACGCATTATGGATTTTATTTCGGGACTTTAAAAGTCAGACTTCTTACAGGGAAAACTGCTTATGCGGGGACTTCTTATCTGCGTTCTACTGTAATTTGATAAACCTCCATATCAAGAAAACGCAGGGTTTCAACACACTTGGTTTGAGCTTTCCCAAGATGTTGCCCACCACATAATTCTTAACAATGTCATTATGATAGATTTTTGAATATGATTTGGAGGTATAATTTAAATGTAGGTGGTAGACCTTCAGGCCTCTTTCCAAGACCTTTTTCACTCACCAGTCATATACAGAGACTTAAAGTTGGAAACTGAACCCAGATGCATGTCAGGCTTTAACAGCTTTACATTTTCTGATGTTATTGTATGTAAAATGTACATGATGTTTCATAACATGTGGACATAACAGCAGGAGATGATTTCCTAGTTCTTTGTGATAAAAAAAAAACGTTCATGTAAACATGTGTCTGATTTTACAGAGTCATGACCACTTGAAACGCAGAATGAAAGGTGAGGATTACTGAAAAGATAAAGAATAAAATAGTAAAAAATGCAATATCTGATAAATTTAAAATATGAATTTAACTTAATTTTGTGAAATTACCTTCAGTTTACACTAACATGTGCTTAAAGCATGTTTTCGAATATGCCACCAGATGTAACGAGTCTTGCCTCTCAGTTGTGTGCAGCGCAAGTTGCTCGTTGCAGGTTCTGCAGACTTTTTCTGCCACGTCCAAAATTTGACTGAGCAATGCATCTTGTGTTGTAACCTTCATGCTATAAACTATTTTTTCACCCATCCCCATACACAGTAATCCTTTTTCTATTCAAATAATACATTTTTCATAAAACATGCCCTACAATGTAAATACAAACCCGGTCATTTAAAGGTTAATTTTCACCATAAAAACTTCGTATCATGTCTATTTTATGGTCAGTTGAAACAGCATTATTTAGTAACCTAAAAAAGTAAGACATCTGTTGACACTCATGGCAGTAAATACGTTTATGAGGGTACAGATAATGCGTCATGTTACAGGTTGGTTCTGGAGATTATGATTATGATATGTTCGATGAGGATGAAGCAGAAGAGGATGAAACTGTGGAGAGTGAGACTGAAGCAGTGCCAAGTGTTCACATTGTTCCAACAATGCCGTCACCAGTTTTCCCTGAGCCAACAGTCTCTCATCCTCATAGACATCACCATGGAGAGCTGGAGCCTGGTCCCAGCATAAGCATATTACCAGAAGTTGTGTCAAGTGTGGGAAACAGGTTGCCAACCAGTCCAGTTATCTATGGGACTATTTTACCCACCCCTGTGCTAGTGAGTGATAGTAGTATCCTTCATGTATGCAAGTTTTTAGTACAGTAACAGTCATATAGAAGAAATTAGATGCCTTGGATGTGACACCATGGAGTTTGATAGTGGGCTGAAACATTCCAGAGGAAGCTAGTACCTCCTGCTTCAGAATTTGACCTCAAAAACGTTTGTTTCTATCTACCAAACTACATGGCATCACATCCCAAAACACTGTAATCTCTGTATTCATGACTGCGAAAACCTCGTGTACAGATGCATTTTGATTGTATTATTATAGATCTCATAAAAAAGACAAATGGTCTGCTGTGTTTGGAACTGCATGCCATATTAGCAGTTAATGACTTTATATTGCAAGCGTTTTCGAAATTACATTATGATTCTTTTGCTCTCTTTTTATTCACCCCTTCCTCCATAAATGTACAAATTAAATATGATTAGAAACTGAGTTTAAAAGTCTAGTGTGAAGTCAGTATATTAAATGTCAGATGTCAACATAAGTTCTGTGGTGTCTCCTAGACTTGTCACCTTGGTGTAGTCTGTGATTGTGAAATGCTTCAGACTGTCATATGTACAGTTACGACTGATATCCTGAAACCTGGGGTGTTACCACATTTGTTAAACACCTTACAACATGGCACTATATCAGACATTATTTAATGCCTGTGGACTCATCTGTGTCACTGACATCTATGGCCATTAATGGCTGGTGGGGTTGACAGTATGTTGGTTTCCATTGTTATGAAGGTGACGTTAGGTGGGGGATTTACTGTACAGGAGTTCATGAACAGCCATTGCCACTTCTTATTATTATGGAATCAACACTGCAGCAAGAGTTGGATGTTGCTGATACCACAGTAGTGAGGAAAGTGAAATGAGTGTTCTTGAATGGTTGCAAATGCAAGAGCCCGATTTGTACCGTGACAGAAGTTTTAAACTTGTGCCAAGATGGGATAAAGGCATCAATTTGCTTGGGTAGTATGTGTATTATGTTGAAAAATAATGATACTTCAGCTGAATGAATGAGCTACATTCAAAATGTTAATGACGTGACATTTTATTCAAGAATAAGTCAATGTTACGTTGTCAGTAGTATCTTACATTATTTATGTATAACATATCATTTTTAACATTGTATCTGTAAATTGGATGTGTTGGTTTTACATGCCTTCGTATTGTGGTCTACCTGAGGATGACGGTTTATCGCCGAAATGTGTAGGAGAAGAGTTTATGTGTATGAATTATTTGTGATTTTATATCATTTTTGTGTATTTGTTGGTGTATATGGATGATTGAATTTTGTGGTCTGAAAAATATAATCTTTGTCCATACCGTAGTACAGGTTCCAGAGTTTTGACTTTGCTGATGTGTGTGAAGTCGTTGGTCCCAAGTTGCCATCCTTAGCAATGTTGCTGTTACAGGTACCTGTTCGTCCAACACATCTGCTGAGCAGCGAAGTGGTTGTGGAGCCCAGCAGAACATATGATGAGTTCGCAGAGATCACTCCATCACCAACTCCTGTGTTTGTTTCTGAAGTTGAGGCTTCAGCCGCTACAGACATGCCTACCTCACAGGTATTCAAATGTCACAACAATCATGCCTTTTGGTTAAGGTAAAAGGTAAAGTCCTCCCTAGAACAGGCCATAAAGGCCCAGAGGGGGAGTAGAGGTATAGCTCTACCCTTTCTTTAACCTCGGCGCTAGATGGGGGTGGGTGGTCAACTCCACGCCCCGGCCGCTTTACCCCCGGGAAAATCACCCGGTACCCATTGTACAGGAGGCTGGGTGGGCCCCAGGGCCAGTCTGGACGGGTGAGGAAAATCTCACCCCCACCGGGATTCGATCCCCGGACCATCCAGCCCGTAGCGAGTCGCTATACCGACTGAGCTATCGCGGCCCACATCATGCCTTTTGGTTGCTAACATTTTCCATTATGCAAGCTTTGTGATGTTTACAGTGGTGTAGTTGAAGAGGCTGGTCTTCGGTGATGTGATGTTGCATTGGGCGAATGACTGGTGGCATTTTGAAGGAGTGTCGTGCCCTCACCTTGAACGAAAGAGAGGCCCATGTATTCATTCTTCATAGGCCTCTCGACCCTTGGGGGTGAGAACGCTGCTGTCCTTTGAAATGTTGGGAATCGCTCACTTATTGAGATAGCATCACATTCCAGAAGACTGGAATCCTCATTTTCAATTATATTAAACACAGTAACATCGAGTAAATTAAACTTAATTCTAAGGGGAAATGGAAAAGTAGAGGCAATTAATTTTCTTGTCTGTTGTACAAATATCACACAACAGCAAATGAACTGTAATTTTTCAAAGCAATCTACATTTTATTTCAACGTATTTGTTATTTTGGTTGATGATCTTACTGCTGCCATTTGCAAAGGATGTTTTTGGTTGCGCACAGAACATTGTTTGCCTTGCGTCCATAATGTGTGCATTGTTTGCATATTGGCATCAATGTAACATATCGTTAAGTCATCTGATAATTACATCATGCAACATCTGCAGGGAGAAACACACAAATTTCAGTTTCTGAATTTCAGGTTTTGAATAATTTGAATATCTCCTGTCATGTGAGGATTGAGTGTTGCTATGCAAAACAGTTTCTTTTGTGAAACCTGACATTATCATTGAATCCAGTATCAAACTTGTGAGCTGTATAAGCGACAGTAATCCATCTGTCGTTGTGAACCACAGGATTAACTTGTTCAGTATTATCCGCTGTTGATGAAGTGGTCACAAGACAAAACAGTCTTTATCAGCACTGCTTGTTCTACCACTTGGGAGTTTTGCATCTACTTGTACAGCTTCCTTTGCATAACATAGTTCATCTGCCTGTTTGACTAATATTCCTCTGTAATTCTTGGAGGATTAACCCCGTCTGACCACAAAAATTGTACAACGGCTTGTTGTGCAACAGTGGTGTGGTCCAGAAGTGGAGCTGGCATGTTTACGTTATGGTTACGTGAGTTCCAGTGTATGTACTGCTGTCTGACGACGTGCCACACCTTGATTCAGCGCGTGGTGCATTGGAAGTCCACAAGAGCACAATCTGACAAATTACCAACATATTATATGAACATTGCCCTCTCTTTATTTCCACCTCATATTTCTATACAAGCCTGTTATTTGCTTGGGGTTTTTCTTAAAATAGTACAGAAACAATAAAATTGCTTATTTACTGTGGCAGTTATATGAATGTACAGTGTGTCCACAAAGTCCCTTCGGGGTTTTGAAAAATTGTGGCGCGCAAACAAATTGAGCTAGCCACATGCGGTTTGCGGCAGATTACAGTGAAACTGTGGAAGTATTTTTGCCGCCAAGAAGATGGTGCTCCACCTCATTGGGGTATGCAGATACGCGCGTACCTAGACAGGACATTTCCAGGAAGATGAATTGGCAGAGACGGTCCAATGCCTTGGCCTCCACGTTCACCAGACATAACACCACTGGATTTCTTCCTGTGGGGTTATGTCAAGAGCAATGTGTTCCGAACACCAGTTAACGGACTTGATGACCTGAAGACCCGTATCAGGAATGCGATCTCGGCTATTCCAGCGGACATGCTCCACAGAACATGGCAAGAGCTCAAATATCGTCTGGACGTTCTCCGTGCTACCAAGGGAGCCCACATCGAGGTCTACTGAGGTCAGTAAAAAAACCTCCAGAGTTTCACTGTAATCTGCCGCAAACCGCATGTGGCTAGCTCAATTTGTTTGCGCGCCACAATTTTTCATAACCCCGAAGGGACTTTGTGGACACACTGTATATGCCTAAGAGAGGTTCACTCACTTAGGCTTCCCCCCTCTTCGTGTATGGTAATCTTTCATCCAGTTTTTCTTATCCTTACATTTCTTTTCTCCATGCTTCATTCTGTCTATTCCTTCACCATTTATTCCTTCCCTTTGTATTAGGGTTACATGCCAATACCATAGAATCATGGGCTTTCTATGTGAGAATAAATACCACCAATAAATACGTAAATACAGTAAAACCCCTATTTAATGAATTGCTGGGGGATTAGAATATATTTCATTAAACGAGGTTTTCATTAAATGGAGGTTACATCGTTCATATAAAGCTATTGTCGGGACATGAAAAATCATCACAAAATCCGGGATTTCACTAAATGCGGGAACATTAAATCGGGATTTTACCGTATATGTCTTTGTCATGGTTTAAGTGTCATCATTGATAATGTGGTTATGGTAGCTGTGGCCCAAATACTACTAACCACATACAGCACATATGCCGCCATTAGTATTTTCTTGTTACACATTTATTGAGGGAAACTGAAGGCAGTGTCACAATACTCGATATTTCCCCGAAAGTTTTTTTTTTATAGAGTCTTCTGTGTTATCATAAATTAGCTTTTAGACAACTAGCAGTATGGCCGTGGATATATCCATTTTGTCTTCACTTTATGATGCCAGTTAATGAACTGTTCATCCTTTTACACCTTTAAATGATGATACACCACAGTGTTGACATACTTCATATGATATAGTACCTACATAACCAACATTTATTGCACAAAAATATAACTAAATAAGTTTATCACATAACCCTACATATGTTTCGGTCCAAAATGGGCCTTCATCAGGGGTTGCTGGTTTTTAGGCTTTCACTTGTGCACTTCCTTTGGTGTTGTTAAAAACATGTAATGTGAGTTTTCGTTGGTACCATGGTTAGAACACTGAAACACTATGCACTATACGTATTTGTTGACGTTGTGGTAGGTTGTCGTATCGTAGGAAGTAAGAAGCTGCCGGGAGGTTGACTGTAGATGGAGTCGAACTAAGAACCTGTTGTAGTGCCGCGTTCTGACGGACGTGGTGTTTCCCTGCGATTATGTAGTATTGTTTAGTTCTTGTCATTGTTGGTTGGGTGGGATATCTTCACATGGTACACCTACTAACCATTCAAAGACAGTTGTAACAAAGCAGCACTGCATTTTGCCCGCACATTTGTTCTGTATGGTTGTCACAAAATACAGCCGTTATTTCCCTATACAGCATTCATCGAGTGGTCTTTCTAATGGAAGTGCAGTACAAACTGAATCATTGTATATAACGTAAGTATAATGTAGATTAATTTTATTCTTTCAAGGACTAATAAAATGGCAGTTTGTTTGAATTTAGGCAATAAACTGTCCAAATCTTTGATCGGCTCTTTCAGCTTTCTACGTTCAGCACTTCATTCATGTTTGCTATACGTTGTAATTCTAACAAGGCAATGGTAGTCGCTGTCCATGCCATAAAGGCATATGGAGGAAGCAGAGGTATAGCTCTGCTTATTCTTAACCTGGGCCCTAGATTCAGGGAGTGGCTAGCTTCATGCCTCGGCTGCCTTACTACAGGCGAAAGTACTCGCAGTACCCATTGTATAGGAGCCTGGTTGTTCCCCAGAACGTGTATGAATGTTCTGTAGAAGAAAAAAGTCTGTTTCCCTTCCTGGGAGTGGAACCACAAATCATCCAGCCCATGTCCTAGTCACTTTACTGAATACTGTATCCCAGCTC
This sequence comes from Reticulitermes speratus, assembly GCA_021186555.1. Taxonomy (NCBI): domain Eukaryota; kingdom Metazoa; phylum Arthropoda; class Insecta; order Blattodea; family Rhinotermitidae; genus Reticulitermes; species Reticulitermes speratus. Next base: position 42,055,956 of record JAJKFL010000014.1, on the reverse strand, counting down.
CACTTTTAACCGTCTTACAATTTATTTCTCTGTACTAAACAGATTATATCAAACCAACTGATGCACAATTAAAAATCACTTTTATTGTAGCTTTTATGAAATATTTGTACCCCTACATATGTTTCAAACCTTAGTTCATTGTCGGGGTTTTTTGTCTTTAAAAGCTACTACACTTCAATTACATAATTTTGAAGCTAAAACAGCACTTGTGTCCTGATATTGTGATAAAAATTGTCTTGGTATAATTTGTAACACATTAAAACTGAAGTTTATAAGTTAAAATGGTTAAAGGTTGTAAAAATAGTTGTATAAGTTTTTTGGATGCTTTTAAAGACAAAAAATACCCCTGACGATCAACTAAGGTTTGAAACATATGTAGGGGTACAAATATTGTATAAAAGCTACAGTAAAAAGTGGTTTTTAATTGTGCATCAGTTGGTTTAATATAATCTGTTCAGTAAAGATGCACGGTGTCAATAACGTGAAATTCTTTGTACTGTTTCTCATGTTAATACAGTGTTAGCCAAATTTCTTTCGTTGTATTCATAATTAACTGCCACTCACCTATTTCCTCCAATTCTTAATTAAAATCTAAGCATAAGTACCTATAAACACTATGAGGAAGTGGAATGTGGATATTGTAATCTCTGCATGAGTACATTCAGCATGTCCTAATGAGGTGTGAACTCACAGTCCAGTCACTGATAGCAGTAAAATGTAGGAATAAAGATGTCCTTGTCTATGTGATGGAGGCACAATGGGAGAGTAGAGGTATAGCTCCACTAATTTTCAATCTTATCACTAGCTAGAGGTGAGTGGTCAGCTGCATTGTTCCCTGGGAGAGTACCCCTGGTACCTATTGAATAGGAGGCTGGGTATGCCCCAGAAGCTCTCTGAATGTTTTGGAGAAGAGAAAAATTCTTTGCCCCTGCTGGGAATTGAACCCCAAATCATCCAGCCCATGGCTGAGTCACTGTACTAGTTATGGTCTCCCTGCTTCCAACACCATTAGCAGTTTGCCATAAAACTGAAATAACACAAACTACAAATTTTAAGAAATGTTGAAATAGGCATTTGTTTGTGAAGACGGTGACTGCTGGCAACAGGGAGACAGTTGTTTGATGTGACAGCATCAGTGCTGGAGATTGTCTTCTGGTCCCCCCCCCCCCCCCCCCCCCCCCAAGCATAGCAGGTTTACTGATCCCCGATGTTTTGAAGGAATGTCTGGAATCATTAACGTTTCTACACAGCGTAACTACTTAAAAGACTAAACGCCTGTTGTTAGTAGATGGTATGACTTCACCCTTTCATAACCTTTGGCACTAGATGGAGCTTAATGATTAGGTGACACACCGGCCATTTTACCCCGGGGAAAGAGCTTCAGGTGGGCACCAGAGCTTGTTCTGGACGTTGCAGTAAATGAACAATGTTCATGCCCCACTGGGAATCAAACTACTCTCTGGTGATCCACCTCATAACTGTGTGACTATACAGGCTCAGCTACCAGGCATATTTGTGTATAATAAATGTTCACTACAGTTTATTTTGGTTGTTAGGTGACAGAACCTCTGCCCTCATCCAGCAGTGCTAGTCCTAGCAGCAGTTCCGGAACCAGTGGTAGCAGCACTTCGGATACCACGGAAACTTCCCCCATGACAGACGAGTCCACACCTTCATCTACACCTTTCGTGGTAACTGATGGGCAGTCAAGTACAGACCGGTCTACAACCGAGCGGTCGTCAACCGCAAGGACAACTGAAGAGGTTGTGTATGGGGTGAAGAACATCCAGCCAACGATTGATCGTCGGTTGGCCAAACAGGTTGCTGTGGCAGGCGAAGTTTATAGGTATGGAACCCTGTCCTTGAACGCAAGATATGGACTTTGATCCTCCCCAACAACCCCTGCATACTGGAATATAGCCTTACACAGAGAACTCATTAAGGGCGTGTAGAAGTAGTCAGGGTTGCCAGCAACACAAATAACGCAAGAGTCAAATTAACAATACAGATGATTTTATAAACGAAGTAATCAAGTAAATCACATTGTACTCGAGATCTGCATTCTTCTGGGGTATTATGCAGCATAGAGTGGTAATTCTGTACCGACATTGCAGGACAACCTATCGTTCTCATCTTCAACGGTCAAGAAGTTCAAGAAGAGTTCTTCTTGGACACTACGTAATATCCTAGAAGAACACAGATCTCTTCTACATCGTGGCGGAAGCGTGAGATCATGCACAGTGTACTTGCGTAGAACCATAATACGGTAACATTGAATGCCCTGTACTCTGTTTATTATCTGAAAACTGCATGTCTTATGACCCAAACCAAAACTAAGCAAAAGCCTATATGACGCTGTAGGTAGCATTAATAGATGAAATAAAGGACGGCACCTCGTATGTTACAATGCCAGGCATAGCCCGTGTTGTAAAGTAGCGCCAGCCAGAGCCGTAATTTAGAAATGGAGATCTGAGACTGAATTTAAGTAAGTTTGCTTGAAGCGCTGTTCGTGAGCACAGAACGATGGTGTCTGGCATAAACAAAATAGAGACAAGGGGTCCTGAAAGGGAAGGGGAAGAGAGGGAGGAAATTGCAGTATGGAATTTGGCACTGCACCTACTGGAAGAAAGCGAAACTCCTTGAGTTCTTCCACACATCTAGGATTGACAGAGGCTGAGGATATTTAACTTTCTGCATTATAGAGAAGTCGGTCAAAAATAAACCAGCACACTGCACAAGTTTCGTAATGAGTCTTGAGTTTTACATTAGATTAAATGAACAATGAAATCTGTGGTCTTCTGGTAATTACACGGCATCGTGTGGTAATTATTTACCGACGTTTCGGGACAACGTGTCGGTCCCATCTTCACGGGTCAAGATTCTGAGTAGGAAAGAAAGCCAGCAAAGAAACTTAGCAGCATAGCGGGGTGGGGGAACGTGCGTTGTGCGGGCAGCCGATAGGCTGAGAAGGGGGTGGGTACAAGGTCACAATATGTACTGGTGCGGCGGGGTGAGAATTATGTCTGGAATGCGGCGACAACTTGGAGAGAAGTGAGACGAACTGAACGGAATGAATGAAGGAGTAAACGAACAAAACCAAGGAAAAATAAATTACCACACGACGCCGTGTAATTACCCAGAAGACTACAGATTTCATCAACATCGCGGCAGAAGCCTGAAATGAAAGTAAATGAGCAATATTGATTAATTCCAATAATGTTACTGCTTATTTCAGTTGTTTATGGCTGTCATGAATTTTGAGTTTTGATCTGTTCCATGGTCAATTGAGTTTGTCATTTGCATTTATATATTTCATGTACCAAATACTTAAACTTATTTACTTCTGATACTTTTTTTTAGATTTTCTTCAAGTCTGTATTCTGACTTTGAACATTTTCATCCTTGCCATCTTGTCAGTCTCGAACCTGAAACTCACTAAATTTTCCTGGAGGCACCTGCTGAAACAGACTTTGATCTGTATTAATACAGGGACATTATGTTATCTGACAACTTGCATAGCCACTTAATTTATATTATTTTGCATAATGACGGTCAATGTAGCGCTCACCATGGTTCCAATTTGCCTTGGGTCATTCACGTATGTTAAAGTTCTATAAGTCAAGCAAGCTGATGGGAAGTTATTAGTGACAGTTATCAGATAATTGAGTGCCCCTGTACACTCTAATTTTTGCTCCATTAATCATCCATGTGCCTCATCTTGCACGTAAAGTGTTAACAGTGTCTGAGTTCTGACAGTTTGTTGTGTTTTAAGGCTGTAGATGAAAGTACGTTCTGGTAACAAACTGATGAAATCGGTATTAATGCATGAATCATGTTTACAACATCAGTACAGTACACAGTTTATTTTTTCTACAGATTTGTAATCCCAGAAGATACATTTTCTGATTTGGAGGATGGTAACACCAGGAATCTGCGACTGATATTCAAGACTGAAGAAGGCACATCAGTAGCGCCAACATCCTGGCTCCAGTTTAATCCAGAAAAACAAGAAGTTTATGGGTTGTAAGTAAAGAAGCAACTCAAATTACATATTTCTGGGTGGCATTTATAAACCCACTACAGTAAAACCCTGATTGAATGTTCCCGCATTTAGTGAAATCCCGGATTTAGTGATGATTTTTTCATGTCCCGACAGTAGCTCCATATAAAAAATGTAACCTGCATTCAATGAAAACCTCGATTTAGTGAAATATATTCTAATCCCACAGCAATTCATTAAATAGGGGTTTTACTGTAATTCCTAAACAGTGTTAGGAACATCCTCTTATATGATTACGAGGTATGCTGCAATAGTTCATGTTTTTATAAAATAAATGAATGTCACTTCAGAGAAAGTTATAAAGTACACTGACACCAGCTGCACATGGCTACACCACTCTGTGTGTTGAAGGCAAGCCACATCTATGAATGGTTTTAGTCGTCAAATTTAATAGAATTAACTTCCTTGGATATCTGACCTTCATGATTGCTTCCACGTTTCTTCTTAGTCTTTTCATGCCGAAAACTTTTTCCTCGAGCGAACTTCAGGTCATGGTTGGCACGTACACCCCACGATCACCGAGCACCTTTCTTCAAATTCAATCGTCAAACTTAATTTTCTTATTTTCGCTGCTACCAAAGGAGTCCTTCTGGTATCATCCATCTTTTACACCACCTCTGAAACCTCCCTGGCCACCTTTACCATCAAAGCTCCTCCTAAAACCTGCCCTGTCTCCTCCTCGACCACCTCTACCCCTGAAACCTCCTCCCCTTCCTCCCCTAAAATTATCGCCTCCATCACTGACCCTTTTGTCATGTCACAATAGTGTCATAGTCATATAGAGCTGTGAAACTTGGCTTCTCACCCTTAAGCAAAGAATAAGGGCTGAAGATGCTCAAGAACAGGGTGCAGAGGAAGATATGTGGGTGTAAGAGTGAGGCACTAACAGGAGACTCGGGAGAAAAATGACATAATGAGGAGCTTTATGGTCTGTATAATATAAGTTTTAAAACTTTCGCGGCGATATGACTCAATATAGTCTTCTCGGGTGCACAGCCGCGTCAACTCGTTTGAATACAACGTTTCGGGGACTAGCTCCGTTCCCATCCTCAGGCAAAACTGATTTGCCTGAGGATGGGGACGGAGCTAGTCCCCGAAACGTTCAATTCAAACTAGTTGACGCGGCGGTGCGCCCGAGAAGACTATATTGATTTATGGTCTGTACTGACCAAATATTATTCAGGTGATCAAATCAAGGAGAATGAGATGGACAGGGCATGTAGCATGTATGGGAGAGAAGATAAATTGTATGGGGTTTTGGTAGCAAAACCTGAAAGAAAGACGATTTTGAAGACCTACGCTTAGATGGGGGGATAATATTACAAGGGATCTTGGGAGAAATAGGATGGGAGCGTTTGGACTGAATTAGTCTGTCGTGTTGAATATGATAATGAAACTTGAGGTTGCATAAAATGCAGGGTTGTTTTTAATAGCTGAGGAAGGACTCTGCTACATGGAGTTAGTTATGGGATCAGCTTTACCTTACACATTGAACAGCATAACCTTATTCTGTCAGAAACAAGCATATGTAGATATGTGGGCCTGGCAGAACTTTTCTTGGGTGGTGGAAGAGGTTCAGAAAGATTGCTGACAAAATTACATCTAAGTCGTTTACAAATATTGTAACTTAAAAGACCTGGATTTGATTCCAGGCCAGTGCATGTGAGATTTGTGGTGGACAGAGTGGTACTGGGACAGGTTTTTCTCTACAGTAGTTCAGTTTTCTCCCATCACTATCATTACACCAATGCGCTTCATACTCATTTGTTCATCTTTCACCGATGCAGTTTAGTCTTAGCAATTGAGAACACTGGTAAATAGTACTTGAAAAGAAAATTATGTGGCTACACATGCCAATATATGCAGTGGGGTGAGTAATCAAAATGGCTGCCCTCAACATAAATTGTGAACTTTTAAAAAATGTACAATTATCTATTGATTTTCCTGTGAGTACAGGAAGTAATTTTTTTTTTAATTTAAAATATTAATTTTTCTGCCCATTTTGCCACCCCTTGGACTGTGCTGCCTGGGGTGGCTGCACCAGTTACCCCTCCCCTAGCTATGCCCCTCTATATATGGAGTGCAGTGAAACTTCAAATCGTTTATATCTAGGAGCATTGGAAACTGTCCGAGGCTCTGTATAGTGTTTCGTAACATGGTAATTTTTTACGGTGAGGAGTTGTTAGCACCTCGCCCAACCCCCAAGCTGGAGGACCACCCCTTGTCAGCTGTCCGCGACTGCATATTCGCAGCTACCCTCCATATTTGGAGGCCGTTCCTCCATCCGCAACCCGAGGACGCACCATGCCGTGGTGACAGGGACCCACTAATCATAATAATAATAGAAACTGTGATAGGGACAGGTGGCGGGCTGTTGTGAGTGCGGTAATGAACCTTCGGGTTCCATAAAACGCGGGGAATTTTCTTGATTAGCTGACGACCTGTTAGCTTCTCAAGAAGGACTCTGCTGCATGGAGTTAGTTAGTTAGTTAGTTAGTTAGTGTTAGTTATTGGAAACTGTTTTAAAATGGTGGCTCCTTGTAATGTGTGGACTACAAAGGTAGTGTGATGCTTCTTGGTGTCTTTGTCAGAAGTCAGGGGTATATGATTGCAGTTTGTGTGGCAGTAATCGGCAATTGTGTGTTGTAGACCTCTTGAAGAGCATGTGTCAAGGTGGAACTTCAGCGTAGAGGCAATGGACAAGGAAGGCAAGTCAGTTTCAGAAAACTTGGAGCTGACGGTGCAACATTACAAGGGTCGCCGCAGTGTTAACCACGAGTTCACTCTTCAGCTGCGTATTGAGAAAAAGTATGACTTTGCCTCATCAGTAGATTGGCAACTGAATGTGTTGGATGGCCTGGCAAGGTTGTATGGAGATCCAGACCCAAGTCAGATACTAGTTCGCAAAGTGGTCGAGAACGCCGGTGCCGTTAACTTCACCTGGACAAATGAAAGTCTTCCTCGCAATGTATGTCCGAAAGATGAAGTAAACAGGCTTTATGAGGTAGGAAACTGACTATGGATCCAAAGTACAGTTGTCACAACACTGAGGCCACAGAAAAAGCCCCATGGTTTGACTTACACATGTCCCGCAAGCTGTTTTACAGCCCTGTCCAGTCTACTTTGTTCCCTGTTAGTCATGTAGATGTTCTGTTTACTGGAATATTGGTGGTAACAACAATAATCGCTGCCACCACCACCACCACCACCACCACAACTGCAACTGTCAGTGGTAACAAGCACCATGAACTGTTTGATGTATGCCAGAGGTGGCTGAAAGTGATATACAGTATGCAGCAAGGGGGGAAGCCTTGAACAGTTGTCATCCTGGCTGTCCATTCGACTCCTTTCCATGGCCTCAATATAACTCGTTAATGCATCACTCATTTAAGGGTCTTGTTTATATATATATATATATATGTGTGTGTGTGTGTGTGTCGACCTCGGTGGACTAGTGGTTAGCGTGCTCGCCACTGGACCCAAGGTTCGCGGGTTCGATCCCGACCGAGGTCGATGGATTTTTAAGGGTGATAAAAATCCGGAGCACCACTTCCTTCGGAGGGGAAGTAAAGCCGTCAGTCCCATGTCGTAGATTTACGGCATGTAAAAGAACCTTCGGGCATGAAGAAGAACCAGTAGTGTCCGTAAGCTAAATTCAAGCCATTTCTCACCCAAGTCTCCTGACTCCTGACTGTGCTCTGGCGGTCACGTCAGGATTGAGTTGAACAGCGCTGCCAGTCGGCTGGTCTCCGAACTGCCACAAATGCGCAGACCACGTAACCTCGGAAAGAGGAGGCCCAGGCCCATATAGGGCTGTTGAGCCATGGTTATTGTTGTTATTGTTATTATTATTATTATTATTATTATTATTATTATTATTATTATATATGTATATATTACTAAGTTGATTAATTATGTGGTACTTTTACAGTCTGTTGTTTCTGTACCTCCACCTTGTCACCACCTGCAGTCATGTTAATTTTTAATGTTACAGTGTGCAGTGCCAAACTTCTCAGTGACATTCTGTGAGCCATAAAATTGACAAACAAGGAACTGTGTTTGTTTATAGTGTAAAAGTTGTAGCATGTTCATATTTTTTTATATCTGGAAAAATGTAAGGCTTGCAGAAAAAATATGTTGAACCTGTAACGTATGTCTCATTTTTAAGCATGTCTGCACGTACTTGTGAAAAGGACCTAATTAGCTTCGTCATGTCTGTCCATCTGTTGAACCGTCTGCCTGCCTGTCTGCATGTATCAGCTCGGCTCCCACTGGACAGATTTCGTGAAATTTTGTATTGGAAGCTTGTGTTAAAATCTGTCAAGAAGATACAAATTTGGTTACAATCGGACGAAAATATCGGGAACTTTACATCAGACCAAAGTGCGGTGTATTGTTGCTGGCAGTATAAAATTGCCACAGAAGTGCTGTCTTTGAGTGAAATGGCACCAGGCTGTTAGGATAGCCCAGGAGGTACAAACTTTATGCAAACGTACCACAATATTACATTATATGATCAGTGCCTATATTATTCTCTAAAAGTTCAGTTGAAAATATTTTTTTTTACTCCAGTAAATATATAGAAGGCTACTCTTAACCCTTTATTTCTGAATATTTTATACAGGGCATACACAAAAGAATGGTGCGGTTTCAATAGTATTCACTATTGAAACCGCACCATTCTTTTGTGTACACCCTGTATATGCGCACAAATGTGTGTGTGTGTGTGTGTGTAACGTGCAGTGTGATGCTCAAAAAACACCAAATGTCATACAAAAGATCTGCTTTATGCATTCCCTGTGCAAATTCCGGTCTTCTGCAGATCACTGCTGGCATTTCATTCTGGTGCCTGAATGTTATGTTCTGCACAGAAATGCATGTAGGTCCTGATGTAAAGTGTTGGTTATTTTAGTCCGATTTCAATCTGGGATACATCAGTAAATTTTAGTTGCAGTCTCTAGTATCAGTTTCTAGAATATGTGTTCAGTTGGTTTCTAGTTTAATGCATACAGACAGATGGACAAACAGATTTTTATAGATGTTCCACAGGGATTGTGGATGCACGTAGAAATATAAGTTGTGTATATTTGAAAATCAAATTATTTTCCTTGAATGAATACTTGGTTAATTTGAAAGAAAAATTAAAATTGTGTTTAATAAAGTATGAATTTTATTGTGACAATTTTTCTTGCGGCACGGATCAGGTTGGGTCCCATGCAAAAAAGATTTATTGTCAGTGCAACAGGATATTATCTGTATACAGAATAATAATTTTATACGAACGAATATTGCCGCAGGGAAGTTTTACCATAAACACAAAGTGTAGTGGTGTAAAAGTTTTTGGATTGAGAGCTTTGTCGCTGTTTTCAGGTGCTGGTGCTAAATGAGGATGGAGACCCATCAACTGATTTAATCAATGTCCTTTCTCCAACCCTCAAACCGAAAAAAGTAACATACCAGGGTCTTCACCAGTGCGAATCGGTGATAGGACAACATCAGAAGCCTCCACCGATTCCTAAAATATCGGATGTTAACTACCCTCCCACCTTAAGGAACCCTGTAGATCACATCAATGCTACAGTTGGCAGACTGCTTGTGTTCAAAGTGCCAGAGGTAACCACTCCTGTAATTCTGATTCATCTGTTACATGTAGCGTAATAATCACATATACCTGAATATAGGACAACTTCCCTTCACAGTCTACCTAGACAGACAATGTTGAACTTTGAGTGCAATTATAAGGTAACCCTCCATTTTAAGATGATGAGTTAAAAATGTACATCTTATATTTGGGTACTCTGCCTCGGTGGACTAGTGGTTAGCGTGCTCACCACTGGACCAAGGTTGCCGGTTCAATCCCGGCCGAGGTAGATGGATTTTTAAGGGTGATAAAAATCCGATAGCACCACTTCCTTCGGAGGGGAAGTAAAGCCGCCTGTCCCATGTAGATTTACGGCATGTAAAAGAACCTTACGGGATAGAGATGTTTCGTAAGCAAAATTTAGTGTCCATTTCTCACCCAAGTCTCCTGATCGGCTGCTAGAGGGCTCTAGCGGTCCTATCAGGATGAATAGAATCGTACACGGCGGAAGGCAACGGGAAACCACCGCTGGTAAAAATTCTCCCATGACAACCTATGGCTTCGTGCCAGTAGGGTCACGACACTCAGAAATGAGTATAAACAACTCGGTATTATTACTATATTTGGGTAAGTACGTTAATTCTTGTGTATGACATCGAAGTCGAGTTTTGTAACAAATGACAGGGAGCTCTGAGCAGGGCTCATGAAGCCGACCTTCCTGTTGCAGACTTTTGTAGTCGTACATCTCTTTATTATTATTAATTATTATATTATATTATTATTATATTATTATTTATTATATTTGCATTTTATTTTTGTGAGGAACTTTATACTTTAGTGCAGATTGTATTTAATATGTCAGATGTTACCTCAGAGTTTCTCAAGTTGTCATGTCTATGATTATCTCCATATCAAATCTCATATACAGGTCCGGCAGAAAAACCTGACGATTTTTGAGTTAACGGTACCACTCACAGCAGTGTTGCAAAATCGTCAGGTTTTTCTGCCAGACCCTGTACCTAGCTCCAGTGTTGCATTAGTTATTGTCATCAAATTGTAAGCTAACAGAAATGTTTGCATGGCCACTATACCATTACTTTGCATCGTACGAAAATATTACCGTCATAAGAGTTGCATATACACCATATCATGTCGGGATCCTATAGTAAATGGCACTAGTGTTGCTGCCACCGGACAAACTTGTGCTGTCAGCATGTTACTGGTGAGCCAACAGTTACAAACAGTGAAAGCGCAGAACTTTGAGGATATTTCTGACAAATGTATGCAGAATCTGTGCTTTAGAATCAATTCTTTACAAAAAAATAAAATAAAATGGAACTATTAGTACAGAAGCATTGTTTTTATCTGGTAGCTGTCGTGTGTTGCTTCGTGCCTTTGCTACACTGCACGTGTGGGCGGTCAGTTGAGTAGGCTATGTTAATACAGTAAACGAACAAACAGAAAGTGGCAGCCGATACTTCTCTGATAAATAAATGTATGGGACAAGAAATTAAGCATACTTTGGGAGAATGTTCCTTATGTTAATTTACGTTGATGTAACCAAACATACTTGTGCCCTAAGTTTAACGGTCACAGAGATAATGATGAGATACTTTTCGAAGAAAGGAAGCTGTTGTACAATTATTGTTTATCAAATACATATTAAAATGGGGTGGAATTTGTAGTTTCTGTAATTTTAACACGTGTAATTAACATTTAAGTGACATAGAGACATTAATTAAACAAGAAAAACTGATTCTAGTTTCATAATATTGTCCTTAGGGTTCTAGGTACTTTACATAGCACACAAGGGTCCAGTCATGCTTTAGTACTTATTTAACATAATCTGTTATGTATTTTGGTATACCCCTTACCAGTACCTGTTTCAGATGAAATTTACTCATTTGAAGAGTCAGACGTACAGTGGAATGTTGCAGTAATTATTCAAAGCTTTCTGCTCAAGTTGTGATGCATTTTTCAGCATGCTTCAATAGAGACTGGGTACCTGGCACAATATGTCAGGGCGGTTGTGAATGTACTCTACCACTCCCAAATTTGGCCAAGAGGTGTTGCTCTTGAATCAACCTTTGTGTCGTACCCTAATGTCTTCTTGTGGTCACAGAGATAAAAATCATGTGGTGTAAGGTTTCTTCTTCTTCTCTTCCTCCTCCTCCTCCTCCTCCTCCTCCTCCTCCTCCTCCTCCCTCCTCCTCCTCCTCCTCCTCCTCCTCCTCCTCTTCTTTTCTTCCTCCTCCTCGTCCTCCTCCTTCTCGTCCTTCTCCTCCTCCTCCTCCTCCTTCTTCTTTCCTCTCCCCTCCTCCATCTCTATCTCCTCTCCTCCTCCTCCTCCTCCTTCTCCTCCTTCTCCTCTATGGCCCGTCGGCGTTAGCTCCTGATGCACTGCAGCCTTAGGCTTATTGTGCTAACCCTTAGCCTGCTCAATTCAAGTCTGCAGCCACAGCGTGGTGTCAGGTTGGCACCTGCGGTGGTCCATGCGTGGGTCCACCCACCTAGCCATCGGTGAGGACAACATTCATGTAATGTTCTTCACATGCCCAGTGTAATGTGGCTAAGTCCCACCATGTTGGAAGTACATTTGACTTCTTACCATTAATGGATGTCCTCCAACAAATCGTAACTCATTCCTCAATAAGATTAATACAGTAACCCCTATTTAATGAATCTGCTGGGGGATTAGAATATATTCTAACTAATCGAGGTATTCATTAAATGGAGGTACATTCGTTTATATGGACTGTTCTCGGGACATGAAAATAATCACTAAATCCGGGATTTCACTAAATGCGGAACATTAAACAGGTTTTACTGTATCTTTTTATAGGGGATTTTCCGTGGGAAAATGCCTTTTGTATTCTTTTATATAGCGTCTGATTTCCATCACGAATCCACACATGACTCATCTCACAATATTTGCTCTGAACACGAGGCATCTTTATGACACCTCGCAGTTAGTTTAACAGTGACAGTTGTTGAGAAGGACTATAGCATGAACTGCCTGCATCAGGGGGTTGCCTCCTCCTCCCTCCTCCTCCCCTCCTCCTCCTCCTCCTCCTCCTCCTCCTCCTCCTCCTCCTCCTCCTCCTCCCCTCCTCCCCTCCTCCTCCATCCTCCTCCTCCTCTCCCTCCTCCTCCTCCTCCTCCTCCTCCTCCTCCTCCTCCTCCTCCTCCTCCTCCTCCTCCTCCTCCTCCTCCTCCTCCTCCTCCTCCTCCTCCTCCTCCTCCTCCTCCTCCTCCTCCTCCTCCTCCTCCTCCTCCTCCTCCTCCTCCTCCTCCTCCTCCTCCTCCTCCTCCTCCTCCTCCTCCTCCTCCTCCTCCTCCTCCTCCTCCTCCCTCTCCTCCTCTCCTCCTCCTCCTCCTCCTCCTCCTCCCCTCCGCCTCCGCCTCCGCCTCCGCCTCCGCCTCCGCCTCCCGCCTCCTCCTCCTCCTCCTCCTCCTCCTCTTCTTTTTCTTCCTCCTCCTCGTCCTCCTCCTTCTCGTCCTTCTCCTCCTCATCCTCCTCCTCCTTCTTCTTTTCCTTCTCCCCTCCTCCGTCTTCTTATTCTTCTTCTCCTTCTCCTCCTCCTCCTCCTTCTTCGCCTTCTATGGGCCCGTCGGCATTAGCTCCTGATGCACTGCAGCCTTAGGCTTATTGTGCTAACCCTTAGCCTGTCAATTATCAAGTCTGCAGCCACAGCCGTGGTGTCAGGTTTGGCACCTGCGGTGGTCATGCGTGGGGTCCACCACAACCTAGCCATCGGTGAGGGAAACATTCATGTGAATTGTTCTTCACATGCCCAGTGTAATGTGGCTAAGTCCCACCATGTTGGAAGTACATTTGACTTCTTACCATTAATGGGATGTCCTCCAACAAATCTGGTAACTCATTCCTCAATAAGAATTAATACAGTAAAACCCCTATTTAATGAATTGCTGGGGGATTAGAATATATTTAACTAAATCGAGGTATTCATTAAATGGAGGTACATTGTTTATATGGAGCTGTTGTCGGGACATGAAAAAATAATCACTAAATCCGGGATTTCACTAAATGCGGAACATTAAACGGGTTTTACTGTATGTTTTTATAGAGGATTTTCCGGTGGGGAAAATGCCTTTTGTATTCTTTTATAATAGCGTGTGATTTCCATCACAGAATCCACACATGAAATGCATGTCACAATATTTGCTGTGGGAAAACACGAGGCATTTTATGACACCTCGCAGTTAGTTGTAACAGGGACAGTTGTTGAGAAGGGACTTATAGCATGAACTGGCCTGCATAGGGGGTTGGTTTGGCTATCGGCTGAAGTATGGACCTGCAATTGTGCAGATAACACTTCATGTTAAAACAGGTACAGTACGTGGAACTGCAATAAGACCATTTTTTTTCTCGCTTCATTATCTTGATGACTGTTGAAGTTCAGATAAGGTATGTTTGGTTATGTCCATGTAAATTAACTTAAGGAACATCCTGGTACACCCTGTATAATTTTGATAAAATAATTTTTATAAAGACAGTTTAACTGTTTATACACGAAGACAAATCACATAACCATTGATATAAAATTATGACAGATGTCCAGTAAGTAATACTGCCTAGGTCATAAAAATTGAATAAGAAGTCACTACAACATTTAGTGTTGCTCATTTTTTCTACTGATGTATTATTTTTCACCATATGCCTCGAGCACAACGACACATTTGTTCCTTCTTGGCACCAGCTTTAAAATTTATTAGCAGCAGAAATTGAGGATTTTTGTTTCAGAATCGTTCACAAAGAGCCACTTCTGTTTCCTCATTATTGTGGAATGTGACAAGCTAGGACAAATGCATCGATGTGCTCAGGGATTATGTTGAAAATAGTATACTGAGTGGAGTGAGTGAGCTGCATTGGAGGTTATAGTGACATCTTATTGAATTTTTATGACAGAGGGAACCTTACTTGTAAAGCCCTTGTAATTTGTAAAATAATGACATACAGAATACACATTGAAAGAACCTTAGTCAAGAATGAAAGCTTTTGTGATGTAACAAATGGCATGGCATAAGTGCATGTTCACCATGTGGTGTCAGCCACCAAAGATAGCGTTTGGTAGTAGTGATTTCTGTCAAGTGTTTTGACAACACTCACTCTGAACTGTATGTAGTTCATGTTTTGGGAAGTTGAGCATTTCTTACACTACATGTGGGTTCTTCACTAAATCTGAATTCACTAAGTACAGGATTCCATTAATGTCAGAATAATAAATCAGAATTTCAGTGTATAAGTCATCGTCGCTGTCAGTCAGTACTATTGACTGTTAAGTGTAATTCCCCCCCCCAATGGTTCGACAGCCCTTGGGGGCCTAGGCCACCTCATTTTTTGAGGCTTCACGATCACACACTCAGACACACCACACTCAGTAGAACTCCTCTGGACGAGGGACCAGCTCATCGCAGAGACCTCTACCTGACAACACACAACACTCACAACAGACAGACATCCATGCCCCCGGTGGGATTCGAACCCACAATCCTAGTAAGCGAGCAGCCTTAGACCCACGCCTTAGACCGCATGGCCACTGGGATTGGTTGAGTGTAAAATACCCAAGTATAATTCTGTAAGAAACAATGTTGGCAGCCTTGTCATATTTTAACCGATCTTTGTGTCTATTCAGGATACATTTTATGACCCTGAAGATGACACTACCCGTAATCTGAAACTAACACTGCTGACAATGGATAGAAAACAGGTGCCACTGACAAACTGGCTGCAGTTTGATGTCAAGAATCAGGAATTCTTTGGCACACCTATGCCAGGAGATGAAGGCCGCAAGGAGTACCAACTGGTGAGACAATTGCAAATATTGTTTAGCAGTAGTTTGAGTGATACATATTTGTTTCACATTATTACCACCGTGCATTTTGTTAAATCAATAATAATACCGACGAATGCACTATATTGACCAATTTTATTCTGGCCTATTTCCCCTTACCCTACACGTGTTTCGGAACTTTAAAGTTCCATCTTCAGGGGCTTGTCTTATGCTACCTATTATTTACATATTAAAAACAGATTCACAATATGTACAATAGTCTGTTGACAGTCGTAAAATCGCAGAATATTTTACAAGTGATTTTACGACTGTCAACAGACTATTGTACATATTGTGAATCTGTTTTTAATATGTAAATAATAGGTAGCATAAGACAAGCCCCTGAAGATGGAACTTTAAAGTTCCGAAACACGTGTAGGGTAAGGGGATATAGACCAGAATAAAATTGGTCAATATAGTGCATTCGTCGGTATTATTATTGATACATATTTGGCTTGTTATGCTGAACACTGAAACAAGGTTTTACCTGTACCTTATTAAAAACCACAATGTGAATTTGTCTTCGGGACAGGAAATGTAACTCGACACATTCTTAAGCTTGGCACTAGATGAAGGTGAGTGGTCATTTTCACTTGACTGCTTTATCCGTAGGGAAAGCATGCCTGGTATGCAGCTAGGATTGTGAGTCAGTATAATGACTAGATTAATGGGGTGGATGACCAAGGAGCCATGGTTCAGTTCTTGGCAGGGGACAAGATTTTTATCTTCTTGAAAGTGTCCAGAGTGACTCTGAGACCCATGTAGCCTCACCTGGTGGGTAGGGGGATTTTTTTTTGTGCATGGGATCAGCAGCAAATATTAGAAAGTTGAATTGTCTCATTTCATTTGATCTGCACTTTGTGGGTTAGGTCCAACCGGCCTTCCTATATAGTGAAACTGTACAAAACATAAATTTCAGCTGCAGGAAATACCTTCTTTCAAAAATAAATACCTTATTAGAACCCATAATATTCTTTAATGACACTATTGTCGTAATTCATAGTGAAAATTTCTGTGATTTCTGTTCAGTGTCAGAAACAGTTCTAGCTGATGTAAGTTACATTGTTTACGAACAGTAAGTTGGTGTTAAATCAAGATAATTTATTATAAAATTCATTGTAATTTTGTTATATTTGTAACAAACATTTCTCCGCAATATGCATCAAGTATTGGTTAGAATGAAAAGTGTATAGAATCATCTGTAAATACAAAATTTCTTGGTCAGCAAATTGAGAACTACCTGAATTTGAAGAAACGTATTGATCAAGTTATTCCTAAGTTATGTGTAGCACGTTACGGAGTTACATCATAGTTTCAGATCAGCTACATTGAAACTCCCAAAACAGTTTACTTTGCCTATTTTTCACTCTAATGAAAAATGGAATAATTTTGGGGGGTTAATGTATCTAACACCAAAAAAAAAATATTTACTCTGCAAAAGAAAATTTTTAGACTTATGTTTGGTGCGTAAGCTAGAAATTCATGTAGAAGTATGTTTAAGAGATGAGAGATTTTACCTCTTCCATGTGAATACATATTTTCTTTAACAACCAGATAATTTTTGACAAATTTAGCTACACACTTGAAATCAATAAAGAAATAAAGTTACCATCTTCATAGACCACTTGTCAGCCTTTTACATTTTCAGAAAAGTGTGTATTGTGGTGACATCAAAATTTTTTAGTCTGCCATGTAGACTCAAGCCTTACGAATGAAAAGGCTCAGTTTAAGGTAGCATTAACCCTTTCCAGTCCTGTGTCAACACCAGAGTGATGTTTACGGCTGCTACAGTGTCAACATTGGGTCAGCTTCAAGTTTGACTGTACTTTTCTACCACCTCTGTTGTAAAACATTGACTATGTGGTCACGGCGGTAAATTACAGTGCTGCAGTAACAGCTTGTCGTCTGTTGAGAGCAGATGTCTTTCCTCATCATGTATTCCCTTTCACCGTGTTTATATATTGTTGGCTCTTTTATGTAAGGTATTTCATTATCATTCTTGTTCTACCTGTTAGGCTGCTGAAGGGACACTATTTTATGTGACAGCTTGTGTTAGTCACTTCCTGGCAGTTTGCTTAACTTTGACATACAATAAACAGCATGTTAGATGTGATACATCTGTAAGCCAAAGGAAAACATTTCCAGTATCGTCTTTAAATATCCTTGATTTCAGGCTTCCGCTGCGATGTTGATGAAATCTGTGGTCTTCTGGGGGTATTACACGGCATCGTGTGGTAACTGTTCACCGACGTTTTGGGACAACGTATCGGTCCCATCCTCAAGGGTCAAGAGTCCCACACGGACTCTTGACCCGTGAGGTAAAGGTAAAGGTAAAGCAATCCCATTACAGGCCTTGACAGGCACTTAGGGTTCCAGGAGGTTGAGGCTCACAGATTTTTAGACAATAGGCACATGAAGGTGGTAAGGTTGTCAGCCCTACGCACCAGCCGCCTTTACCCCCAGGAAATATTCCTGGTACTCATTTCTGTCAGAGGCTGAGTCGACCTCAAGGCCATAGTACGACTGAAAGGATTATGTCAATGAAAAATTCCAATGACACCATCGGGAATCGAACCCGCGACCTTCCGGCTTGTAGAGCAGTGCCTCAACCAACTGCGCCACTGCGTGCTCTCCTTGACCCGTGAGGATGGGACCAATATGTTGTCCTGAAACATCAGTAAACAGTTATCACACGACGCCGCGTAATACCCCAGAAGACTGCAGATTTCTTTAAATATGGTGACTAAAAAAATGTTAACTGCAGTACGTTGAAGTAAAATGCATGGACTTAAGACTTGTGGCAGTGTGCGGCATTATCAAGCACTGCGCTGTTTGTTATCACAGGAGGGATGCGATTTGTCATGTAAATTAGTTGATAATTATATACCAACGAATGCACCACACTGTTTTTATTTCATTGTCATATAAAATTATTTCCCTGTGTAATTAATCTCTTGTACGAACCCTTACCCATTTTTTTTTATATATTCTTTGTCCTGTGTTTCACAGTGAACACTTGTGCTAACTGAAATCTTTGCACAGGTATGTGAGGACAGTGGCAGCCTTACAGCAAATGATGGGCTGGTGGTGGTCGTCCACCCTGCAGCTAAAGTCCAGTACACTGTGCAGTTTGCCATGCTGACGGTGCCATATTTGTCATTTGTCAGCAGTGCAGCCCTGAAACGGAAGTTCATAGAAAAGCTCAAGGTTTTGTTTGGAGATCAGAATACCAGTGCCATCTCTCTAAGTTCTGTGACTGAAGACCCGACCGTCGTGAATTGGCACAACCGTACACTGCCTACCGACCACTGCCCAGAGGATGAGATCAGTCAGTTGAGGAAACTGTTGATAAATGAAGACCATACTGTCACAGAACGTGTGGGAGCAGTCATGAGACCAGAGTTTAATGTGAAAACTATCACAGTTACTCCAACGGGAAAATGTCAAGGAGAGTTTACGATATGGCATTATCCTGACGGTGCTGGACTGCCAAGTGAAGACACGCAGCCTGTAGGGACTTCAGATGAATATCTGGTAACATTCATAGTGCCAGCTGTGATTATTGCTGCCATGCTGATCCTAGCTGGCATTGTGGCATGTTTTCTATACCGGCGCCGGCGAACGGGCAAGATGAACGTAGGTGATGAGGATGAGAGGCAGAGCTTTCGTAACAAGGGGATTCCTGTCATCTTTCAAGATGAACTGGAAGAGCGTCCAGATCCAGGAAACAAGAGTCCAGTCATCATGAAGGAGGAAAAACCCCCCTGCCACCACCCGAGTACCAGCGTGGTGAGCCAGAGCAGCCCGCGTCACCCCCGACGGCTGCACACCCACTTCTGGGTGAGAACACTGCCTCAGAAGATCCCCCATACCAACCACCACCACCTTTCACTAGCAGCCGTGATTCGGGCAGGCAGAACCGCCCCAAACCTACCCCTACATACCGCAAACCACCACCATATGTGCCTCCCTAACACAGATTACTTCACCACACGGTAGACGACCAGTGCACACACATTTCTTTAAACAATTGGGATGAAGATGAAATGACGATCGATCACCTGGTGCCTTCCATGGCTTGGCTCTTATACAGTGTACCTTGACAATACACAGCCTATTGCAATAACTGACTCACCTCTCACTTTGTTACGAGACAGAGTGGTGTTCCATTCCATCATTAGTTTGAGGAACATGTTTTGGTGTAAAAGTGATACTGCGAAGGCAGAATTTTGTGGTGTAGAATTGGTAGTTTGCTGTCCTCAGCTGAGTCGTCTCAGCATACCTGTATCCTCTTCTGCTGATGGTTTTATAACCGTTTTTGTCCTTTTTTTTTTATATTTTAAGTCATTCTGTCTGGTAAGTGCTGATATTATTTTGATATCCATTAAAACTAGTGGAATGCCTAAGTCATCTTGGCAGCCCTGTATGCGTGTGTGTGATGTGAGATGAATGTGCACACTGTGTGCTTGAAACATTGTGAATGCCATCATGTTTTGGGCAGTCCATTGTTTCCCTTGTTGTGTAGCCATCACTGTGCTGTGTCCGGTCATCTCGGTTGATATGCTTAGCAGTGTCACCGGTCGCTAACATCATAGGACTCCTGAACCCATGAAGATGAAGGTGGTTTTGTTCCTTCTAAATGTTGGGAGTGATTAACCCTGCTACTCAGCGTAACAACCCAGAAGACCGTAATCCTGGACAGCACTGCTTTCCTGTAGTTTTATGTTAGTCAGCTTGTATTAAAATTCTCATCTATTTTTTAAAGTTACCAGGAAGTGACATTTTGTGGGAGTAATTTTGATTATGAAATTATAGCTGTCAATCTTCATCTTTGTGTGATGTTGGGATGTAATGTGTGCAAGTGGACGGAGTGATTGATTGAATGGATTAATAAGTGCACCATATCAGCTGTGAATGAGTATCTTCATGTAAGCAAGTTTTGAGATCCGATGTGATGCATCTTTATGCTTATTTCTATTTATATTTTGCAACTAATGAAAATGTGTATCGTAGGATATTTTCAAGCGTAGCCATGGCTTGGGACAGACAGCGTGGTTTTTAATGGCGTGATTACATCAGACATTATCCATTACCTGCTGCTTATATGACGTTCACGTTGTTGTTGTTGGGGAGGTGGATGTACTCGCATTTTTTAGGCTATTGGTTTTAACAGTGTCTTTATTCTGATTGCAGTGTTCATACAGTATATGAGCACATAGTATTCTGAGCGCACATAGTACCAACCTTAATAGTCAAAGGTTGTGATTGTGAATTGCAACCATAAGGCATTGTAATGAATAATAGAGAGAGTATATTTTGTCGCTGGACTTCTCACTGTACAGCAGACCATGTCATTGCGCGTAGTGACCAGTGGTGCTGTCAACTCTGCATTGCTCAGTCTGACAATAAAAATGCCCTCTATATGAAGAGCTGGATATGCCTTTGAAGGTATGTCACACAGATGTTACTTAACTGACAAACATCTTGGAGGTTTTCCATCTTGGCCAGCTTCCAGAAGTCATGTTTTATCAAAATGTGAGGTAATAGTGACATCCAGTAAGTGTCTCGGTTTAAAAAGTCAGATGTTACCATATTTAAGCTGTTTTCAATCTTGAAATGTTTTTAATTTTCACCCTTTGAATAAGTGTGGTGCTTACATGCTTTTTCTTTGTCAATTGTTTCTTATATGTTTTCAGAAAGTAAAACCATTATAGTCTTTGATGTGTCCTGTCATGTAGTTAGAATAATCGGAATAACATCATTCAGTCAACACAACATTAATTGATTAATTACTCAGTATCAATGTCAATGAATCATCTTCAGTCCCCAAAAATATTAACCACAAATGTAGACAATGTCTTTTGTAAATTTTTGATATTCACTGAACGCTTGGGTTCCGTCATTCCAAGCACTGGACAGCTAATGGAAAATGAAGTCTGGTGTCGAGTATGTTCTACCCATGGAGCGAGATGTACTTCTAGTTACAATTCCAGCGAGTGTGATGTCTGACTGTGCATGGGATATTGTTTTGGTGAATACCACACCATTGTGAACTTGCAAATACAGTGACGTGAGTTGTAAATAGAAACTTAATATATACAGTAAAACCTTGATTTAATGTTCCCGCATTTAGTGAAAACCTGGATTTAGTGATGATTTTTCCATTTGATGAAAACCTCGATTTAGTGAAATATATTCTAATCCCTCAGCATTTCATTAAATATGGGTTTTACTGTAACTAGTGTGTAGTTATAAATAGTGATCCAAGGTGCCAACAGTCTACATGAGTATTTAAAATTATGTAATACAAATATATATACACTACAGTTTAGATGTTGCAAGCAGTTCATAGGCTTGATTTTGTTATAAACGTAGGTGAACAGTTTTTTTCTGTCTTAATGCATGGCCTGACTGCTAAATTTTATTTTGTTAAATTTGAATGAAATATCTAAGAGATGCGCTGTCTTGTGTATGGTCATGTATCAAAAAGTTTATCAAGTTTAATGTCCAATCTTCTGCAGATTACATTGCGCACTTAATTCCAGCGCCAAAGGGTTAAACTGTTTATGCTTTCAGTTAATATTTTTTAGACCTTGAAGGTGGTGCACTGACACTGAAACTTGTAGCCGAATAGTGAATACTGTCGGTGAATGAACCCATCAAGACTAAAATGAATGTACTTGGTATATAAAGATTCAGTTTGTACCTCATGGAGAACAGAGTTTGCTTCAGTGAGACAAATCTGTTAATGCCGTAGAGGGAAACCTTTGGGGGTTTTTTTTTGTGATTATCACATGGAACATACGTGCACTGTGTGGACACAATGCTGAGTTTGTAATGTTAATCCTGGCAGTATGTTTACTAACCACTAGACTCTAACGAAGGGGTTTCAAACGCAAGTAGTGTGCAGGTGAAGTGGATAATTTTTAAATTAAGGCTGCCTGTGCGTTATTTTAAGCAATAAGGAGAGAGTATTTTCGTTACACTTGAACACACCATTAACTCTTCTGTGGCTAAGCTAAAGAAATTTCCGTGGTTGACCGATTGGGGTACTTTTGTACGCCAGAATAAAATGAGTAGTATTTTATTCCATAGCCATATATGGGGAGCCAAGATTGTTCAGTCAGTATAGAGGCTAGGCTACGGGCCGAGCAATCCGGGGTTTTAATCCTGGTAGGGGCAGGAGAGTTTCTCTTCTCCAGAAATCTCCAACCCCTTGTTCAATGGCTACTGGGGCTCTTTCCCTGGGGGTAAAATGGCCAGGGCATAATGTTAAGTACTCACTCCCATCTAATGTGGAAGTTAAGAATGAGTGGAGCTATACCTCTACTACCCTCTATGTCTTTGTGGCGTGAACAGGGAAAACTTTACTTTAATAGTCATATATGTAATGGGTTAACTTTTAAAAATATCCCCTTCTACTGTCACTTCTCTTTATTTTAACTATTCTCTACTTAAAACATGTATGAGAAATCCCTCGTCAGGATTGTCTAATTAGTAGTGATAGTAGTGGTTAGTCTCCATAACCAGCAGTGCTATAATTTCCACAGAATATGACAAAAAAAAAGGCTAAGCAGAGTGGAGCTGTTACGTATGTGTAGTGTTTCAAAGACCTTTCCTCTGGGGCTTCCTTTAAGGTGTGTCCCACACTATTTGGAAGGCGACAGGGCCGTACCCGGCATGAGGTTACTAGTTTCTGTGGTGTCTGTCGATGTCGCCTACCCTATTGTTCATCATCATCATCCAGAGACGTTGGGTGAACGGCGGCTGTGTGTCACTTGAGCACTGGAACATTCTGTGTAACAACTCTGTGGGTGTGCACACTGCTTTTGTAACAATGGCTTAGTTCCAGCTTCTTCATAACGTTCCGCAGTGACAGTGACACTTTCTGACTCGTCACTGTTGCCGTCCACAGTCTTACTTGGTTTCGGCCACCTCGCTGTCAGCTTTGTAGGTTCACTTCATTTTATTTTAGCTGTGACTGTGGAATTCTGATGAAATTTTTCCTTCCATCTACACTGTTGTGTGTATAAATTTCACAAACAAGCGAGACATGAAAAAGCAATTTTCAAAAGCCAACAGTTGGGCTCTGTCTTTGAAATGGAACCCACTTCAGATAAATTATGATGGTTATTTAAATTTATTTAAATAAACACCAACAAAATGCACAACTTTCAGGGCGCAAACAGCTCCCTATATCATGTTACTATCTCACTTATTTTTATGTCAACATAGGAGGGTTTGCGCCCTGAAAGTTGTGCATTTTGTTGGTGTTTATTTAAATAATAAAAATGCACGGTGAATTAAGATTAAAGATTATGATGGTTATTGTTTATGAATACTCTTTTGTCATTTGGTACCCTGTATTTACATCACGTTTTGTTCTGTTATAATGCGGGAGTACCTCTGGTTTGCAATTCTATTCTGAGCCAGCTATGTTGGTACCGTAAATCTCTGTGGACAGCAGGATCACACTTTTTTCTTTGCACACAGGAAGCAAGGGCACGGCTATATTGTCAGTGAACCCAAAAATTTTACGTTATTTTTTTCTACCAAGAAATGCTTCAATACTCTTTGCTTTTGGAATGCAGAAGAAATTCCTGTGGGATCTCTCGTTTGTTGGCGTGCATTGTGTCTTTTATTTTTATGCGTTTATTGAACAGTTCTTCAGCCAGTGCTCCTGATGTTAAAAAGTTGTCAACAGTAACACCTCTCCAAGAACCAAAATAGGTTTCCACTAGGTCCATAACCACCTGTTGGCCTTGATCGATTTCCATTTTACTATCGGTGATGTCAGTGTGTACTTGCACTTTCAAAACCTATGCTGTCTGCATATCTGAACAAACACACCCATATTTTCAAACTATACTGCCTTGGCTTTCTTTTTATGTACACTGTAACTTCCCTTGTAAGTACCTACAGTTAAATTAGAGCCTGGTGAATACTGTTATGTGCAAGCTTGGAAAACCTGGTCAAAAATGGAACGTATTGCCCCCCCAATTTGTTGGTTGCACTTATATGATTTGGCCTTGTTTCAGTATTATCAAATCTTACGAATCAAAAGATTGATTTGTACCTGTCCATTGATGTGGCTGCTGCAGAAAAGAATTGTGCAAAGTGTTTAATACTTATGCACATTTCTTGTAAATGTAGTCTTCTTTCCGCAATTTTTCCCCACTGCTATCAGAATCCCTATAAATGCATATATTCTTTGGGCATAATATCCTTCCAGTTTTCTTTCTTTTTTTTCACTTGAAATACTGAAAACAGCTTTTGCTTTCTTATTTGATTCATGCAGTTTTCTTCCATCATTATCTTACTGATAAGTAGTTGCCATGCTTCTGAAATTGATGAAAATTTTGTTTATCTTTTTGTAAATCTACATTAGTGGAAACAATGTTACAGGCGTTCCTTTTTGTAACCACAGATGCTTTGGTCATCCACTACATTCCAGACTCAGATAAAAAAATTCTGATTGGTTGTACATGAAGCAGTAGCTACGCCTTTTTTTCCTTCCCTCTTGAAGCTTCTTTCCTCTGAAGTGCACTTTACTTCAAACTCATACTCAGTTTCCTCCTCTCTTTATACATTATTTTCTTCATTGTATTCCTCCGCTTCATCTTTTAGATGTTCTCATCACTGCTATTTAGCAGAATTTCATGCAGCTATTCACCCGTAAGATACTATTATTTCACCGTAATTCCACGTCTTGGGTGGGGCTGTTTCACTCGCAGTACACCATAACAGGGCACATAAGACACGAAAATGGTACAGTATGTCGCACTGCACAAAGGACACTGCTAAACTGTCGGTAGACAACCACAAAGTTGCCTGTTGTGGCGGGCATGATTCATGTCTCGGCCCGTGCGCCGTTTACTGAGTGGGGTATTTCCTGGACCCCAGTAAATAATTTAAACATAACCGTTTCTGCACAGAAGAAACATGGCGGTATTGTAGGTACTTGCAACTTTAAGTTGGGAAGGTCTACCTGAAATAACCATCAAAACAAATGAATATTAACAGTAAAAAAAAAAAAAAACCATGGTGGAATACAAAAGTTACCCTGCTCAATTGCCAGAAGGGTTTAAGAATACTTCATGCTTTAATAAAGGTAAAGTTCTCCCCAGAACAGGCCATGAAGGCCCAGAGGGGGAGTAGAGGTATAGCTCTACTCTTTCTTTAACCCTGCACTAGATGGGGGTGGGTGGTCAACGCCACGCCCGGCCGCTTTACCCCCAGGAAAGAGACCCAGTACCCATTGTATAGGAGGCTGGGTGGGCCCCAGGGCTGGCTGGACGGCTGCGAAAAATCTTGCCCCACCGGGATTCGATAAAATTAAAACATTTTAATTGATGAATTGAAAACTTTATTTTATCGGTGTCTGTCATGATGTATGTTGTACATTACCATCCAGAGACAGCAAACTGTTTTTGATCCTTAAGGCCTTTGATGAAAGACGTTTTAAATCAAACATTCTTTGACACTGAGTTAACCCACATTCTATAATTGGAGTAAGGTCAGTGAGAGGACTGTATAAAATTAACGGACAGGCCACCTCTCTAAAGGGTTAATGTTCTGTGTGTATGATATTAATGTGAAGTAGCACATTACATTTTTAATATGCTAAACTCATACTTGAAGGGTTCTTGGTTTGATCCCAGACACTGCCATAAAAAAACGAATGTTACAAAGAGTAAAGGTTTTGATTGTAAGGACATACGAGTACAGTCAACTGCAGATGGGAGCAGGTTCATGTTTTAAAATGTTGTGTGTGAGTTCTACCTAATACTACAGTCATAGATGGAGGAGCTGTCCCAAGACATCGCCCTGTGTGTCTTGTCCATATGTCAGTAAACTGGAATGTGTAGACATTATCCAGCAAAACATACAAAAAAAAAAAATTGTGTCTGAATGTGTTGTCATTAATGCATCTTAAATTCTAGTTACAGACATGAGAAAAATATAGACTTTTGTATTTCATTTGTACTGTCGTATAGATCTGAACATGGACATGTAAGATGTAAAGAAAATAAATTGAGGAATTCTTTTAAACCAAGTTGTGTTGATGAGACGTTTGTCTTAGTTGCAGAGTGTTTTCTTTATCCTGCCTGTGTCATGACCTGTTAACCATTAGGTGCAATATGCAATATATCCACCCTACATTTTATGACCATTAAACGTGCAACAGATTTACCCCGCAGCTTCTGAAGAATGTATCATTTTAGTGCTGTCCATTGTGTTCAACAGCATAATTACTGATAACAGGAGCTATAAAGAAGAGAGAGGGCTTTGTGTTTTCTTTTTTAATATAAGAATCAGTTCTAATAAATAACCAAAGTAGTTCTTTGTACACTTGGAACCTATTACCATTTATGCAATACAGTGTGTCCACAAAGTCCCTTCGGGTTTTGAAAAATTGTGGCGCGCGAACAAATTGAGCTAGCCCATGCGGTTTGCGGCAGATTACAGTGAAACTCTGGAAGTTTTTTTTGCCGCCAACAGCTGACTTGATGACCTGAAGACCCGTATCAGGAATGCGATCTCTGCTATTCCAGCGGACATGCTCCACAGAACATGGCAAGAGCTCGAATATCGTCTGGACGTTCTCCGTGCTACCAAGGGAGCCCACATCGAGGTCTACTGAGGTCAGTAAAAAACTTCCACAGTTTCACTGCAATCTGCCGCAAACCGCATGTGGCTAGCTCAATTTGTTTGCGCGCCACAATTTTTCAAAACCCGAAGGGACTTTGTGGACACACTGTACATTTTCTCCCTGTTATGAATTTTTCTGTCTACGCAACACACGTCTGAATGATTTTGTCAGATGTGGAAAATTTTAACTACTGACAGTATTGGAACACATTAAGTTGTAATAAATAACTAAAGTAGTTCTTTGTAGACTTGGAACCTATTATATACCATTTATGCAGTGCATTTTCTCCCTGTTATGAATTTTTCTGTCTACGCAACACACGTCTGAATACTTTTGTCAGATGTGGAAAATATAACTACTGAAAGTATTGGAAAGCTTTAGCAAAAGCAAAAAGTTTGTTTTTATTTTTTAGTGGATAATTAGCAATGGTTTAGGGTTAAGACACCTTTCAGATGTCCCTTTTTGTGAGACTGCATGTTTTCATAGTCCAAGTCAGTTGAGATGAACTATTAACTTTTATTTATGGATTGTAAATAAAAGTTAATAGTTAATAGTTAAGGAGATGAAGCAGCAGTATGTGAGTGGAAGATAAAGCCTTCAGTGTCATCTTACTCCATGTTTCTGCCTTTGTCTTCATATTACAACATTTGTGTAAACACCCCTCTTGTATCTGCTCTTTTCACTGTTTGTACTCTGCCCTGTGTATCTTGTCTCACTTTCCTTCTAGACCAAGGGTGGCCAAACTTGCTTAACGTAAGAGCCACATACGATAAACTTCAGATGTTTGAGAGCCGCAAGACATGAACAAATATTACACACACATTTTTATTGTTAAATGCACATTTTGTTACAAAAATTCTAAAATATATTTACTCACCATGAACATTAAACTTAACGTTTTAATCCAGTGGACTCTTAGTTTATACCCGGTAAATAATTATAAAGCTTGAAAATTTTTTATTTACCTTTTATATGAATTGTAATGCAAAAAAGGAGCTCAGCCAACATATTTCTGCGAGCTGCACATTTATATGTCAGAGCCGCATGTGGCTCGCGAGCTGCGGTTTGGTCACCCCTGTTCTAGACCAAATGTGCCGTCTCGTAAATGGTCACGGGATTTTAGTTTCTCACATCAGTGCTGCTGAAGATTCGATTCTTCTGGTATGTGCTGCTCTGTCACTGGGTGTAGAGTCCTTGTTGGACTGCTTGGCAGTGTAGGTGAAGGCACAGCGATCGTTCGCAAGGCTATAAGTAAAACACGTGATGACACACATCCCAGAAGAAATGGAGCCCATGTTTTATTTTACATGTGCAGTAGTTCTGAAGATGGCCTTCATGGAGGAATATTATGAAATGCCAAATACTTGTTTATAATTACAGGTGCAGTTGATTGGAACAGATATTGTGTAAGATTTCTGATGTTCCCAAATGAATGCTAGTAAATTACATACAGTAAAACCCCAATTTAATGTTCCCGCATTTAGTGAAATCCCGGATTTAGTGATGATTTTTTCATGTCCCGACAACAGCTCCATATAAACAATGTAACCTCAATTTAATGAAAACCTCGATTTAGTGGAACATATTCTAATCACCCAGCAATTCATTAAATAGGGGTTTTACTGTATTTGTTTTACTATTGTCTTGCCAGTTTTATACAGGCAGTGTAAAATTAACTGTATGTAATTCTTTAAACGGAAGTTTCCTACTATATATTCTTTACAATAAAATTACTAAACACGACCACTAAGATTCATGAAAGGAGGCATCATTGGGTCTGTCCATAATGGTGCAAAATGATACTGGGTTTCATATAATTCTTTAAAATTGAGGCATAGTGTGTGGAACAAGTTTCACAAGAAAAGAGTAAAGAAACGTCAGCACAACTATATTGTCTCTAGTATTTATTTCTGCAACACGTTTCAACCACAAAGGGTCATCTTCAGGCTAAAATTCTTTAAAAACACATGAAAAGGGTTATATACAATTGCATTATAGTCATCATCATCTCAATTATTAACATTTTTGGAATGATTAGTTAAGAAAGTAGACGAGATGTTTTTGATCTTCGTGCTGTTCTGACATAGCGGACTGGACATGGCATGGGAATTTCGACTGTGTTTGTAGGTCTTGTTTTTGGATATTAATCCTGGTTTTTATTCATGTTTTGTAGGAGAGGTTGCGAGATACCGGCATCAGGCTAGTATTCGCCTTTGTATCAGTCTCGCCTCTTGCTGCTCAGAGTACCTGACTTGTCTGATAATTCTAGTACCATAGACTTTGAATTTGTCATTTTTTAGTATGTCATATAAACATGTAAAGGAATTTGAATTTGTAGTAAAAAAGAAGAAATGGTGACAGTTGTTATGAACAAACAGTTCGCTCTCTGTAACTTTGCTATCCACAGTTCAATATTGTCCTCTCTTTATTCTATAATCACCGTGCATTTTTCACAATTATTGTTAAGTCACCAACTGAAATGCAGTATTTATTTTATTTTAAAAAACACTATATGGTTTCTTAAAATATTTTAGTAAAACCCTACATATGTTTCGGCTTCCTCACGAAGCCATCCTCAGGGGTGTCAGAAAACTTGCTTGTATATAAACACGTCTATACATTGGTCATTGTATAAATGCTAAATCACCACCTTCACTGTGTAATTTTAATACTCTTATCATATGGTGTGAAGTGACGTACAGACTAAACACAGTGAAGGTGGTGATTTAGCATTTATACAATGACCAATTGTGACAAATGAAGAAGTGCTGAAGGAAATCAGTGAAAAGAAAACAATATTAAGAGTGGTAGGAATGAGGAAAGTCAAACTTATTGGACATTTGTTGAGACATAATGGTTTTGTTACCAACATCATGGAAGGTAGAGTGTTGGGGAAGGAAGTAAAGGACGACCGAGGCTCTCTTACATCAAGAATCTGATGAAGGAACTCTTTTGCAACTCCTACGCCGAAATGAAGAGAATGGCACAAGACAGACATCTATGGTTGCAGCAGACAAGGCTTAGCCTTTAGAGAATGATGATAATGACAATGACCAAGTATATATGTGTTTATATACAAGCAAGTTTTCTGATACCCCTGAGGATGGCTTCATGAGGAAGCCGAAACATATGTAGGGTTTTACTAAAATATTTTAAGAAACCATATAGTGTTTTTTAAAATAAAATAAATAGTGCATTCAGTTGGTGACTTAACAATAATTGTCCTCTCATTTCACTCAACACTGTCTACCTCTTGGCATTCTACAATAATCCGTGAATAAATATTGATTAGCAAAGGGTACAAAAACTTTGTGTCTTCCTTTCTGAAGTGTAAACACACGTATCTGCTATCCAGTCAGTGAAATGTGAAATAAATTTGGTGACTGGATAAAGTGCACTGATGTTTTTATGAATATTGCATACAACTAGCAGATTCCTGAAGCAGAACCTTCTTGAGAAGTTGATGGATCTCAGCTAGACAAGAAATCCCCCAATTTTATGGAACCCCCAAGGTTCATTACCATGTTTACAACAGCCAGTCACATGCGTTTATCCTGCGCATGTCCAATCCAGTCCACACCGTCCGTTACTGTAGTTAAGATCATCTGTACCGAAGTCTTTCCTTCAGGTTAGACCTACTGTATCAAAACACTTTTAAGCATTTATGAATAAAGTAGACTAATAAATTTCACAGTATTACCACCGTGCATTTTTAATCAAATAATAAAACCAACTAATGCACTATATTGACACTTTTATTATGGCCTATGTCCCCTCACCCTACACGTGTTTCGGATACCTTATAGTAAATTATTCACATATCAAAACAAATAACACAATATGTACAATAGTCTGGTAAAGTCTTAAAACCATAGGTAAATTTATATTCTGAACCTGTTTAAAATTGTACGATATGTACGGTAGTCTGGTAGAATCTTAAAATCTCACGTAAATGTATATTTAAAACCTGTTTTAAAAAGTTGTGTAACTGTCCGTAATATTCACTGTTTGTTTACGGAACTACTGGCGTAATTTCTACGTCTCCGTGTTCCTTTTCTGTAAATAAATTAAACATTCCAAATAAAAACTTCTGTATTTTTTTGTTAATTATTAGGCGTTAAGTGGATATTTTATAAGAAATTGGTTTACTGCGAATGTCTTACCTTGTGTGTTGTGATGTTACTGTGCTATCTTTTCATGGCTGTGTGTGTAGGGAGACTGTTGTCGTGTTGGGTGTCCGGTATGAGTGGTGGTTGGTGGGGGTGTCTATCAGACTAATATTTTTTAAAAAGTGCCATATTATTTTGATAAATTATTTATAAATTGGCATAATTACTCCACAAAAATACTAATTTCTTTTCATGTGAAACAAGTTTTTTGGAACCTGCCCACATAATATTACTTGAGGTCAGAGTTCAGCAATGGGTGTAATGTGGTGCACTCGTGCCACCTTGGGATATTGACATTTAATGATAATAGCCACTTGGATCAACTCTGTTTTTACACGAGTGTTACTGTCTTCTGGGATGTGACAATGTGCTATTGTCTTCACACATTTGGCATTGTGAGAGTGCCTTGCCACAGCAGGTGCATTAATGGCTCTTATTGCAAGTTCAGAATTCTCATGAGGAGACGAAGTCTTAAATCAGTTTTTAAAGACATGTATACGTGGCATGCCGTCACAGAAAGGATAAGAAAAGATATACTTTTAATTATTGGTCACGTCAATATTTCTGTAGTTCTTGGTGTAATATCACTTATTACTGATTATAGTACCTCTGTTAGAAAATCTAAAGCGATACGATGACATTTCCTCTTGACGACATTGTGCGTGTTTAGACGCACCGTTGTGGTGTTCTTGAGCCATCTTTCTAATTGCTGTATTCATTAGTTGTACTTTTCTGGTAACATTATTTGCAACAAGAATGACATCAGGGTGACGAGGATTTATTTCGTGACTGGAGTGATTCAGGTTAGCGTGGTACATGTATGGGATATTTTATCCAGAATGCTTTGGATTTGGGAGTTTTTGGAAAAGGAGTTTGTCCATTTGTTTGGAACACCGTACCAAAAATCTAGTAAAAAACATAAAAAATCTGTTCTGCCTTCAAAATGAATGTGTGTGTGTGTGGGGGGTGTTTTAACATCTGTTAAGACATCTTAGGGGATATTGTTAGGAACTTCTACGAATGTCTGATGAGCAGTGGCGGACTGGCCAGGGTTTCAGCTTGCTCGATAGCAAGTGGGCCCCCTTAAACATTAGACAATATGTTAAAAATGTTAATGACCTTTTAGTAGCTTGAAAATATAATAGAAGTTCCAATATTATTACTGTAAAATTTACGTTGTATTACTATTTTAATAAAAAAATTTTATAAAATCCACCATTTATTTAAAATTAAAAAAATAATTTAAAAATTCAATTATAACAATCTGTATTTACATTCAGTATCTACTGTATACTGCCAGTAATATGTACAATATATGTACACTGTAATTACTAAAAAATATACATTTATTTCGCAAAAATTTTAATTGTACTTTTTTTCCACTTATGTATTTTTTTTAAAATTTTATTTATTTCTTATAAAAATTAAATTATAGCCTAATAATTGTGGGTGGGCCCCCTTTGTCTCCTGGCAACCAATATTTTTAGACCCAGTCCACCACTGCTGATGAGTATGGCAGAACTACAGAAACAGAGTACAGAATTGTAAATTTATTTGTTCTGGAACATGGCTGATTTTCACAGCATTCCAGGTGCTGGGACACCAGATAAAAGATGCCATACCTGTAATTATTATTTATTGGTCTTTATTTTGTCAGAGAATAAATATGAGTAACACCCCAAACAAAAATAATTTCCTGTTTTACTTCATGGAGCAGAATCCTTGAAAAGTTAGTAGTAGTTCAAGTAGTCAAAACATATACAGCTTTGTATGATAATTTAAAGTTCATTATCGTGTTCACAAAAGCTCACCACTTGACCCATATCCTGAGCTAGATGACTCCATCTTATACTCGTACGCCATTTTGTTTTGGGAAAACGTGTCTATGCTTCAAGTTGGAGTCCTTCTTCTGTTTTTGTTTTCATGATGTCTGTCTTGTGTTTGTGTGGGGGGGGGGGGGCGTTGAACCCCGTAACCCTTCTCTGAATATGATCCTTTTCCGAATACGTTCTTCTAGTCTGTCGCAACACAGTAGACTGCAGTATACTGAAATTGCAAAGTGCACTAGAAATTTGCGAAGTCATAACAAGAAATCCACTTGACTGTTTCTTATTATTCGTGAGAGCTCGTTAAATTTGTTCAGTAATCCGTCATATGCAGATACTTGTAGACAAGTACACTGGATTACAAAGCCTGCACAATGGACGATATATACAAGGTTAACTCTTCAGTGTGGAGACATGGAGGTCCGTGTGTTCAAGCACCATGCCATGAAGGCATATGGAACAGTGGAGGTATAGTTCCAGGAATTCATAACCTAGGCACTAGTTGGGGGGTGAATTGTTCAGTTTCACGCTTTGTCGATTTATTCCAGGGATGTCCAACCACGGCCCACCAGATTGTGTTAAGCGGCCCGTGAACACATTTGTCAATTATTATATATTATAACAATTACACAATAATTTAGGCGGTTAGGTCACACCACTTATTTTTACAATTGCGGCCGGCAAACCAGCCTGAAAGGTTGTGGCCTTTTGCCAGAAAAATGTTAGACACCCCTACTTTACCCCCAAGGAAAACACCCCCCCCCCCCCCGTTACCCACTGAACAGGCGGGCTGAGTGGGTCTCAAAGCGGTTTCAATGCTTTGAAGAAGAGATATATTCTTGGTCGTAATAATTGTAATAGTGTTTTCCATTATACTGTACTTCTGTCTTAATGGCGTCGGAGAGAGTGAAGGGTGTTTAAATAAAACAAGTTGCAGCCTCAGCAATTACGAAATATTCAGATCGGCCACAGAACACAGGCCTGCCCGCGCCGAAACATGTAGTCCTACACGTGTAATTGGATAAGAAACTCACTCCGTAAAGTAGAGCCTGTCTTGGGAAGTCAGTAGACTGTCAGCTAGTCAAGAAATGCCTCCCTTTTTTTTTTAATGACCCCGAAGGTTTATCACCGTGATAACAAGAGACCACTACTTGTCCCTGTCCTGAGCCAGATAAATCCAGTCCACACTGTTCAATCCAATTTTTAAGATCCATTTTTAACATTATCCTCCCTACGCCTCAGTCTTTTAAGCGGATCCCATTTCTTCAGGATTCCCAGTGAAACTCCTGTCGCATTTCGCTTCTTACCCATGCGTGCCACATACACCGCCACTCTTATTCTCCTTAATTTGATCACACGAATAACATTACGTGAGGAGTACAGATCACAGATCGCCTCATTATGCAATTTCATGTGTTTCGTGAAACATAAATTATTGTTTTTTTTTACTGCAAATTCCTTTTCTCACAGCCCAGAACTTAAGTATTATTGATTTAATTTGGATTTATTAATTTGGATTTATTAATTTGGATTTTTAATTGGTTTATTAATTTGGATGTATTAATTTGGATTTATTAATTGATTTTTAATTTGGATTTATTAATTTGGATTTATTATTTGGATTATTAATTTGGATTTATTAATTTGGATTTATTAATTTGGATTTATTAATTTGGATTTATTAATTTGGATTTATTAATTTGGATTTATTAATTTGGATTTATTAATTTGGATTTATTAATTTGGATTTATTAATTTGGATTTATTAATTTGGATTATTAATTTGATTTATATTTGGAATTTGGATTATTATTAATTTGGTTTATTTGGATTTTAAATTTGGATTATAATTAATTTGGATTATTAATTTGGATTTATTAATTTTGGATTTATTAATTTGTTGTATTTATTTAATTTGGATTTATTAATTTGGATTTATTAATTTTGGATATTATTGATAATTTGGATTTATTATTTGGATGAAATTCCCGTGTGGTGGCCGGGATTCAGAATAGCCCCAACGTACCCCATGCGTGTCGTAAGAGGCGACTAAAATGGGGACCCAGTGCCTGGGGGTATAACTGGGCCACCCTGTCTCTGGGGGACATAAATACGGAGACACCGGAGAAGGAAAACTTATAAAACCCAGTCCACCAGAGTGGTGGTTAGGCAAGGGGCTAACAACCCCTTTCTGTAAAAATTTAATGCAGTGATGTATTTGTAACATCTTCCCGTGTGGTGGCCGGGATTCAGAATAGCCCCAACGTACCCCATGCGTGTCGTAAGAGGCGACTAAAATGGGGACCCAGTGCCTGGGGTATAACTGGGCCACCCTGCCTCCGGGGGACATAAATACAGAGTGACCAGAGAGAAGAAAAACTCATAAAGCCATCCCACCAGGAAGGTGGTGAGACAAAAGACTAGCCAGTCCTTCCTGTAAGACATCCACTTGTTCAGAAGCTCTACGACGATTCAAGCCGGAATGAATTAAGGACACGGAAATGGAACATTGACTGGATTTTGCTGCATGGAATGTTAGAAGTTGTACAGAGCCGGAGGTGTAAGGAACCTAATTCAGGAACTGAATAAATGTGATATAATGATCCCTGCATTACAAGGGATACGATAACGAGATAATGAAATTCTTGACCGTCGGATCGGAAGCTAGGTAGAACCCACAGCCTGTCTATACGCCGTGGAGAAGAGAAAATCTCTACGTCCGGGTGTAAATTGAAACCCGATTCGTCGGTCGTCGAACTCGTAGAACCGTCACTATGCTGACCGAGCTATAGTGGCGAGGATAATTTTTAAGTGTGTTATTTAATGACACTATCAATTGCTAAGGTTATGTAGCGTCGGTGATGAATGAGCATGGAGAATAAGAGGAATGATATTGACGGGGGAACACCAAAATACTCGAAGAAAAAACGGGGTACGTACTGTCGGAGTCACTACCGCTGAGGTTTTTGGCGGAAAACGTCTTACCCAGGCGGTGTTGTCGGGGCGGGGTGTTTGTAGGGTTGGTAAGAAAGAAATGAGCGCAAGGAACTTGCATTTATTTTATTTTATTTATTTCTGACAATGCTGACTAATTTGTAAAATGTTGTTGAAGGCAGGACAATGGTACGAGTAGTGCGATATGTAAGACTTACATGCTACACGTTAAGTCTATCGTGGTATTCTTTAAAGTTGTGAAGTCAGTTGGATCCGTGGCCAACACCAATCTGAACTTGTCGTTCAGAAACTGTTTCAGACGATCGCTCGACGCTGCCTCATCCTCCGCATTCGTTCTGCTGCTGTCATAGGAGCGTTTTTGGATTCCTCATTTATCCTCCTTTCACTTTGTAACCGTTTACGATAGGCATTTACCTTCTTGTTTTCAAGATATTTCGACATTTCTGAAAGTTTAGGGAAAATTTGTCCAAGTTCAACACTTTCTCACTGTTATTTTTTCAAGTTCTTTCACTATTGTCACTATTAGTGTTTTATTTTATAGTACTCGTCGAGCTCTGTTAAACGACACCTCACACAACGTCCTACGCGTACGCGTTCCCGAGCTATACTAATTTTGCCGCGCGGCGAACCGGTAATTTTCCACTCCAAATAGGCGACCATCTTGTGGCGGCGTGTGACGTCACGCGCTCAAGGTTAATGTCGCGTAACATTCTTTCATCCTTGCTCTTTTAAACCGTGTATTGCTTACTTGGATATGCGTTATAGTTTTAAAGTTATTAAGATTTTGTGTGGTATACACAAAATCGTAACATCGACTTTCGCATAGTTTCCCCCCATACCGGACCCGCGGAGTAAGACGTTTTCCGTCAAACCTGTCCCTGTGCCACTTTGTTCACCGTAAATCCCACAGGGATGGTATGTGATCGAACTCGGGCTTCCGTGGTGACCGACTGGCCTGAGTCATGACACGACCCGCGGCGAGGTTAATATTGAATTCGTGTATGGGGAGAGATTGTGAGGATGTCTTAGTACTGTTATCTGGAGAGTTAGTTAAATTGTATCTTTGTTGAGTATTGTTTTGTGTTGCAGATAACGCAGGTTGAATGATGTGAAGAGATAAGATAATTGGGAGAGAGTGGCCTGCTCTCACAGTCACGTCACGGAAATTTTCCGGCCATCTTTTGTTAACAAGTGCTTGTCAGCAGACTACAGTTTACCTCTCGCCAGTGTCAAGTGTAGATAAGATAGCTCCTCTGTGCTTTGTATTAGTTTTGCCGTTATTTCACACACAGAACCTAGTGGTTAGGATTATCGGTTGTCATCATGGACGGAGTATTGTGAATGACACTCATTTTTGTTTGTGTGGCAATTAAAAGAAGCTGGATCGACTGTAGTGGTTCTTGTCTTCGAAGGAGAAACATGACAGTGTTTATGAACGGTGTTTATAAATGGTGAATAAGGAAGAATGGATAGTGGTGTTATGATTATTTAACGACACTTTTCGTGCCGTATTTGTTCACTAAGGTAAGACAGTAAGTCGACGGCTGGGCGTCGATCAAGTGTTGCAAAGTGTGTAGCCGTCGCAGAGTGTACGAACACCAGACACAATGGAGAGTAAGTTTCGATATTGTTTGTCTTTTTGGTTCTCACATACTTTTATTCTTCTTCTTATCATCCCAGTCGTTTCCATTCTGCTATGTATCTTGCCCTTTTTGTCTACCATGCTTTAATCCTTTCACGTCTCATTATCCGCCTCATTCTACCGTTTACTTTCCTCCTTGTCCGTCTAATTCTTCTGTTTCCTGTCATCTTCTCCGTCTTATTTTAATTTGCGTTCGCAACATTGCGAAAAGCGACTATTAGCTTCGTAATGTCTGTCTGTACGCATGAAAAAACTCGGTTCCCACTGGACGGATTTTCATGAAATTTGATATTTGAGGGTTTTCCGAAAATATGTCGAGAAAATTCAAATTTTATTACAATCTGACAAGAATAATTGGTAATTTACATGAAGACCTATGTACGTTTATGATAATATCTCGCTGAATTCTTCTTAAAATGAGTAATATGTTAGAGAAAAATTGTAGGAATAATATAAAAAACACATTTATCTTCAATAAATTTTCCGAAAATCGTGCCATTCGTGAGATAATACGGGGGAAAAAATACAAAATGTGTTGTTGCGTGTTCACGGCAACAGTGGTTACACCATCGCCAGTCAGTGTTACGTTATACGTACATTGTACGTCTTGTTCTATTCCCCCTTCTTATTTCAGTCAGGTACCCCCCCCCCAATTCCCCACTTATATGCCGTCCCAGTAGCCTCATTACTAATTACAAACTCATTACTAATTACAAACTACATACATCAGAGTAAACTTCAGAACAAATAATGTGATCAATAAATTTCCCAGCATTTCATGAAACCTGAAGGTTCATTACCGTATTCACAACAGCCCGCCACTTTTCCTTATCCTGAACCAGCAAAATCCAGTCCACGCCTCCCCGTCCTATTTACTTAAGAACCATTTTAATAGTATCTTCCTACCTCTCCGCTTCCGAGGCCCTGCGCGACATTTCGTAACTTGTCGAGCTTTTACGGCGAAGAATTATTAGCTCCTCGCCGAAACTCCAAGCCGGAGGACCACCCCTTGTCTGCTGTCCGCGACTGCTTATTCAATATATTCGTAAATACCCTCTATATCTCCAGATTATCTTTACCCGCAGCCTGAGGAAGTGCCATTTTATGGTGATAAGGTGCCACATAACTTGGAGTGCCATCTTATGGTGATAAGGTGCCACATAACTTGGAGTGCCATCTTATGGTGATAAGGTCCCACATAACTTGGAGTGCCATCTTATGGTGATAAGGTCCCACATAACTTGGAGTGCCATCTTATGGTGATAAGGTCCCACATAACTTGGAGTGCCATCTTATGGTGATAAGGTCCCACATAACTTGGAGTGCCATCTTATGGTGATAAGGTCCCACATAACTTGGAGTGCCATCTTATGGTGATAAGGTCCCACATAACTTGGAGTGCCATCTTATGGTGATAAGGTCCCACATAACTTGGAGTGCCATCTTATGGTGATAAGGTCCCACATAACTTGGAGTGCCATCTTATGGTGATAAGGTCCCACATAACTTGGAGTGCCATCTTATGGTGATAAGGTCCCACATAACTTGGAGTGCCATCTTATGGTGATAAGGTCCCACATAACTTGGAGTGCCATCTTATGGTGATAAGGTGCCACATAACTTGGAGTGCCATCTTATGGTGATAAGGTCCCACATAACTTGGAGTGCATCTTATGGTGATAAGGTGCCACATAACTTGGAGTGCCATCTTATGGTGATAAGGTCCCACATAACTTGGAGTGCCATCTTATGGTGATAAGGTCCCACATAACTTGGAGTGCCATCTTATGGTGATAAGGTGCCACATAACTTGGAGTGCCATCTTATGGTGATAAGGTGCCACATAACTTGGAGTGCCATCTTATGGTGATAAGGTGCCACATAACTTGGAGTGCCATCTTATGGTGATAAGGTCCCACATAACTTGGAGTGCCATCTTATGGTGATAAGGTCCCACATAACTTGGAGTGCCATCTTATGGTGATAAGGTCCCACATAACTTGGAGTGCCATCTTATGGTGATAAGGTGCCACATAACTTGGAGTGCCATCTTATGGTGATAAGGTGCCACATAACTTGGAGTGCCATCTTATGGTGATAAGGTGCCACATAACTTGGAGTGCCATCTTATGGTGATAAGGTCCCACATAACTTGGAGTGCCATCTTATGGTGATAAGGTGCCACATAACTTGGAGTGCCATCTTATGGTGATAAGGTCCCACATAACTTGGAGTGCCATCTTATGGTGATAAGGTGCCACATAACTTGGAGTGCCATCTTATGGTGATAAGGTCCCACATAACTTGGAGTGCCATCTTATGGTGATAAGGTCCCACATAACTTGGAGTGCCATCTTATGGTGATAAGGTCCCACATAACTTGGAGTGCCATCTTATGGTGATAAGGTCCCACATACATTCGAGTCTCCCTCCTATTCTCAACCATCTTTGTCTACTAATTCTTCTTCTGTAGCTCCTCCTGTTTCTCGGGGGTTTTCGGTTTACACACAATCCCGATCATGAAGCTGTAGAAGTGTTCATAATTTCAGTCATCTACAGGTGTGTCCCCTTTATCTTGTCCTCGGACGCGGCAGCTTTATCGCATAGAAATTCGACATCGAGTGGACGTGCTGTGACAGATGACGTGCTGTGACAGATGACGTGCTGTGACAGATGACGTGCTGTGACAGATGACGTGCTGCGACAGATGACGTGCTGTGACAGATGACGTGCTGTGACAGATGACGTGCTGTGACAGATGACGTGCTGTGACAGATGACGTGCTGTGACAGATGACGTGCTGTGACAGATGACGTGCTGTGACAGATGACGTGCTGTGACAGATGACGTGCTGTGACAGATGACGTGCTGTGACAGATGACGTGCTGTGACAGATGACGTGCTGTGACAGATGACGTGCTGTGACAGATGACGTGCTGTGACAGATGACGTGCTGCGACAGATGACGTGCTCAGGGGCACGGAAAAGCGGATACTCTATACTGTGAAATACTGTCTTCCACTGTTTTATCAAGTCCCTTATAAACTACTGTGGTTTTATACTCTGTCACCCTTTCCAGTTTATGTCCCGCGAACACGATGATTTGACCATGTACTTTTCCGATTGACTAGCACAGCGGTATTCAAAGTTTTTTGTTCGCGTACCCCCAGATATAATTTCTCTTCAACTTTGTACCCCCAAAGTTGTTGATACATAATTCACGTTATACATAGTCTATAACCTACATCTAAAATAAGTTAATTAAATTACATCCAAAATAATGTATTAAATAATAAGTTTTAAATGAGAAAAAGGAGAGTCAAGCTATTAAATAACAAATATATTATTGTCTATCGTATAAAAATTAATAAAGGAACAAATGTATTTTAGCAAAGCAAAATTATATGCACTGTGTGGAATAAAATGAAACTAGCCGCCCAGATAAGAATCGCATAAAGGAGAGAGAAAAAATGGCGCTCGCAAATCGCATGTCCTTACGTCCGGGTCTCTTGTGGCTAACCCTAAATCTGGCCCTGATTATTCAGTGTTTATCATGAAATAATATATTTATTTTTTTTTACAATTTTACGTACCCCTTAAGATGTCTTCGCGTACCCCCAGGGGTACGCGTACCCCAGGTTGAATACCACTGGACTAGAAAATCTTGGAATGCGACAGTATCTGTCGAGTCCCTTTTGTCAGGGTTAACCTTTCGGAAAAAGCATTCAGTAGCTGTTAGAAAAGTATCAATACTTCTGTCACTACTTGTTAACAATTTGATAGGCGTTTATTTGATAATAGGGCTAAAGTAGACTTTGTGCACAATTTTATATTATCTTCACCGTGCAGTTTTTTTTAAAAAAACTCACAAATTACACATTACAAATTACGAGCCCCCCCTGAAGATGGCCTTATAAATGCTGAAACATGTGTAGGAGTTAAAGAATAAAAAGTGGAAACATAGTGCATTTTGTTGGTGTGTAATTTGTGATTTATGCACAGTCCCCCCCCCCCCCAAATGAAACGCATAAGAAAATAATGATACTAACTCGCAGGCACAAGATACAACTTTACTTCAACAGCCCAATGCATTTTTCAGCTGGAATACATCGATTGCTGGACATAAATATGGTAAGGGTCTGAGCTTCCCCCACTCTACCAATGTCAAGGTCAAAGCTGATCTCGTGAGTCGGCAGGAGTATGTATTGTCTTTCACGCCCGTATCAAGGACAGCGTTGGAGGTCATGACGGCGGTGAATATTGTGATAAAAGTCTTTTAGGATGTGACGACGTTCAGTGTGGTAGGCGCGTAGACCCTACGTGTGAACAATCAGACTAGGCCATGTCACATATATGCGGAGTTTCTACGAATAGAAGCACGTGTTTACACGTGGGTGTGATTTTACAAACACGACTCATTGCGTGCAAATACAGTACTGGCAGATACGGACCTAATTGCCTGAAGATTAATACGAATTAGCAACAAACGGATGTAGTTGATACGTTCGTTATCACAGTCGATGCATATAACTGAAAAAAAAGACAATGTACATATAACGTAAAATTGAGGCGCGTTCGCATAACCATTGTTGCTGTGGCAAAGCAATAAGTATTACATATTATCAGTGTGCGTATCTGTAGCCTTAGTTTTTTTTTTCTTAAAAGATAGAAAGCTTTATTATCGTAGTGCAGGTACGAATTTGTTACATAATCTTGGCTTCCGTCGTTCCTTTTACCAGCGTTCATACCTCTCTACATATGCGGGAACTTGTCCCCTGCTCACTAGTTGTTGCACGACATTCATCGATTGGTGGGAGTAGTGAAAAGTACATATTAGCAAACAAAAAACACAACCTATTATAATGCGACACATATAATTTTTCCGAGTCCTGCGCGAGGAAAAATGTAGAGAGAGAGGAAGGGGCGGAGCTAAGTGCAAAGGTAGAGGGCTCCTTGCACCATGTTTGCCACATAGTCACTCTCTTTCAATTTTCACAGAGGTAACATCGTTTAAACGTATTACTAACGGAGCATATATTGGGAACGGTTTATTTCGACTTGGCAATAGCGCACTACCCAGACCTGGGCAATCAACGCAACGCTGCCACGTTGTTATAACGTAAAGACAAATACCTCCCACTCCTATACGCTACTAAATATCCTTCTCAGGACGGTGGCTGAAAGGAAAATGACTGATGTAGCAACAACGGTGATGCTAAAAGGACAGAAAGGGAGTAGTGGGGGCTGACTGATTTCGGTCTCTGCGTCGCGGAAAAGATATTTGAGTCGAGTTCTAACCTTCGCTACTCACAGCAAGCAGTGGTTGGACCGCTTGTGTTTATATCTTCTGTAACGTCTTTGCAGATCATTAAGTGTATATTGCCTGATTGCGCCTACCAACGGTTTAGGATTTAGGTAACATTTGGCGTAAAACCGTTCTGCTATTCTTCGGACATAGGTCTGTATTTCTTTCACTCCCACGGTTCCTAGAAGTTGTGATATGGGCGTTCCACGTGGGACATTGGCGATAACACGTATATATTTATTTTGAACAACCTCCAGATTGCGGTATGTCGATTTACTTATTGAGCACCACGTCTGCGCCGCATATGTCAATGTTGATCTGATGACAGCCTTGTAGATTTGCAGTTTCGTGGCTACTGATAGTGTTGATTCCTTTGCTAGAAGAGGGAATATTTGCACCAGTATCCCTATTGCCTTTCTTGTCGCTAGTTTGGTGTGGGGTGTGTAGTGTAGCCGAACATTATTGAAACATTATTAAATGCTAGTATTGTTGGAGCAGTTCGGCTCTCCCCTTCCACTCGTCTAAAAATAGCAGCAACGACAAGGGACCAGGTGTCCCGAGTCAGTTGGCGGGAGTAAAAGGAAAAGAGTAGACGGATGGTTTTGTGCTAACTTTGTATTGTAATAAAAAATAAACAGAGTTAACCTTTTTGAAGAGAACAGTCTCTTAATTTGATGTATATCAAATTAATAAAATGTAACCAGCAAAGTTCGGTTATAGTAGTTTAATGTGGATGTTAATTGAAGGTCCAAGTATTTCACTTCCTGTGACCACGGTACTTCCACTTCCTGTGACCACGGTACTTCCACTTCCTGTGACCACGGTACTTCCACTTCCTCCATCATAATCTGTTTAGGTGTGTGTGGTCTTCTTCTGGTGAAGATTATTGCGTCTGTTTTTGAAGGGTTTACTTTGAGTCGCCACCGCGCAAAGTATGAGTGTAGCCTGTTTACAGCAACGGTGAGTCGTCTTGTTATTGTGTCGGTTCTCCATGATTGTGTGTATAGTGCCGTGTCGTCCGCAAACAAAGCCAACTGAATGTGGGGTATTTTTGGTATATCGGCCGTATATAATGTGAAGAGTATCGGTGAAAGAACAGCTCCCTGTGGTAGTCCCGCCGTGATGTTTTTATGTGTGGAATGGTACCCAGAGAGACTTACTGAGAATGTTGGTTGATGTAGGTATGACATTAGGAAAAGCGTTATATACTCCGGAAAGCCCAAATTAATTAGTTTATAGATCAGCCCGTTTGTCCATATGGTGTCGTATGCTTTTTCTATATCTAGTAAAACCATTCCTGTGTGTTTATTTACGTTGAATCCATGTGTTATATCATCTGTAATACGCGCTAATTGAGCTGTGGTGGAATGCCCTCTTCTGAATCCAAATTGTTCGTCGGGTATAATTTTGTTCTGTCTATCGTATCTTGCTACTCTTTTTTCCACCATTCTCTCCATCACTTTACTCAATGCTGGTAGGAGACTTATTGGTCTGTATGAGTCCGGGTCTTGAGGCGGTTTAGTCGGTTTGGGAATTGCCAGTATATCTGCGTGTTTCCACTGCGTTTGGAAAGTAGCCTAATTGTAACATTGCTTTGAAGATTACCGTCAGATGCCTGATCGTAGTTGGAGTAAAGTTACAGATTATGGTATTTGATATTCCATCATCTCCCGGGGCTTTTCTTCTTTTGATTTTCCGAATTTGCTCTTGTACTTCTGTCTGTGTGATGTTTCGTTTCACTTCAATCCTTTTCCTCATCCTCTGGCTAACTTTTCTGACCAATTTTTCTATTGCCTCTGCGTGCCAT
The DNA here is from genome assembly GCA_021186555.1 of Reticulitermes speratus. Taxonomy (NCBI): domain Eukaryota; kingdom Metazoa; phylum Arthropoda; class Insecta; order Blattodea; family Rhinotermitidae; genus Reticulitermes; species Reticulitermes speratus. The sequence goes on along the minus strand of JAJKFL010000014.1, from coordinate 42,011,103 downwards.
GTTATCTTCTGAGGGTTGGTCAACCCATGCGTGGTCTCAAATTGCTCCGCTAATATGTCAGCTTTTTCATGTGCCTATAATATTGAGTATTCTGGTGTATTAGTGGTGGAATTGGGCTACGTGCATTTTTAAAATAACGGTTTTTTTTTGTGAGGGGGCCCCGCAGCTGATGCTACGGACGCACCGCAGCCTTAAGGCTTATTGTGCAACCCCTGTGATGAAGATGAGCAGTTTTTTACCAAGTTTTACAATTAATGGAGCACCAGTGGAATGAAATTGACAGGGGAAAACCGACAACTCGGAGAAAAACCTGTCCCAGTGCCACTTTGTCCACCACAAATCTCACATGGACTTGACCTGGGATCGAACCCGGGCCTCCGTGGTGAGAGGCCGGCGACTAACCGCCTGAGCCATGGCACGGCCAAAATAACGGGTTACTCTCCATAGCTGAGTATTGATAGGGTGTAACGTTCGTAGAAATGATGTCCATTTGTCCTGGCGATATGTCTTCATTTGGTGGTAATCATACGACTGAGTAGGTACATGCACCTTCTATGTACTTCACTTCGGGTGAGTTGATATCTTCTACGTATATTATTTCGTAGTTTCATCATTACTCTTATGTCTGGCGGTGTTTTGACCGTGCCTGCTGTGGTAGCGCGTTTTGGTATCGATGTATCTGCCGCTATTTTTACCGCTGCTGTTAATACATGCAGTACCCTATCTATGTCTTGAGTAGTCGTTATCCGCGGGATGCGTTTCAGTAGTTGGTCAAGGTGATCTTGGTATTGTTTCCAGTTAGCCGCTTGATAGTCTTATTGCAATTGTGGTCTTGTTACTGCAGGAGTCCATCTGATTTTGAAAACCACCGGATTATGGTCCGATGATAAGGTCGGTATGGATATTGGGGCAGAAGCTGTACATCCCCTTGTTAGTGATAGATCTAATACGCTAGGTTGCCCCCGTGTAGGGAAATAGGTGGGGTACTCTGGATGAAGTATATTTACTGTTTGCTCGCTACAGTAGTCCATGAGTATTCGTCCGTTTGTGTTCGTTGTTTCGCAATTCCATGCTATGTTTTTACTGTTTAGGTCTCCAAGCAGCACTACTGGTATTGTTGTGTCGAAGATTGTATTTAGGTCTTGTATCCTTAGTTTCCTGTTTGGGGGGTTATATCCAGACACTATCAATATTCTTTTATCCGGGGGGGAGTGTATGATGACCGCTACCTGTTCCATGTCCATCTTTCCTGCTAGTTGGATGTTGTCGTGTTGAATTTCATTGTGGATAAGTAGTAACACATCCCCTCAATGTGCGTTGCGGTCTTGTCTATATATTGAATAGCCCGGGATTTTTAGTTTGCGTCTCGGGGTTAATTTGGTTTCACAAATTGCTGCCACGTCTATTCGGTTGCTTGTTAGGAAGTCTTCTAATTCGTGTTTTTTTTTGTATGATAGAATTGGCATTCCATTGTACCATTCGTATGTTTTTTCTTATGGGGATGGCACTAACAATGTCATCGTTGTTTCTAGGAGTAACATCATCTTATCCATCGGGGTGTTCGCATCTTGTAGTCGTGTCGCTAATGTCTGTAGCGCAACACCTATCGTTTGTAAATTGAGGGCGCCTAATATAGATTTTAGTGCTCGGAGGAGTGACGGCAGGGATGTCTCTTCCTGGCGGTCTTGGTTTTGGGCCGCCACTTGGGCCCACGTACGGGTTGCACTGTTGTTCCTCTGGTGTTGTCCCAATGATGGGAAAGACGTCCGTGTTGGGGCTTGTTGTGATGTTCTCTTTCGGTGGGTGAGTCTTTTCCGGGTCCTAGCTTCTAGCACCTTCTTATACACTGGGCAGCCGGTGTAATTCGCCGGGTGCTCGCCTCCGCAGTTTACACATGCGGGGGGTTCGGAAGGTGGCTTTTGACAACTTTGAGTCTGGTGTGCTTGCTTGCATTTCACGCATTTAGCTGGCAGTCCACAGTACGTCGAGGAGTGTCCGTATTTTTGGCAATTGAAACATTGCTGTATGGGACGTTTTGCACGGTACTTCTCCCATTTTATTATGCAATGGCATAGGTTTTTTTTTATCTTATACACTTCTCTGAGGTCGGTTCCTTCTCTAAATGTGACTATAAATACCGGGTATTGCTGGAGTATCTGTGATGTCGTTTTGTCTCTTCGTGTTATCTGTCGAATATTGGCCACCTGCAATCGTAGCTGTGTGAGTTCTGCCATAATTTCTTCAGTTTCTACATTAGGAGGAATTCCTTTTAGTGTGAGTCTCGGTTTTTGTTTGTTAGTTAACGGATATGTATGATAAGCCAATTTGGCTGTTTTGATCTCATGCAATACCAACTCATAATCGTTTACTGTTTTTGTATATAGTAGGAGTCTGTTTGTTTTTGTTTTAATTTCGACCGGGCTGTTTAGTTTGTCATTAAGGGTTTTGAGGGTTTGTGAATGGTTGGTTAGATAACTATATAGCATTATTGGCGGGATTCGTTCTTTTGGTTTTGCTGGGGGGTTTGTAGATTCAGCTGTTTCTGTGTCTGATTCCGTGTCTGATAGCACTGCAAAATAATTGGGCGATTCGTATGACGTACCGGCGGTTGTATCCATTTGCGGTAGTTCCCTTTTATGTTTTGATCTAGGATCAAGACGAAAAGTCTTGGGGTCTTACTCCCGTTATATTCATGACTGATCACTAGCACACACTTCACTGTATTCACTACACCACTTACACCCGGCCGACAATCACTGGATTGCAGCCGGTATACCTTTTCCACTTCACCACTCTAACTCTCTTCGTTCGCTGCTCGTAGTACAACCTTACTCTTCCGCTGTCACTGACGAACTGAGCCTTAGTTATCTAGCATGCAAAGCGCATGCGCAGTATTATATTATCATCTGTGGTCTGTCTGGCTCTACCGTGTTTTTCTACATTATCTCATAAAAGGCACGATTTTTGGGGAAAAATTATTGAACATAAAATAAGTGCTTTGTTTTTCTCTATAACTTTCGTGTGAAATGTTTCACACACTAGATGTTCCATGCGGGCTGATGGACAGACAGATAGGCGGACGGACCTACAGACGGACATGGCGAAGCTAATAGTCGCATTTCACAATTTTATTAAGGCGCCTAAAGACTGACGCAAAACGGCGTAGTTCAGCACCATATGTATCGCCGTCTTTACTGTCTCACGTAGCCAGTCACGATGAGCGTTGGGTTGAACCGAATGCCGTATATCACTGACTATGCCGTATAAACACTGACTATACCGTATATCACTGACTATGCCATATAACACTGTCTGGGCCTTGTATCACTGACTATATTTATATAACACTGACTATACCGTATATCACTGACTATGCCGTATAACACTGACTTGGCCTAGTATCACTGACTATGTCGTATAACACTGACTATACCGTATATCACTGACTATGCCATATAACACTGTCTGGGCCTTGTATCACTGACTATATCATATAACACTGACTATACCGTATATCACTGACTATGCCGTATAACACTGACTTGGCCTAGTATCACTGACTATGTCGTATAACACTGACTATACCGTATATCACTGACTATGCCATATAACACTGTCTGGGCCTTGTATCACTGACTATATCATATAACACTGACTATACCGTATATCACTGACTATGCCATATAACACTGACTGGGCCTTGTATCACTGACTATGCCGTATAACACTGACTGGCCTTGTATCACTGACTGCCGTATAACACTGACTGGGCCTTATATCACTGACTATGCCGTACATCACTGACTATGCCGTATATCACTGACTATGCCGTTATCACTGACTATGCCGTATATCACTGACTATGCCGTATATCACTGACTATGTCGTATATCACTGACTATGCCGTATATCACTGACTATGCCGTATATCACTGACAGTCATGTGTCATAAAGCAGACGGGAAGCCAAGCCCGGTGTTAAGGGCCTTCAGAGCCACAGATTATCTAGTTTCAGAGCTGTGGTCGCGCACATTGCGTCAAAAGTTGGAATTACTGTGGGACGAGGTGTCCGCGAGATTATTGTTGTGTACCTGTTACAAGATAAAGGAGGAAAATAATGTGTTAATACAAATTTAGTTAACATCATCTCGTTGTGTAAGTTAATCAATATGGCTTTATTGTTCAAACAAACACAACACTTGAACGCTGTACTTTCGTTTATTTACTTCCCTGCAATGTATTTCTACACAGTCAAAGTTCACCAACCTTCACTAGCGATACAAAATGTTCAACAAGCTTGGATAACCATACGTGAAGATTTAATGTAACGCATTAAAGGACAGTTTACGCCACATGTAAAACCGTAAGTGGTAATGTATTATGATTATCATTTTTTATTAACCACCTTGAACAGTTTCAGTGGATTTACAAACTGAGTACTTCTCACAGCACCATATACCACCCAAGGTCGCGTCAAACATAGGCAGTTGCGTGGTTCATGCCTGTCACATGTTGCTGTAATAACATACAGGAACATTTTTTATCCTTAAAATCTAAAACACTTTTGGATTTTAATTATTTTTAACACATATTTTTTGTGTTGATTATTCCTTTATTGGGAATAATAGCTAATTTTTTGTATTTTGTCACGCTGTGTGTGAAGCAGAGGCCTCTTCCATAGCATACTTTTCCGATTATGTACTTGTGTTTCTGCCTGATGATGGAAGAATATAAAAGGCCGAAACATATAGACAAGTAAATAAACCAACTTACAGTGTTCAATTTTTGTGCTTATCTGGATAATAAATCGATAATATATTAATAATTTTAAAATTTTACAAGATTTGTTATATGGAATAATGATGTAGTTCAGAGTAACAACTAACGGTCCTCAAATTGATTAGATTTTTCCCAGTAGGACATAAAATTATCTCATTTAAGATTTGTGGGCCGCGATAGCTCAGTCGGTATAGCGACTCGCTACGGGCTGGACGGTCCGGAGATCGAATCCCGGTAGGGGCGAGATTTTCCGCACCTGTCCTGACCGTCCCTGGGGCCTACCCAGCCTCCCGTAAAATGGGTAACGGTTCTCATTTCCGGTTGTAAAGCGGTCGGAGCGTGGCGTTGACCACCCACCCCCTTCTAGTGCCAAGGTTAAAGAAAGAGTAGCGCTGTACCTCTACTCCCCTTCTGGGCCTTTTTGGTCTATTCTAGGTTGAACTTTACCTTACGTTTACACCAAACCCTTGTTTTACGTCTTTTTTTTACCGAAAAATGGGCGTTAATGAAAAAGGACGTAAATAAATATTATATTCCCATAAGAAATAATGGAATGGGTAGGATTTAGCGTAGTAGAACGCAGCCAGCCAAAGGGCGTTAAACCGAAAATGAGAGGACGTAAATTAAGATGTGTGTATTGGAAAGGGGCGTTAAAGCAAAAAGGCCTAAAACAAGTGGGGCTTAAAACAAGGGATGGGTGTAATCAGTTGAAGTACAGTAGACCTGATTTTCGGAATCTCTAACATTTGTGTTCACCAATTTTAATACCATGTTTTCGAATTTCGTGACCTGTTCCGACGTATCGGGATTAGACAAGTGGCTGGCGAGTTGGGGTTATGTCTGTACTAATTAAATTAAGTTATAAACCAACCGATGCACACTAAAACCACTTATTAAGTAGCTTTATTATAAAATTGTTAAAATTGTACCCCTACACGTGTTTCGATCCTAGGATCATCGTCAGGGGGGTTTTATTGCTAAAAGCTACAGTCACTTCAACACATGATTTAAAATATTTTATCGGCACTTTATCTGTACTAATGTTCGCAAATCACTCTTAACCAATCCACCTCCGCCTTCCATTGAGTGAGATTGATTGCTTTGTGTAATAAAGCTTTCTGTAAATCATTTAGTGTATTTTATGCTTCCAAAACATTTTGTGTTTTGTTAAAAAATGAACTTTCACGCTTTTCTGGTTTTTTGAGGTTATATTGCAATTTTTTGTCTGGTACTTCGTAAGTTCTTGGAACATAGAAGCGTTTCGTATTGAACCCCGTACTGTCCTGTCCGTAGTCTAGTCATTATAAAGGCTGAGCTGTCCAACCAACATGGATTCAAACGTGGGCCCCCAAAAATACAAATCCGTGATCTGAAGATATGTGCTTGAATCAGTTTTCGTCTTTTCGTAAGTACTGAAATTGGCAACATTGTAAAGTAAAATTAAGTCACAGTCTTATTCTTTGAAATATTTGGGATTTTTCAAGCCCTTTGTTTCCTGTCCGCCTACCTGGTTCTAGCCGCAGGCCGCAAATACCCAAGCCATACTCCTTGCTCTGTACCTCATTATTCAGCTACTTGTACTACAGACCAGAGCCTTTCGTCCTGTGTAACTCAAGTTCAGCTCAGTCTAAATTACTGTTCCAAAATGGCTTCTTCAGAGCAGACTACGATCTATTCAGCAACGGTCAGCAAGTTGGATCACTGGCCGAGAACCACTAGTCAAGACGGCGCTGCCAGGAACTCTGTCCGTAACAGGAAGTATCATGGAACAGGAAGCTGTCCCAGAACGACGCAGCAACGTGAAGGTAATGTCATTCTCATTCCAACTGTTTCACTCACTTATTCAGGTCTTCTGGGATGTGACTTTATACTGTTGGGTCAGTGTTTTCTAAGTCAGTCTAAGATGAAATCTGCTTGACTCCTTAACCTACTACACTGTCACTTTCTAAAAGGTAAAACAATCCCATTACAAGCCTGGACAGGCCCAAGGGTTCCAGGAGGTTGAGGCTCCCAGATTTATAGACAATCGGCACATGAAGGTGGTAAGGTTGTCAGCCCTACGCACCGGCCGCCTTTACCGTCCAGGAAATATTCCTGGTACTCATTTCTGTTAGAGGCTGAATCGACCCCAGGGCCATAGTGCGACCGAAAGGATTATGTCAATGAAAAATTCCAAAGACACCATCGGGAATCGAACCCGCGACCTTCCGGCTTGTAGCGTAGTGTCTCAACCAAACTGCGCCACCGCGTGCCCCCTGTCACATTCTACAATACCCAAATCCTCAGGAACACCTCAGTGACAACCTCAAAGCTGTTACTTCTCAGAATTTTTTAGTTTATTAAATAGTTGAGACAATTTCCCACCTCCTCTCATATAAATCTGTGTTCTCCAAACTCCAGGTGCGCACCCAGAATTTTTCGTTGGGGAGGGGGGGGGGGGGGGGACTGACCCTGCGGTTAAATAAAATTTGTTTGATTTTTAAAATTATGTTTGCAACTGCAATTATATACATAAAAATACTGACCTAATTTAAATCACAAAGTCTAATATTCTTGGAATTCAGGTCTTTATGGTAAAGGGTTTCCTGTCCACGCCATGAAGGCACATAGGGGGAGTACAGGTATAGATCCACTCATTCTTAACTCCCGGGAAAGGAATAGGAGGTTGATGGACCTCAGAGCCGGTCTGGACGTTTCGAGAACAGAAAAATATTTTGTTCCTGCTGGGATTTAGGTCTTTAAGTCGTTGAAAATTTAGATTGAGGCCCTCTTGAGTTATATCGCCGTATAGTCTTGTAAATGAGTGCAAACATTTCGGAAGACTACACTGTCCCATCTTCGTCTGAAGTTTGCATAGTTTCATAAACTTGATGACAGAAATCTAAACATCTGGTGTGACTGTTGACAGGAATGAAACTCGCAAAAAATACTTTCAGGGTTTGAATACGGGACCTCCTGAAGACGAGGGCATGTCGACCGCAACATGGAGTACTTCCGGCTAAGTTTGTCCTTGATTTGTTGAGTACGGCAAATTATAAGATTAATTCTAATGTGTTCTGATGATGGTGTGTTACATGTGTTACATGTGAACAGTATTGTCACTGAACACACATTTTCAAATACCTCTTAATTTATCTCCCACCTGTTTCGATCAACGCAGATCATGATCAGGGTGGTATTTACTGCCTAACAAGTGGTATTGCCAAGGCTTACATAAATTTGTACCCTAAATAATACATAGCCATAGAAACGCAAAATATATACATACATTTCTCACAAAATATACAAAAATTATACATTATTTTTATAGGATAATGATTTCGGTATTTTATTCATCTCTGCGCATCTTCATTTATTATTAAATGCTAAAATGTTGTCAAGGTTACGAATATTTTAGCGTTTGCTGTTAAGAATTCAGCATATATTTAGTAGTGCATATAACGGATAATTTTATGTATCCGTAAGTATTCTTATTATACAGGGTATACACAAAAGAATGGTGCGGTTTCAATGGTGAATAAAGGGAAACCGCACCATTCTTTTGTGTATACCCTGTACATACGCCTTGCGAAACGTGTCGTGTATTGTGAAATGTTCGCCACGGCTTTTAGACTAGTGATATTTCTTGCTTATAATATTATATTGTGCTTCTAATTTTGTGTTAAAGTTGGGGGACGTCTGTGTGGGTTTTAGTGTAAGGATCTTCTACTGGCCGAACTGGTGTGTGCGTGTGTGTGTGTGTGTGTCCTTCACCATGTTCCACTGACATTTTGTCCGTTGTCTTTTGTCCATAAAACAACACAAATTTTCGAAAATTTTATCTTTTTCTGTTCTTAAGTGACAAGGTGGGGAGGCAACTAGCAGGCTCCCGTAGGCACCATTTTCAGACTTTAACTGCCCATCGCAACCGAATGAGTACTGTCCGTTACTCAAGAGAATGTAATTGACCTTGAATAGCGTGGGTAGAGTCCCTTAACACTCGCGACGATGGCCGAGGGAAAACATGTAGATCCTTTAAAAAACACGAGTCTCTATCACTGTATGACCTTCTTTCCACTGGTCGCCATTTGTTAGGTATTTCATTTATAACAAACCTGAAGTCAAATTTATGCACAGCTCTAACCATATAGAACACTACAGGCAAAAGCTTTAGTATGTCACACGCACAAAACACGACTGCACTTAAACTCAATGCGTTAGTGATTGGAATAAATCGGTTACTGGTTACAGACAAGGGACAGTCGGCTTTCAACGTCGCAATCAACTGCCAAGGTCAACTGCAAACTCCTCAGTCAGTATCACTAGGTCTCTCCTTAGATGAGGTTGGAAAGAAGTCAAGCTCCGAAGCGATGTAAGCCTATTATTTTGGAACAATGAACACTGGAGGCGCCAAAATATCATACTTGGTATTGTGACTAGACTGTAGACCTGAAGGTCCGATGTATGATCCCTGGTAGGTTCAATTTTTTTTTCAAAACTCCCAAACGATTTTTGGGGCCCATCCAGTGTCCTGTTTAACGTGTACGGCGTGTTACTTTCCGCAGGCCATGAAGCTCGTCACTTAAGTCCATCCAGCCCGAGATCTAATTCCTCTATATGCCTTTATTCATGAACAGGGACAGCTTTAGCTCTGTACACTAGACAAGGGACAAGCGACTCATTATGCTCCCTGCACATTACGCACTTTCCATCACCCTAATGTCACTTACGCTCTAAGGTCTTGTTCTCGAGCTGGACGGTCCGGGGATCGAATCCTGGTGGAGGCGACATTTTCTGTACCCGTCCAGACCAGCCCTGGGGCCTACCCAGCCTCCTGTACAATGCATAGTAGTAGTAGTTCCTTGAGGTCACAAGCGACCCCTGGTGGTCCCATTGGATTTTCTGAGCAAGAGGTATAGGACCTTGCTGTACCTTAGTTGTTTTTGTTTTGTCGTTTGCTGTTTTCCACGGCCTTGTAGATCATGTCCCTCAATTGCGTTCTGTTTTGTTTGGCATTTATGGTGTCATGCCAGTTCATCGTCATGGTTCTTCGTATTTCGTCTGTCCATCTTGTCCGCTGTCTTCCTCTTCTTCTACTGCCGTCTGTCAATCCTAACACCAAATCATTTTCCAGTTAATCTAACGTGCGCATTATGTGTCCGTAATATTTCTATTTGCCTATTACAGCTAAGGTTTCTAGGGAGTGCCTGGTCTTAATTTGTTTAATCACCGATGCAGTCGTCCTTCTTGCTGTCCGCGGTACCCTCAGCAGTCTTCTGCACGTCCATAGCTCGAAGGCATCTAGCTTCCTTTTGTCTGCCTTCGTTAACGTCCAGCTTTCGCATCCACACAGCACTGCTGGAAAACTATCCCTGGGATACGAGGGCCGGGGCGTGGAGTTGACCACCCACCTCATCTAGTGTCAGGGTTAAAGAAAGAGTAGAGCTATACCTCTACTCCCCCTCTGGGCCTTCATGGCCTGTTCTAGGGTGAACTTTACCTTACACCCTTAATTTTCCTAACTGATCTTGTAATGTCAATAAATTTTGAGGTTTCTTTTATAATTCGGTACTGATCTGTTCTTTATCAAGAGGTTTTAGCTAATTTGAGGCTACCGGGATAGTGTAGTCGGTACAGCGAATCTCTTTAGGCTGGGCGGTTCGGGGATCGAAACCCGGTGGAGGCGAGATTTTCGGCACCCGTCCAGACAGGCCTCGAGACCCACACAGCCTCCTGTACAATGGGTACCTGGTCTTTTTCCCGGGGTAAAGCTGCCGGGGCGTGGCGTTAACCAGCCACCCCCATCTAGCGCCAAGTTTGTGAATGAATAGAGCTATACCTCTACTCTCACTCTGTGTGCCTTCATGGCAGGTTACGTGGTGACCTTTTGTCCTTACCTTAAGGCGATTGTTTGTCTTTGTGTAACATATGTCTAGCTTAATTTTACCCTAAGGAAAACAATTTTCGAGGTAGATTTTGCTTTTATTTTCTGCAGAAGAAAAAGCGAAGCGTGCCAGTAGAGGCGACGTCGATATCATGGAGAGTGATAGACGCCTGACAGACAGAGACATCTCTGTTGTGGCCAATCAACTAGGAAATTCATGGCGTGTCCTTGGACAACGACTCAACTTCACACCAGAAACACTGGACGCCATTGCAGAATCAACTTCTGTGCTTTCTACGGAGAATACTCGTGAACAAGTAAGTGCAGCTGCACGAATGGTCACGGATTACAAAACCAAACTCACAATATGCTGACGATTCTAGCAAAGAACTTCCTATACTCTGAATGTTCCGTCACACAACCAACATAATCTCTTAATGTGGGTCCTTTGTTAACAAAAACTGACATATTCTTAGCCGCTTAATACGTTTAATGACTTTAGGAACACTAAGGATGTGAATTCAGGTAACTGGGCGAGTGGTTCCGGATGTTTCGGAGAATTTTATGGCCTTCATCTTCAAGAGTTAAGGAGTCCAAGAAAAATTTACTGCTTAACCCTTGAAGATGAAGGCTATACAATTCTCCGAAACGTCGGCAATCATTCACACAACTACATGACGTCATATCTCGGAAGACCTGTATCCTCAGCAACAGCGCTGTGAGAACTTCAGGTCTTGCGAAGCTAAGGATCATTATCGTTTTAATAAGAGCTAAAATTAGACGGTATCGTCAAGCAGTCTGATCCTGTGCGAAGCTTAAAACCATTTATCTAAGATCCATTTTGGTGTCCTACCACCTAGGTCCGTGGGCCGGGATAGCTCAGTCGGTATAGCGACTCGCTACGGGCTGGACGGTCCGGGGATCGAATGCCGGTGGTGGCGAGATTTTCCGCAGCCGTCCAGACCGGCCCTGGGGCTCACCCAGCCTCCTGTACAATGGGTACCGGGTCTCTTTGCCGGGAGTAAAGCGGCCGGGGCGTGGAGTTGGCAACCCACCCTCATCTAGTTTTTTTTCCTATGGCTCGACAGCCCTATATGGGCCTGGGCCTCCTCGTTTCGTCGAGGTTTCACGATCACACACATTTGAGACACACCACAGTCGGTAGGACTCCTCTGGACGAGGGACCAGCTCGTCGCAGTCCCACATCTAGTACCAGGGTTAAAGAAAGAGTAGAGTTATACCTCTACTCCCCCTCTGGGCCTTCATGGCCCGTTGTAGGGAGAACTTTACCGTTACCTTTACCTTTACTACCTAGGTCCCCGAAGTTATGAGTTAACCTACAGTTTTCCAGTCAAAAGTTTCAACATATTACAGCATTTTCTCATGCCTGCTACATCTGCAGCCAATCTCATTCCATTTCATATGCACCGTAATATTAGTTGTAGCGTAAAAAACAGGGAACCTCACAATTACACAGTTTTGTCTAACGTCTAACGTATTTTCAAATACTTTCCTCATATCACTGTCCTTAACTTCCAAACGGACTCAATTAACACTTAAGAGATCTGGTCACTGCTATAGTTGTATATCTATTGGCAGTAAGTCAAATGTCAGTGGATCGTACTGAGATATGGTGAGGCTGTAAGTGCCAAAAATTAGGGCAGAGTTCACACGTGCCAAAAAATAGGTTACGGACCGCATTTGACAAAACATTAGAACAGGGGACATACATAGAAAGACAGCAGGGTAGAGGTCATGTATGCCGAAATATAGGGTAGAATGTGTACATGATAAGTGTATATGGTAGAGGTTATTGTATTAAAACAGTAGGGTAAAGTGGGGTCTATTCCCTGAATGCATCTACCTTTACTCTAATCGTGTCATCAGTGTTTCAGGGTAAAGCGGCTGGAAGGTTTAGCTGATAAATTACCGTTAGTGTCAAATTTTTGGAACACTCTAGTGAATAGCGTGTGGGCAAAATTTGTAAGGATGCAATCCTGGTGTATTGAAAATTTATGTTATTTAGACCGTACGTTTTTTATTGTATAAAGTCTTATTCCGACAAATGTACAATTTATTATCTTCTATTTAATACATATTTATGTTAATAAATATTCAACATGTTTCGAACTGTATCAGTTCATCTATTTAATACATATTTATGTTAATAAATAATTTAATGAAAGTGAGTCCTGAAGATGAACTGATACAGTTCGAAACATGTTGACTATTTATTAACATAAATATGTATTAAATAGAATATAATAAAGTGTACATTTGTCGGAATAAGACTATATACCTGGTATATTGCTAGGATTATTCCGGCCTTAGCCATAAGGCAGATGGTTATGAATAGAACATCGTTAATGATAGTAGGTAATTGCAATAATACGTTGACTGTATGAAGTAAATAATGTTGTTTACTCAAGAGGATACAGTTGATCTTTGCAGCGTGGGTAGAGTCCCTTAACACTCGCGACAGCCATCAGGTTTAAACACATACATATCCTGTCAAAACATGTGTCTCTCTCACTGATTGACCTTCTTTCCACAGGTCGCCGTTTGTTGCATGTTTCGTATATAATGTGCTTAAAGTCACATTTACGCACAGCTCTAACCACACAGAACACTACAAAAAATAAATATATTATTTCACACGCACAAAACACGACTGCACTTCAGCCCAATGTATTTTTAATTGTAATACATCTGTTACTGGTCACAAGGAACGGACGGTCGGCTTTCCCCAGCACAAACCACTTTCAAGGTCAACTGCAAACTTCTCTGTCAGTATCTGTACCTCTATTTGTTTCTATGTTCCCACGGCAATTTCCAGTTTTTCTGGGCTTTGACGCCTTGAGATCCTCAAACTTCTGTCACAAATATCTGCTGATGAAGGCTGTTTTGTTTTAATCCTTGAAAGTCTTTATGTACCGTATTTAACGTTCAAAAATTCTGTTTTGCCCATAGATCATATTTATGTGTTTTGTGTGGATCTACGAACAGACAACGATTATTTCACTGTACAACATTAACTGACTGGTTTGTATAACTGAGACTGGGTGTGTTTACTGTGCGGTACGGACTGTATTTATGTGTTTTGTGTGATCTCAGAACAAACACGATTATTCACTGTACACATTAACTGACTGTTGTATAACTGAGACGGAGTGTGTTACTGCGCGTACGGACTGTATTTATGTGTTTTGTGTGGATCTCAGAACAAACAGCGATTATTTCACTGTACAACATTAACTGACTGGTTTGTATAACTGAGATGGAGTGTGTTTACTGCGCGGTACGGACTGTATTTATGTGTTTTGTGTGGATCTCAGAACAAACAGCGATTATTTCACTGTACACATTAACTGACTGGTTTGTATAACTGAGACGGAGTGTGTTTACTGCGCGGTACGGACTGTATTTATGTGTTTTGTGTGGATCTCAGAACAAACAGCGATTATTTCACTGTACAGCATTAACTGACTGGTTTGTATAACTGAGACGGAGTGTGTTTTACGCGCGGTACGGAACTGTATTTATGTGTTTTGTGTGGATCTCAGAACAAACAGCGATTATTTCACTGTACAGCATTAACTGACTGGTTTGTATAACTGAGACGGAGTGTGTTTACTGCGCGGTACGGACTGTATTTATGTGTTTTGTGTGGATCTCAGAACAAACAGCGATTATTTCACTGTACAACATTAACTGACTGGTTTGTATAACTGAGACGGAGTGTGTTTACTGCGCGGTACGGACTGTATTTATGTGTTTTGTGTGGATCTCAGAACAAACAAGCGATTATTTCACTGTACAACATTAACTGACTGGTTTGTATAACTGAGATGGAGTGTGTTTACTGCGCGGTACGGACTGTATTTATGTGTTTTGTGTGGATCTGAGAACAAACAGCGATTATTTCACTGTACAGCATTAACTGACTGGTTTGTATAACTGAGACGGAGTGTGTTTACTGCGCGGTACGGACTGTATTATGTTTTGTGTGGATCTCAAACAAACAGCGATTATTTCACTATACAGCATTACTGACTGGTTTGTATAACTGAGACGGAGTGTGTTTACTGCGCGTACGGACTGTATTTATGTGTTTTGTGTGGATCTCAGAACAAACAGCGATTATTTCACTGTACAACATTAACTGACTGGTTTGTATAACTGAGACGGAGTGTGTTTACTGCGCGGTACGAACTGACCTTTAAATATAATTCAATCGTATTCTTTAGCCACGTAATGTGTTTTCTGCAGGCGATCCTGTGAATGTAGGGCCAGTGTGTTACTGTGCCTAGGCACTTTATAATAAAGACGTATGTTTACGTGGAGGTGTAATTTCCTGGCATCTTAACGTCGGCACTAATTGGTTTTACCGTGCTGTAAGATGTGGACTGGCGGATGAGGAGGACACAATCCGAGCCGCGCCGCCCATCCAACCAGACCTACGTATACCTCGTATAATAACCTGCATGACGGATTTGTAATACGTAGTTTCCAGGCATTTACAAATACATCGTAATCTTCACTGTATTTTGTAACGGTATTTCGAGTAGTAAGGATAATACTTTCGTGATTGAAAATATGTGTCATATTTTTGTTCAAGATGGCGGAGAGCATGCTGCGATACTGGTCCACGCTGCCCACAGCGACTGTTGGCAGACTGGTGGTTGTGCTGTGGGAAATGGGACATCACGTGACCGCAATGCGGCTGCAGCCATGACACTTCCTCTTTTCCAACATTATACACATATTTATCTTTTACGATGTAGACAGCTAACAGTTTGTAGTTGTACCTAATTTATAATACAACACCAATTGTTGTATAAACATACTGATCTATGTCTCATACCACCGAGTTAACACAGAAAACACAACGATATTACAAAACTTAGCTAGCTACTCTGCACTGTTACCAGCATGTAGCGTACTGACGACAGATACAGTGATGTGCATGTACGTTAAAGTATCGATATTTGTGAACATCGATTTTATGGATATAAACCTTTCTTGGTAAAGTTTTTCTTTAACATCCTTTCTACTTTCGTCACTTTTTGACGAATCAGAATTTGATCACATGCCTGACAGATCGATGCACGCGGTGGCGCAGTTGGTTGCTACAAGCTACAAGCCGGAAGGTTGCTGCTTCGATTCCCGATGGTGTCACTGCAATTTTTCACTGACACAATCCTTTCGGTCGTACTATGGCCCTAGGATCGACTCAGCCTCTAACAGAAATGAGTACCAGGAATAGTTCCTGCAGGTTAAAGGCGGCCGGTGCTGATGTGCTGATTGTCTGGAAATCTGGGAGCCTCAACCTCCTGGAACCCTAAGGACCTAGCCAGGCCTGTAATGGGATTGCTTTACCCTGCTTTAAGCCTAGCATGTCGGCTTTTCCTTGAATAAAAATGTTGCGTAAGCCAAATTGCCTCCATTTCTCATCCAAGTCTCCTGACTGCCTGCCAGATGGCTCTGGCGTGCACATCAGGATTGATAGAACACTAAGCGCGGCTAGCTGGCCGGTCACCAGCTGCCATGAATGCGCATGACTTAGTAACCTCGACAAGAGGAGGCAAGAGGAGGCCCAGCCCATACAGGGCTGTTGAGCCAAGAATTATTATTATTATTATTATGTCGGCTTTTCCTACTCTCTTGCTTTTACGAATATTACTTCAGTCTATTCAAGCTGTTTCGTTTATTAACTGGGTTTATGCTCGGGTAATTTATGGACTTAGACCTTCCTTCAATCACGTAGTGCATTCTGTGCTTCCAAAAGTGTATGTATTTTATTCAAAATAAATTTTTATAACTTTCATAAGTTTCGATGTTATTATATATATATATATATATATAATTGTATTTTTAAACATTATTCGAACGAATTGAAAATGTATTTCCGTGTACCTGACTGTTTTATCCGTCCAAATTAATCATGAACGTCGCATATGTACTGTTTTATGGTAGAAATGTTTGTGATTGAATCGTCATTCAAAGTTTCTTACAACGTGGATGAAATAATTTCATAAACTGAGTGTTCTTCTTCCTTTACAGTCTTAGCTGCTATGTTTAATGACGTTCGCAAGGGCAGGCAAATATCCAAAGCGAAGAGCAGGCACTTTTGCTTGTACTGAACTAAAATGACTTTCATCACATCTGTGGCTGGAAATTACGGTTTCCGGGCTCTGATTCCATGTTTTATGATAAACATTTACGGATTTCTGGGGACGAAACACTACCCCCAACTTTAGAGTGTAAGATAAAGTGGAACGGAAAAATTTAGGGTCAGATAAAGCGGCAGGAGGAAAGGTTACGTTTCTGAGGGAAACAAAGAGTTTTTCCACGCTGAAGATGGAGGCAGTGCTTTCATCCGATGCGTCAGCATTAGATTACATGACGTCACATTCTATAACACACGAATATCCTTCATTTAACGTATTTTACTCTTAGACAACCCATATAAGTATTTCCTGATTTATGAATAGGGTAACTTCTGAACGCCTGGTCCAAAGTCGAATAGGTCGTAAGTCAAAAATACGGAATGAAGTGGATTATACACCCTCCAGGAAGTCGAGGGATATTCAGATAAGTAGTCGTTATGTTG
The DNA here is from genome assembly GCA_021186555.1 of Reticulitermes speratus. Classification (NCBI taxonomy): domain Eukaryota; kingdom Metazoa; phylum Arthropoda; class Insecta; order Blattodea; family Rhinotermitidae; genus Reticulitermes; species Reticulitermes speratus. The sequence goes on along the minus strand of JAJKFL010000014.1, from coordinate 41,993,849 downwards.
CCAAACAATACGAACAGAGTTTCTAAGAAGATAATATATCAATGGATTTCGAAATGAAATGTTAATAACATTTTTATATATAACCTCAATTGAAATTTTCGAAATTAAAGTGCCCTTTTCCTTAATAACAGTTTTTAACCAAAATATGACTATTGAAGCACATCAGCGTACAGTGCGGTAGGTTATGATGGTCTTTCAGTTACATCCCTCCATGTGGAAGAACGAAATTCAGACGAAAACAGCTACTTTGGTCCCCAAGTAAAGTGCCCTTTATTAACCATTAACCGATTTCAACGCGAACGAATAAAATTAATAGAGAAAACATTGGGCCGTGTACTGCAGGTATGAAGTCTACAGTTACATTGGTCCAATGGAAGGTGAGATACAGACGATAAAGTACCTTAGTGTCCAAGTAAAAACCCGTCATTTTTGCCCGATTTCATCCAAACTTGCCCTGTGTGCATCGCATGCGCATACAGTACAAGGCGTGAAGTTCCAGTTACATCTCTCCAGTAAAAACGAGATACAGACGAAATATTACTTTTTTATTTAAGTAAAGTACCCTTCGTGGGCCCGATAGCTCAGTCGGTATAGCGACTCGCTACGAGCTGGACGTCCGGGATCAAATCCCGGTGGGGCGAGATATTCAGCCCCTTCCAGACCGGCCCTGGGGCTCACCCGCCTCCTGTACAATGGGTACCGGGTCTCTTTCCCGGGGGTAAAGCGGCCGGGGTGTGGCGTTGACCACCCACCCCCATCTAGCGCCGAGGTTAAAGAAAGAGTAGAGCTATACCTCTACTCCCCCTCTGGGCCTTCATGGCCTGTTCTAGGGAGAATTTTACCTTAAAGTACCTTTCAATCTTGACCGATTTGAATCAAACACGCATTGTTTACAGAGCATGCGAGTGTAGTGCGGTGTGTGAAGTCCCTCTACAGCCCTCCTATGAATTTCGAGGTACAGACGAAAAAGTACTTTTTTATCCAAGTAAAGTGCCCTTGCTTATGACCGATTTGAACCAAATTTGCAATGTTTGTAGGGCATACGCTTACAGTGCGTAGGATGAATTAACAGTCACATCCATCGAATGGAAGAAGAGATAAAGACGAAAGGGTACTTCGGTCTACAAGTAGAGTCACTCGACTGGAAGCCGACATACATAAGAAAAGGCACTTTGTTCTCCAACTACAGTGCCATCTATTATTGAGCGATCGTAACCAGACTTACACGTGTTGTAGCGCATGCTTTGAAAGTGAGCGATGTGAAGATCCATGGAAATCCCTCGAATGGAAGACAACATAGAGACGAAAAGGGTCTTTGTTTTACAAGTAAAGTGCCCTTTAGTTTAAACTGATCACGACCAAACTTACATCTTCTGTAGAGAATGCGTTATGAGTTCGAGCTATGTAATTTCGGGGAAGTCCCTCAACGTACGAGTTGCGTCACGCGGTCAAAAGGGGATAAGAGTTGCGTCCCATGGTCTTTGCTTCATGTGTATCATACAGCGAGACGACCAAACATCTCGAACAAACCGGGAAGCGAAACCGCAGAGCAGCGCGGGACACCACACACACACACACAACACACACACACACAAATACAGACACCACACACACAAATACAGACACCACACCAACACACACACACAAATACAGACAACACACACCACACACACCACACACACAAATACAGACACCACACACACACACACACACAAATACAGACACACACACACACACACACACAAATACAGACACCACACACACACACACACAAATACAGACACCACACACACACACACACACACACAAAATACAGACACCACACACACACACACACAAATACAGACACCACACACACACACACACAATACAGACACCACACACACACACACACAAATACAGACACCACACACACACACACACACAAATACAGACACACACACACACACAACAGCACACACACACACACACAAATACAGACACCACACACTCACACACACAAATACAGACACCACACACACACACACCACAAATACAGACACCACACACACAAATACGACACCACCACACACACAAATACAGACACCACACACACACACACACACACACAAATACAGACACCACACACACACACACACACACACACACACAAATACAGACACCACACACACACACACACACACACAAATACAGACACCACACACACACACACACACACACACAAATACAGACACACACACAAATACACACACACACACACACACACAAATACAGACAACCACACACACACACACACACACACACAAATACAGACACCACACACAACACACAAACCACACACACACAAATACAGACACCACACACACACACACACACACACACAAATACAGACACCACACACACACACACACACACAAATACAGACACCACACACACACACACACACACACACACAAATACAGACACCACACACACACACCACACACACACAAATACAGACACCACACACACACACAACACACACAAATACAGACACCACACACACACACACACACACACACAAATACAGACACCACACACACACACAACACATACACACACACACACACAAATACAGACACACACACACACACACACACAACACACACCACAAAAACAACACCCACACCACAAACCACACAATACACACAAACAAACACCAAAACACAACACACACAATCACCACCACAACACAAACACAACCGACAACCAAACAACACAACACAACCAAAAACACAACAAACACAAACACACAAAACCCACAGAACACCACAACACAAACCCACAACAACAAAAAAACAACACACCACAAACAAACAACAAAACAACCACAACACCACACCAAACAACAACACAAAACACAACACACCAACAACAACACCAAAAACCAACAACACAACAACAACAAACAACACAAAACAACACACACAAACCAACAACAACAAAACCAACACAAACAAAACACCACACACCACAACCACAAACCAACAACCAACACCAACCACAAAACACAACCAACACAAACAACAACCAACAAAACCAACAACACACAACACCACACACAACACACAACACAAACACACACAAAACAACCAACACCACACACAACCACACCACAACAACCAACACAACACCACACACAATAAACACAACAACAACACAAACACAAACAAACCACCACAACACAACCAACACACAACACAAACCAACACAACACAACCCCAAAACACCAAAACCAACACCCAAAACAACAACAACCACACAAAAACCCACAACAAAAAACACACACCCACACACAAACACACCAAACAACACAACACACCACAACAACAAACAACCAAACAAACCAAACCAGACCAAACACAACACAACAACACACAACCCAACACAACCACAAAACAACAACAACACACACAATAAATACACACACAAAAAAACAACACTAACACCAACATCAACCAACACACCACAACAACAACCAACAAAACAACACAACAAAAACAAACAGAACAACAACCACACACACCAAACACACAAACACAACCACACAAAACACAACAACCACAAAACAACCAACCACACAAACCAACACAACAAACAAAAACCACACACAAAACCACCACACACAACCAACACCACACAACAACACACAAACACACACAACACACAAACAAACAAACACCAAACAAACAAAACAAACAAACACCACAACACAAAATACAACAACACAACACACAACACCACAACCAACAAAACCACACGCCCACACCAAACCACAAAACCATCAAACCACCCCACAACACCAAACAAACAACAACAAACACCAAATCAAACAACCAACAAAAACACAACCAACACATACAAAACAACACACAAACACAAAACACAACACAAACCACACACAACCACACATACATACACACCAACAACCCAAAACCAAAAACCAAAAACACCCAAAAAAAACAACCAACCAACAACAAACACCACACACAACAAAACAACAAAAACAAAAACAAAACACAACCAAAAACACACACCAAACAAACAAACCCCAAACATACACCCAAACAACAACACCAAACAACACCACCACAACACCACCAAAACAACCAACCACAACAACAAACCAACACCAACAACAACCAACAGCAAACAAACCCACCAACACAAACACAAAACAACACTCACCACACCACAACAAACAAACAACACAAAACAACCAACACAAATACGACAAAACACCACACAACCAACAAACACAACCAACAAACACCAACAACCACAACAACAACCCACCACACAAACACCACACAAACACACAACAAACAACAACACACTACAGACCACACAAACACAAACAAAACACAAAAACAACACACACAACCACAACAACCACACACCAACACAACAACACACACCAAACAAAACAAACAACAACAACAACAACCACAACAAACACACACAATCACCAAACAAACACACAAACAACACAACAACACAACACAAACAAAAACACCAACACCAAACAACAAAACACAACAACAACAAACAAACAACCACACCAACAAACAACAACAACACAACCACCAACAAACAACCACACAAACAACACACAAAACAACACCAACACACAAAACCCACACACCACACAACACAACAACAACCACACCACACAACACCAAAACACAACACAACAACACCAACACAGCACCCACACAACAAACCCAAAAAACACCAACACACCCCACAACACCACACACCACAAACAAACAACACACAACAACAAAAACCACAAAACAACACAAACACACCACCACAAACCAAAACAACCACACCAAACAAAACACACAACACAACACACAACACAACAACAACACACACACACAAACACACACACCACACACACACACACAAATACAGACACCACAACACACACACACACAAATACAGACACCACACACACACACACACAAATACAGAACCACACAACACAAATACAGACACCACACACACACAAATACAGACAACACCATACACACACACACACAAAATACAGATACCACACACACACACAAATACAGACACCACACACACACACACACAAATACAGATACCACACACACACAAATACAGACACCACACACACACACACACACAAATACAGAACCACACACACACACACACACACACAAATACAGATACCACACAAACACAAATACAGACACCACACACACACACACACAAATACAGACACCACACAAAACACAAATACAGACACCACACACAACACAAATACAGACACCACACAAACACAAATACAGACACCACACACACACAAATACAGACACCACGCAACACACAAATACAGATACCACACACACACAAATCCAGACACCACACACACACACAAATACAGACACCACACACACACAAATACAGACACCACACAAAACACACACACAAATACAGACACCACGCACACACAAATACAGATACCACACACACACACACAAATACAGACACCACACACACACAAATACAGACACCACACACACACACAAATACAGACACCACACACACACAAATACAGACACCACACACACACACAATTACAGACACCACACACACACACAAATACAGATACCACACACACACAAATACAGATACCACACACACACAAATACAGACACCACACACACACACAAATACAGTCACCACACACACACAAATACAGACACCACACACACACAAATACAGTCACCACACACACACAAATACAGATACCACACACACACAAATCCAGACACCACACACACACACAAATACAGACACCACCCAACGTCTAAGTTTTCGACGACCACGCATACGTGAAGTGCATGTCAGTTCGTAATCTGTTTCATATGTTTTGGCTATAACTGTAATGTGTAAATTGACATCTTGCTCCAAACATTCTGCGTTTTTTGATGCAAAATACTGTTAGTTCCTTCTTGCATCAATCCCTCTTTTAAAATATCCAATACAACACGAGATATATTCTGACGAATTTCCCTTAATGCGATTGGGGAAATTTATTCAGGCGCAAAATGAGCTGTAAAATAATAATTATGTTTATATTAATAAAACTGAGAATAAAAAACTGATTGCAGTTTTAAAATAAAGCAATTGATGTTTAATTAATATCGGTTTAATTTTTATAAAATAAATGTACACGTGGTATCTAGATTCTTAATTTAAAACGAACGTATCTGTACATCCCTATGGCACTCTTTTTAACGTATTCACTCTTTATGTTGCTGTGCTTGCCTTTCCTTTGTGTCCAAATTTTAAATAACTCCTTGTCCTTTAATTTTGTATTTATCTGTAAATAACTGTGCGAAACTTTGTCATAGTTTATTATAAAACACATAACAATAAATTCATATTTATACACAGGAATATAAAGTGTATATTTATAAACATAACATACATAATGTGTAAGCTGGTTAGTCATCCACACTCTATTAACTTTTTATTAAAATCTAAGGTGGGCACTCAAAATGGTAGATTACATGTCAAACCGCATGATCAAATTCTCTAAGTACATGACACTATCTTATGCAATAGTTAATAACTTTCAGAGTAGAATGTATTGGCAGTTAATTTTTTGTATAATAATAATAAAGTTTGAAGCTATTCAACAATGCAAGAAACGGAGCTAGATCGGCTCAGATAAATTTTACAGCTCTATGTAAATAATGGACTTCAAATTTTATGCAACCAAAAATTTGAATAATATAAATTTGTTTAAAAATTGTATATTTCTCTTGAAATATTACGTTTTTAATTAGGTCACACATTACTTAACTTTATTGCTGTGCACAGTTATCAGTTTACTTATTAAATTAATGTGTCACTGTAAAAATAATTAGTAAAACCACGAACAGAATTTGTGTACAAAGTACATTTCCGAACCACTGCTACTAACAACTCTCTGTTTGTGAAATCTACTTTCCTCTAGGATATTACGCAGCATCAAGTGACAATCCTTTACCGACGTTTCGGGACAATGTATCGATCCCATCCTCAAGGGTCAAGAAGTCTTACTTATTGGCCCTTGAGGATGGGGCCGATAAGCTTGACCCTTTAAGACGTTACCGATACGTTGTCCCGAAACGTCGGTAAAGGTTAGCACTCGACGCTGCGTAATATTCCAGAAGAGCGCAGATCTTATCAACATCGCCACAGAAGCCTGAAATAACGCTTTGCTTGTTTCCCTGTACCGAAAACAAATCCACCCCAAATGTCATAAAATGTATATTTTCGTTATCCTGAGAACTTTCTGTTGTCCCTTAAGTCGATTTTAAAGCATTTTGTGGTAGTCGAAGAATTTTAATTTTGGCCAGGTCTCCGTTAATTTGACCCAATATACTGCGTCGCAGACGGACATTGAACCAAGGTACCCTGGACCAGATTCCACACTAGAGCTGTACGGTTTTTCCTCAGCAGCCTTCTAAACAACTGTCACACCTGAAAACTGACCGCGGCACGCAACTAGTATAACCCGGAGAGTCCACGGTGTGATGTTTCAAGATAATCCCTCGATTGGAAGGAGAGATACAGACGAGAAGGTTCTGTGTTCTCCAAGGAAAGTGCGCTTTTTTTTTATGGTGAAGGGCCCCGCAGCAGAGGCTACGGACGCACGGCAGTCTTGAGGCTTATTTTTCAACCCTATGATGAAGACGATTAATTTCTTCCATTTTTCCGTGTAATGGAGCACCAGTGGAATGAAATTGACAGGGGAAAACTGAAGTACTCGGGGAAAAATCTGTCCCAGTGCCACTTTGTCCACCACAAATACCACGTGGACTGACCCGTTATCTAACGAGAGCCTCCGCGGTGAGAGGCCGGCGACTAACCGCCTGAGCCATGGCACGGCCGAAGTGCCCTTCGTTACTGACCGATGGCAAATAACCGTACTTGGTTTGTAGCGCATGCGTGGAAATTGTCGAGTGTAAAGTTCAGCAAAATCCCTCGATTGACCATACAGAAGGTACTCGTTCTCCAAGCAAAGTGCCTTAAATAGCATGACCAAATTATATTCTTGTAGCTCGTCCGTGATAACGCACGATGCGACTTACATGAAAATCTCTCATTGAACCCAGATCAGACGAAAAGGCAATTTGGTCCCTAAGAAAAGTGCCCTTCTTATTGGCATCCAAACCAGACATGTTTAGCGCATGCGTGGAGAGTGCGTGGTGTGAACTTACAGGAAAATACCTCGATTTGAAGCTGAGATACAGACGAAAGGTACCTTGTTCTTCAAGTAAAGTGCCCTTTCTTATTGACCGATCACAACCAACTATACCATTTGTAGCGCTGCGTGGATAGTGCGAGGTGGAACGTATAGGAAAATCCTCAATTGAAGCCGAGATGCAGACGAGAAGGTACTTTCTTGTTTAAGGAAAGTGCCCTTTTATTGTCGACCGATCGTAACCAAACTTAACATTTATAGCGCATGCGTGGAAGTGCGCATGTGAAGTCCAAGGAAAATCCCTAGATTGGAAGCCGAGATACAGACGAATGTTGTTTTGTTCTCAAGTAAAGTGCCTTCATTATTGACCGATCGAACCAAATTTCTGTTTTAGCGCATGCGTTGGAAGTGCGCGTGGAAGTTCCAAGAAAATCCCTAATTGGAACCGAGATACAGACGAATGTTGTTTTGTTCTCCAAGTAAAGTGCCTTCTTATTGACCGATCGGAACCAAATTCGTAGTTTTTAGCGCATGCGTTGGAAGTGCGCGGTGTGAAGTTCCAAGAAAATCCCTAGATTGGAACCGAGATACAGACGAATGTTGTTTTGTTCTCCAAGTAAAGTGCCCTTCATTATTGACCGATCGGAACCAAATTTCGTTGGTTTTTAGCGCATGCTTGGAAGTGCGCGGTGTGAAGTTTCAAGAAAATCCTCGATTTGAAGTTGAGATACAGACATAAATGTACTTTGTTTACAAGTAAATTGCCTTTTATTACTAACCAAACACAAACAAACTTATATCATTTGTAGCGGATGCGCGAATTGTGCTCGGTGTGAACTTACAGCGAAGTCCCTTGATTTGAAGTCGAGATAGAGCCAAAAAGGTACTTTGCTTTCCAAGTAATGTGTCCTTCCTTTTAGTCCGATCACGACACAACTTACATCGTATGTTGCGCATGCGTTGGGAGTGCGCGATATGTAATTACGGGGAAATCCCTCGAATGGGAACCGAGATACAGACGAAAGAGTAGTCTATCTCTATTTTTTCTCCAAGTAAAGTGTCATTCGTTTATCTCTGCATGCTAATAATCGGTGACAAAGTGATTTGTCTAGACCAGTTACCTTTGATAATATTTCGTCATCGCAGAAGTTTAAAGATGGCTGATTGTGTGTTGTGCTATAAGCAGAACGTTCGTGAATGTTTTGCTTAGTGATGTCTTAGTTGTGCTTGTCCATTACGTTTTCTGATTACGTATGTTGGATACGTGTCATTGCGTGTCTGACCTACGCATTTGTTGTGTTTAGATGCTTGGTGAGATTAACACGTGTGCAGTTGGCAGGGAGCACGACGATCGTTATTGCTATCCATAGTGCTTCTACCTCGTACGTTCATTATAGAGAGGTTGACATAAGCTTAAGATGCCTGAACTTGCAAAGTGTTGTTTGTTGTATTCAGTCACGTGGGATGCGAAAGTGATTATGTATCCTATTAAAATTAAAGCAGATCTAACTACAGAAGTTCCAAACAATTTTTAATTTTTAACATACAAATTTTCATGAGAGGATTCAGGACATGATGTGTCGTAGGACAACACAAATGTGTTCTAATAAATAAATTTAACACAAATACATAAACAATAATAGGCTAGATCCAAAATAAAAACCTAACCTAACCTAACCTAACCTAACCTAAACCTAGACCTAACCTAACCTAACCTAACCTACCTAACCTAGCCTAGCCTAGCTACCTAGCCTAGCCTAGCCTAGCCTCCTAGCCTACCTAAGCCTAAGCCTAACTAGCCTAGCCTAGCCTAGCCTACCTAACCTAACCTACTAACCTATGCCTAGCCTAGCCTAACCCCTACTACTAACCTACGCCTAGCCTAGCCTAGCCTAGCCCCTATAGCCTACCTAGCCTAGCCCTACTGCACCTAGCCTAGCCTAGCTCTCTAGCCTAGCCTAACCTACCTAGCCTAGCCTAGCCTAGCCTACTAACCTAGCCTAGCCTAGCCTAGCCTAGCCTAGCCTAACCTAGCCTAGCCTAACCTACCTAGCCTAGCACTACCTACCTACTAACCTACCTAGCTACCTACCTAGCCTACTAACCTAACTAACTAACCTAATCTACTACCTAACTACACTACTAAACTAAACTACAACCTAAACTAAACTAAACCCAACTAAACTAACTAAAACCTAGCAACCTAAACTAAACTAACCCAAACTACAAACCAACCCAACAACCAACCTAACCAACCCAACCCAACCCAACCACGAAACCCAACCAACCAACGCAACCTAACCCAACCTAACCCAACCAAACCCAAACCTAAACTAAACTAACCTAAACTAAACTAACCGTCTTGCAACTTCGGGTATTTGTAAAATTAATCCAAATATCATTTCTAACAGTGAGCATTCATCTTCATACACCCTGAGCGTTTCCCATTTACAGTACGTGGTGAATGCGCTTGTTGTGCGTTCTGGACAATTATCTGTGTTGTTCTGTACAGCATCCTCTGTGAACATCGGCCGGGAGCAGCCTGATCTGAAATTCTTTCATTTGCGAATACTTTTCGTCTCCTAGTTCACTTACATAACTTACATATTCTTATATTAAAAGTACGTTTAATATTAAAATCCTACATCCTTTTACAACGGTCCTTTCACTAATGACACGATTTCAACATCAAAACTCTTGCATGGTATTATACAGCGCATGTCAACATACAAGTGATGGGGGAATGAATGGTCATTTATATTCCTTCAATGGATAAAGACATATATATGAAAAAGTAGTTTGGTCTCCAAGTAAAGTGCTATACCTTATTGACCAATTTCAAAAAAATTGCATTTTGTGTAGCGCATGCGAGTACAGTATGAGGCATGAAGCCTCAGTTACATCCGCCCAATGGAAGGAGGGACCCAGCCAAAAATGTCTCCAAGTAAAGTGTCTTTCATTATTGACCGATTTCAGTCAGACTTAAAAAATTTGTAGCTCATGGCAGGAAGATGGCGGTACAAAGTTTCACGAGATCACTTTGCAAGGAAGGTGAGATGCAGATTCACCACCACAGTGGCTGGCTGAACCCACGCCGACCAAGCGAACAGAGGCCAGAGTAGCGCCCTCAACTGTCGTGTCCCGCCATCACAGTGGCTGGTTGAGCCCACGCCGACCGAGAGAACAGAGGCCAGAGTAGCGCCCTCAACTGTCGTGCCCGCCACCAGAGTGGCTAGCTGAGCCCACGCCAACCGATCGAACAGAGGACAGAGTAGCGCCCTCACCTGTCGTGTCCGCCACCACAGTGGCTGGCTGGGCCCACGACGACCGAGCGAACAGAGGCCAGAGCGGCGCCACCACCTGTCGTGCCTGCCAACACAGGCTGGCTGAGCCAACGCCGACCCAGCGAACAAGGCCAGAGAAGCACCCTCCCCTATCGTGCCCGCCACGATAGTGGCTGGCTGAGCCCATGCCGTCAGAGAGAACAGAGGCCAGAGCAGCGCCCTCAACTTTCGTACCCGCCACCACAGTGACTGGCTGGGACCATGCAGATCAAGGGAACAGAAGCCAGACCAGCGCCCTCACCTGTCGTGCTCGCCACCACAGTGGCTGGCTGAGCCCACGCCGAAAAAGCGAACACATGCCAGATCAGCGCTCTTACATATCGTGCCAGCCAACATAGTGGCTGGCTGGGCCCACGCCTACCAAAAGAAGAGAGGGCAAAACTGCGACCTCAACTGTCGTTCAGTCACCACAGTGGCTGGCTGAGCCTACGCCGACCAAGCGAACAGAGGCCAGAGCAGCGCCCTCAAATGTCATGCCCGCCATCACAGTAGCTGGCTGTGCGCACGCTGAACGATCGAACAGATGCCAGAGCAGCGCCCGCACTTGTCGTGCCTCCACCACAGTGTCTACCTGAGCTCACGCCGACCGAACGAACAGAGGCCAGAGCAGCGCCCTCACCTGTCGTGCCCGGCAACACAGTGACTGGAAGAGCACATGCGGACCAAGCGATCAGAGGTCAGAGTAGCGCCCTCAACCGTCGTGCCCGCCACCACAGTGTCTACCTGAGCTCACGCCGACCGAAAGAACAGAGGCCAGAGCAGCGCCCTCACCTGTCGTGCCCGGCAACACAGTGACTGGAAGAGCACATGCGGACCAAGCGATCAGAGGTCAGAGTAGCGCCCTCACCAGTCGTGCCCGCAACCACAGAGGCTGGCTGAGCCAACGCCGAACAAGGGAACATAGGCCAGAGCAACTCCCTCACCTGTCGTGCCCGCCATCACAGAGGCTGGCTGTGCCCACGCCGAACGTTCCAACATATGCCAGAGCAGCGCCCGCACCTGTCGTGCCCAACACCACAGTGTCTACCTGAGCTCACGCCGACCGAACGAACAGAGGCCACAGCAGCGCCCTCACCTGTCGTGCCCCCCTACACAGTGGCTGGATGAGCACACGCCGACCGATGGAACAGAGGCCATTGCGGCGCTGTCATATGACGAGCCCGCCACCACAGTGGCTGGCTGAGCCCACGCCGACCGAGCTAACAGAGGCCAGACCAGCGCCCTCACCCTTTCGTGTCCGCCACACAATGGTTGGCTAAACCCACGGCGACCAAGCGAACAAAGGCCGGAACAGCGCCCTCACCTGTCGTGCCTGCCACCACAGTGGCTGGCTGAGCTCACGCCGTCCGAGAGAACAGAAGCCAGAGCACAGCCCTCACCTGTCGTATCCTCGTGGCGATCACGATATTTGAGGGAGCTGGTCTTGCCTCTGTTCGCTCGGTCGGCGCGAGCTCAGCCAGCCACTGTGGTGGCAGGCATGACAGGTGAGGGCGCTGCTTTGGGCTCTGTTCGCTCCGTCGGCGTGGTCTCAGCCAGCTACTGTGGTGGCGGATACGATAGGTGAGGGCGTGCTTTGGCCTCTGTTCGCTCGGTCGGCGTGGGCTCAGCCAGCCACTTTGTTGGAGGGCACGACAAGTGAGGGCGCTGCTCTGGCGTCTGTTCACTTGGTTTGCGTGGCTTCAGCCAGCAACTGTGGGGGTGGGCATGACAACTGAGGGCGCTGCCCTGGCTTTGTTCGCTTGGTTGGCGTAGGCTTAGACAGCCACTGTGGTGGCGGGCATGACAGTTGAGGGCGCTGTTCTGGCCTCTGTTCGCTTAGTCGGCGTGGTCGCAGCCAGCCACTGTGGTGGCCGGCACGACAGGTGAGGGCGTTAATCTGGCCTCTGTTCGCCTGGTGGGCGTGGCGCTAACCAGCCACTATGGTGGCTGGCACGACTTGTGAGTGCGCTGATCTGGCCTCTGTTCGCTTCTTGGCGTGGGCCCAGCCAGCCACTGTGGTGGTGGGCACGACAGCTGAAGGCGCTGTTCTGGCCTCTGTTCTCTCGGTCGGCATGGGCTCAGGCAGCCACTATCGTTACGGGCACGGAAGGTGAGGGCGCTGCTCTGGCCTGTGTTCTCTCGGTCCGCGTTAGCTCAGCCACCCACTGTGGTGGCTGATACGACATGTGAGGGCGCTGCTCTGGCCTCGGTTCGGTCGTTCGGCGTGGGCTCTGCCAGCCACTATCGTTGCGGGCACGGAAGGTGAGGGCGCTGGTCTGGCCTGTGTTCGCTCGGTCGGCGTTAGCTCAGCCATCCACTGTGGTGGCGGATACGACAGGTGAAGGTAATGCTCTGGCCTCTGTTCCCTTGGTCGGCGTGGGCCCAGCCAGCCACTGTGGTGAATGGCACGACATGTGAGGGCGCTGCTCTGGCCTCTGTTCCCTTGATCGGCGTTGTCCCAGCCAGGCACTGTGGTGCGGGTACGTAAGGTGAGTGCGCTGCTCTGGCCTCTGTTCGCTTGGTCGGCGTGGGCTCAGCCAGCTACTTTGGTGGCGGGCACGACAGGTGAGGGCGCTACTCTGGACTCTGTTCTCTCGGTCGGCATGGATTCAGCCAGCCACTATCGTGGCGGGCACGAGAGGTGAAGGCGCTGCTAAGGCTTGTGATCGCTCGGTCAGCGTGGGCTCAGCCAGCGACTGTGGAGGCGTGCACGAAAGGTGAGGTCGTTGTTGTGGCCTCTGTTCGCTGGTCGGGGTGGGCCCAGCCAGCCACTGTGGTGGCGGACACGACAGGTGAGGTCGCTGCTCTAGCCACTCTTCCATCGGTCGGCGTGTGTTCTGCCAGCCACTGTGGTGGAGGGCATGACAGTTGAGGGCGCTGCTCTGGCCTCTGTTCACTCGGTCGGCGTGGGCTCAGTCAGCCACTGTGGTGGCAGGCACGACAGGTGAGGGCGCTCCTTAGGCCTCTGTTCGCTTTGTCGGCGTGGGCTCAGCCAGCCACTGTGGTTGTGGATAAGACAGGTGAGGGTGCTGTTTTGCCTCTGTTCGCTTGGTTGGCGTGGGCCTAGCCAGCCACTGTGGTTGCGGCCACGAATTGTAAAGGTGCTGCTCTCACCTCTGTTCCCTCGGTCGGCGTGGGCTCAGCCAGACATTGTGGTGGCGTGATCGTCAGGTGAGGCCGCCGCTCTGGCATCTGTTCCATCGTTCGGCGTGGGCTTAGACAGCTTCTGGTTTGGCGGTCACGACAGGTGAGGGCGCTGCTCTGGCCTCTGTTCGCTTGGTCGGCATTGGCTCAGCCAGCCACTGTGGTGGCGGGCACGCCAGGTGAGGGCGCTGCTCTGGCCTCTGTTCACTCTGTCGTCGTGGGCTCAGCCAGCCACTGTGGTGGCGGGCACCTCATATGAGGGCGCTACTCAGGACTCTTTTCGCTTGGTCGGTGTGGGCACAGCAAGCCACTGTGGTGGCAGGCACTAATGGTGAGGGCGCTGCTTTGTCCTCTGTTCGATTTGTGGGCGTGGGCCCAGCTAGCCACTATTGTGGCTGGTTGGACATGTGAGGGCGCTGATCTGGCCTCTCTTCGCTTCATCGGCCTGGGCTTAGACAGCCACTGTGGTGGCGAGCACGACAAGTGAGGGCGCTTGTCTGGCCTCTGTTCCCTTGATCGGCGTGGTCCCAACCAGCCACTGTGGTGGCGGGTACGAAAGGTGAGGGCGCAGCTCTAGCCTCTTTTTGTATGTTCGTCGTGTGCCTAGCCAGCCACTGTGGTGGCGGGCACCACTGGTGAGGGCGCTGTTATGGACTCTGTTCTCTCCGTCGCCATGGGCTCAGCAAGCAAAATTGTGGCGGGCACGAGAGGTGAGGGCGTTGCTCTGGCCTGTGATCGCTCGGTCAGCGTGGGCTCAGCCAGCGAATGTGCAGGCTTGCATGAATAGTGACGTCGTTGCTGTGGCCTCTTTTCGCTCGGTCGGCGTGGGCTCATAGAGCCCTTGTGGAGGCGGATACGACTGTTGAGGGCGCTGCTCTGGCCTCTTTTCGCCGTTCGGCGTGGGCCCAGCCAGCCTCAGTTGTGGCGGGCACGACAGGTGAGGGCGCTGCTCTGTCCACTTCCCTCGGTGGGCGTGTGTTCAGCCAGCCACTGTGGTGGCGGGCAAGGAAGTTGAGGGCGCTGCTCTGGCCTCTTTTCGCTCTGTCGGAGTGGGCTCAGCCAGCCACTGTGTTGTCAGGCACGACAGGTGAGGGCGCTGATTTGGCCTCTGTTCGCTTTGTCGGCGAAGGCTCAGCCAGCAACTGTGGTGGTGGATGCGACAGGTGAGGGCGCTGCTTTGGCATCTGTTCGCTTTGTCGGCGTGGGCCCAGCCAGTCAGTGTGATTTCGGGCACGAAATGTGAGGGCTCTGATCTGGCCTCCGTTCCCTAGGTCAGCGTGGGCTCTGCCAGCCACTGGTGGCGGGCACGACAGTTGAGGGCGCTGCTCAGGCCTCTGTTCCGTCGGTCGGCATAGGCTCAGCCAGGTACTGTGGAGGCGGACACGACAGTTGAGGGCGCTGTTCTGGCCTCTATTCCATCTGTCGTTGTGGTCTCACCTAGCCTCTCTGTTGGGGGACACGACATGTGAGGGCGCTGCTGTGTCCTCTGTTTGCTCGGTCGACGTGGGCTCGGCCAGCTTTTGTGGTTGAGGTAAAAACAGGTGAGTGCGCTACTCAGGCCTGTGTGTGCTTGGTCGGCGTGGGACAAGCCAGCCACTTTGGTGGTGGGCACAACAGGTGAGGGCGCTGCTCTGGCCTATGTTCACTCTGGCTGAACCCACGCGGACCAAGGGATTAGAGGCCATACCAACGCCCTCAACTCACTTTCCCGCCACCACAGTGGCTGAATGAACCTACGCCGACCGAGCGAATACAGGCCAGAGCAGCGCCCTCACCTTTCGTGCTAGCCATCACAGTGGGTGTGTGAGCCTACGCCGACCAAGCGAACAGAGGCCATAACGGCGCCCTCACCTGTCATGTCTACCACCTCAGTGGCTGACTGAACCCACGCTGACCAACAGATCAGAGGCCAGAGAAGCGCCCTCTCCTGTCGTCCCTGCAAATTCACTCGCTGGCTGAGCCCATGCCGACCAAGCGAACAGAGCCCAAAGCAGCCCCCTAACCTGTCGTGCCCGCCAACACATTGGCTGGCTGAGCCGATGCCGACAGACAGAGGAGAGGCCAGAGGAGCGCCCTCACTCGCCGTTCCCGCCACCACAGTGGCTGTCTGAGCCAACGCCGACCAAGCGAACAGAGGCCAGAGTAGCGCCCTCAATTTTCGTTCCCTCCACCACAGTGGCTGGCTGGGCCCACGCCGACCAAGCGAACAGAGGCCAGAGCGGCGCACTCTGCTGTCCCATCCCCCAACACAGTGGCAGGATGAGCCCACGCGGCCTGTGCAAGCAAAGGCAAAAGCATGGCCCTCACCTGTCGTGCCTGCCACCAAAGTGGCTGGCTGAGCCCACGCCGATCGATCGAACAGAGGTCATAGCAGCGCCCTCACCTCGACCCCAAAACAGTGGCAGTATGAGCCCACGCCGAACGAACGAATATGGACCAGAGCAGCGCCCTCCCCTTTCGTATCCGCCCAACACAGAGGCTGGAAAATCCTACGCCGATCGTGCAAGCAGAGGCCAAAGAAGGGCCCTTAACTGTCGTGCCTGCCACCATAGTTGCTGTCTGATCCAACGCCGACGAATATAACAGAGACCAGACCAGCGCCCTCACCTGTCGTGCCCGCCAGCACAGTGGCTGTCTGAGACAACGACGACCAAGCGAACAGAGTCCAGAGCAGCACCCTGACCCGTCGTGCCCGCCACCACAGTGGCTGGCTGATCCACGCCCACCAAGCGAACAGAGGTCAGAGCAGCGCCCTCCCTAATCGTATCCGCCAACACAGTGGCTGAATGAGCCTACGCCTACCGTGCAAGCAGTAGCCAAAACATGGCTCTCAACTGTCGTGCCTGCCACCACAGGGGCCGGCTGAGCCCACGCCGACCGACCGAACAGAGGCCAGAGCAACGCCCTCACCTGTAGTGCCTTCAATCACAGTGGCTGGCTGAGCCCACGCCGACCGAGCGACACAGGCCAGAGAAGCGTCCTCAGTGCCCTCACCTGCCGTGTCCGCCACCAAAGTGGCTGGCTGAGCTCATGCCTACCAAGGGAACAGATTCCAGAGCAGCGCCTTCACCTGTCTTGCCCGCCACAGCAGTGGCTGGCTGAGCCCACGCCGACGGAGCGAACAGAGGCCAGAGTAGCGCTCTCACTTTTCGTGCCCACCATATCTGTGGCTGGTTGAGCCCACGCCTACCGAGCTATCAGAGGCCGGAGCAGCTTCCTCAACTTTCGTGCCTGCCACCATAATGCCGTTTTGTGCCCACGCCGACCGAGCGAACAGAGGCCAGAGCAGCGCCCTCACCTTTGGTGGCCGCCTCTACAGTGGCTGCCTGAGGCCATGCCGCCCAATCGAACAGAGGATAGAGCAGCGTCCTCACGTGTCGTGTCCGCCACCAGAGTTGCTGGCTGAGCCAAAGCAGACCGAGGATACAGAGGCTAGAGCAGCGCCATCACCTGCCGTGCCCGCCACCAAATTGGCTGGCTGAGCCCACGCCAACCGAGCGAACATAGGCCAGAGCAGCGCCCTCAACTGTCGTGCCGGCCACCACAGTGGCTAGCAGGGTCCTCGCCGACCAAGCGAACAGAGGCCAGAGCAACACCCTCACCTGTCTCTCCCGCCAAAACAGTGGCTGGCTGAGCCCACGCCAACCGAGCGAACATAGGCTAGAGCAGCGCTCTCAACTGTCGTGCCGGCCACCTTAGTGGCTGGCAGGGTCCACGCCGACCAAGCGAACAGAGGCGAGAGAAGCGCCCTCACCAATCGTGCCCGCAACAACAGTGGCTGGCTGAGCCCACGCCGACCGATGGAACAGATCCCAGAGCAGCGCCCTCACTTGTCGGTCCCGCCACCACAGTGGCTGGCTGGGCCCTCGCCGACAAAGAGACCAGTGGCCAGTGCAGCGCCCTCACCTATCGTATCCGCCACCACAGAGGCTGGTTTAGCCCACGCCGACCGAGCGAACAGAGGCCAGAGCAGCACCCTCACCTGTTGTGCCCTCAATCACAGTGGCTGGCTGAGACCACGCCGATCGAGTTAACACAGGCCAGAGCAACGCCCTCACCTCTCGTATCCGCCACCACAGTGGCTGGCTGGGCCCACGCCGACCATTCGAACAGAGGCCAGAGAAGCGTCCTTACCTGTCGTGACCGCCAACACGGTGGCTGGCTGTGCCCACGCAGACCGAGCTAACAGAGCCCAGATCAAAGCCCTCACTTTCCATGCCCGCCACCAAAGTCTCTGGATGAGCCCATGCCTACCAAGCGAACAGAGGCCAGATCAGCGCCCTCACCTCTCTTGCCCGCCACAACAGTGGCTGGCTGAGCCCACGCAGACCGAACGAACATAGGCAAGATCAGCGCCCTCACCTGTCGTGTCCGCAACCACAATGGCTGGCAGGGCCCACGCCGACCAACCTATTAGAGTCCAGTACAGCGTTCTCACCTGTCTTGACCACCACCACAGTGGCTGGCTGAACCCACGCCGACCGAGGGAACAGAGGCAAGAACTGCGCCCTCACCTGTCTTGCCCGCCACAATAGTGGCTGGCTGAGTCCACGCCGTTCGAGGGAACAGAGGCCAGAGCACCTACCTCACCTGTCGTGCCCGCCAACACAGTTGCTGTATGAGCCCACGACGACCGAGCGAAAAGAGGCCAGAGCAGCTCCCTCACCTCTTTTGCCCGACAAAACAGTGGCTGGCTGAGCCCACGCCGACCGGGGAGACAGATGCCAGAGCAGCAACCTCACCTGTCGTGCCCGCCAACACATTGGCTGTATGAGCCCACGCGGACCAAATAAACAGCGGCCAGAGCAGCGCCCTCACCTGTCGTGTCCGCCACCACAGTGGCTGTATGAGCCCACGCCGAACGAGCGAACAGAGGACAGACCAGCGCCCTCACGTGACGTGCCCGCTAATACAGTCGTTCGCTGAGTCCACACCGACCGAGCGCAAAGAGTCCAGGGCAGCGCCCTCAACTTTCGTGCCTGTCACCTTAGTGGCTGTCTGAGCCCTCGCCGACCAAGCGAACATAGGCCTCAGCAGCGCCCTCTCCTGTCGTGCCAGCCACCACAGTGTCTGCCTGATATCAACCCGCCCAAGCGAACAGAGGCAAGAGCAGCGCCCTCGACTGTCGTGCTACACACCATTGTGGGTGCCTGTGCCAACGCCGACCAAACGAACAGAGGAAAGAGCAGCGCCCTCACATGTCGTTTCCGCCACCCCAGTGGCTGGCTGAGCCCACGCCGACCGAGCGAACCTTGGCCAGAGCAGCGCCCTCAACGTTCGTAACCGCCACCACAGTGGCAGGCTGGGACCAAGCAGATCAAGGGAACAAGCCAGACCAGTTCCCTCACCTGTCGTGCACGCCACCACAGTGGCTGGCTGTTCCCACGCCGAACAAGCGAACACATGCCAGATCAGCTCCCTTACATATCGTGCCAGCCACCATAGCCAGTCACCATAGTGGCTGGCTGGGCCCACGCCTACCAAAAGCAAAGAGGACAAAACTGCGGCCACAACTGTCGTTTCATTCACCACAGTGGCTGGCTGAGCCTACTCCGACCAAGCGAACAGAGGCCAGAGCAGCGCCCTCACCTGTCGTGCCCGACATCACAGTAGCTGGCTGTGCGCACGCTCAACGATCGAACAGATGCCAGAGCAGCGCCCGCAATTGTCGTGCCCGCCACCACAGTGTCTACCTGAGCTCACGCCGAACGAACGAACAGAGGCCAGAGCAGCGCCCTCACCTGTCGTGCCCGGCAACACAGTGTCTGGAAGAGCACATGCCGACCAAGCGATCTGAGGTCAGAGTAGCGCCCTCACATGTCGTGCCCGCAACCGCAGAGGCTGGCTGAGCCAACGCTGAACAAGGGAACAAAGGCCAATGCAACTCCCTCACCTGTCGTGCCCGCCATCACAGTGGCTGGCTGTGCCCACGCCGAACGTTCGAACATATGACAGAGCAGCGCCCGCACTTGTCGTTCCCATCACCACAGTGTCTACCTGAGCTCACGCCGACCAAACGATCAGAGGCCAGATCAGCGCCCTCACCTGTCGTGCCCCCCTACACAATGGCTGGATGAGCACACGCCGGCCGATGGAACAGAGGCCATTGCGGCGCTGTCATCTGACGAGCCCGCCTACACAGTGGTTGGCTGAGCCCACGCCGACCGAGCTAACATAGGCCAGACCAGCGCCCTCACACTTTCGTGTCCGCCACACAATGGTTGGCTAAACGCACGCCGACCAAGCGAACAGAGGCCCGAACAACGCCCTCACCTGTCGTGCCTGCTACCACAGTGGCTGGTTGAGTTCACGCCGACTGAGAGAACAGAGGCCAGAGCTCCGCCCTCACCTGTCGTATCCTCGTGGCGATCACGATAGTTGAGGGCGCTGGTCTTGCCTTTGTTCGCTCGGTCGGCGTGAGCTCAGCCAGCCACTCTGGTGGCAGGCACGAAAGGTCGGATGTGTGCGCTGCACTTTGTGGCGTCTGTTCGCTCCGCCTGTCCGTGCGCCGTGGTCCGGGCCAAGCCTCCTGTGGTTGCGGGATAGCAACTGATGAAGTGAGGGCGCTCTGGCTTTGTTCGCTGTTGGCGTGGCTAGCACACTGTGGTGCGGGCACGACATGAGGCCTGCTCTGGCTCTGTTGCTTGGTTGGCGTGGACAGCCAGCCAATGTGGTGGGGCACGACAGTGAGGGCGCTGTCTGGCCGTCCTTGTGGTCGCTTGGTGGCGTAGGCTTGCATACTGTGGTGGCGCACGACATTGAGGGCCTTCTGGCCTCTGTTCTTGGTCGGCTGGCAGCAGCCATGTGGTGGCGACGACAGGTGAGGGCGTGTCTGGCTTGTTCGTGGTGCGTGGGCTACCAGCCACTTGGTGGCGGCACGACAGAGGGCGCTGTTGGCTCTGTTCGCTCTTGGCGTGGCCCCAGCCTTGTGTGCGGCACGACAGTGAGGCCGTTCTGGCTCTGTTCGCTTGTCGGTGGCCAGCGCATTGTGGTGGCAACGACAGTGAGGGCGTTCTGCCTCTGTAGTCGGCTGGGCCAACAGCCCTTGGCGACGACAGTGAGGCGGTTGCCTGTTGTGTGCGTGGGCTCGCAGCATGTGTGCAGACCGGTGGCAGCCGCTGTGCGCTTTGATCGACGTTGTTGGCGCTGCCAGGCCTTGTCATATGTGTGGCGCTGGGCACCCACTTGGTGGCTGGCCACTGACGGTAAGGGCGTTACTCTGAGCTCTGTCCTTGTCGGCGTGGCCGACAGCCAATATTGGTTAGGTACGACGTGTGGCGCTGTTTGGGCTCTGTTTCTTGCCACTAGGTGGGCTAGCACACATGTAGGGCGGATTCGACAGTTGTTTGGGGGGCCATCTGCCATTGTTGCTGGTCGTACGTGCAGGGCCAGTATGGTCTGTCTTGTCGGATGTGTAAGCCGCGGTGGCGGCACCCGGACATGAGCCGTCTGTCTGTTGCTGTTCCTGTGCGTGGTCCCGCAGGGAGCGTGTGGCTGTTCGCTTGTTGGTGGCTGGCACGATTGGACGACAGTTGAGGCGCTGCTCGGCCTCTGTCATTTGCGGGCCACTCACTGTGGTGGCGCCAGACAGGTAGGGCGTACTCTGACCTCTGCCTTGGTCGCGTGGCTCAGCAGCCAATATGGTGCAGGACGACAGTGAGGGCGCTGATTCTGGTCTCTGTTGCTTTGTCGCGTGGGCTCAGCCAGTCCACTGTGGTGGCGGATTCGAAAGTTTGGGGGCGCTGCTCTGGCGCTCTGACAGTGAGGGGATTGGCCTCTCTGGTCGTCCTCGTCGGTGGACTCAGGCACCACTGTGGTGGCGGGACTGACAGTAGAGGGCGCTCTCTGGCTCTGTTCTCTGGTCGGTCGTGTTCCAGCCACTGGTGGCGACACGAATTGAGGCGTTCTGGCTTGTTCCTTGTCGGCGTAGGCCAGCACCACTGTGGTGGTGGATGCGACAGGTGAGGGCGCTGCTTTGGCATCTGGTCGCTTTGTCGGCGTGGGCCCAGCCAGCCAGTGTGATGTCGGGCACGAAATGTGAGGGCTCTGCTCTGGCCTCCGTTCCCTAGGTCAGCGTGGGCTCTGCCAGCCACTGTGATGGCGGGCACGACAGTTGAGGGCGCTGCTCAGGCCTCTGTTCCGTCGGTCGGCGTAGGCTCAGCCAGGTCCTGTGGAGGCGGACACGACAGTTGAGGTCGCTGTTCTGGCCTCTATTCCATCGGTCGTCGTGGGCTCACCTAGACTCTCTGTTGGGGGACACGACATGTGAGGGCGCTGCAGTGTCATCTGTTCGCTCGGTCGTCGTGGGATCAGGGGGACAGAGTGGTGGCGGGCACGAGAGGTGCAGGCGCTGTTCTGGCCTGTGTCGTCCCTGCAGATTCACTCGCTGTCTGAGCCAATGCCGACCAAGCGAACAGAACCCAAAGCAGCCCCCTTAACTGTCGTGCCCGCCAACACTTTGGCTGGCTGAGCTCAAGCCGATCGACAGATGAGAGGCCAGATGAGCGCCCTCACTCGCTGTTCCCTCCACCAAAGTGGCTGTCTGGGCCCACCCCGAAAAAGCGAACAGAAGCCAGAGCGGCGCCCTCTCCTCTCGTATCCCGCAACACAGTGGTCGGATGAGCCCACGCGGAATGTGCAAGCAGAGGCAAAAGCATGGCCCTCACCTGTCATGCCTGCCACCAAAGTGGCTGGCTGAGCCCACCCGACCGATCGAACAGAGGTCAGAGCAGCGCCCTCACTTCGAACCCAAAACAGTGGCAGTATGAGCCCACGCCGAACGAGCGAATCAGGACCAGAGCAGCGCCCTCCCCTGTTGTATCCGCCAACACAGTGTCTGGATGATCCTACTCCTACCGTGCAAGCAGAAGAGTCCAAACCAGGGCAATCAACTGTCGTGCCTGCCACTATAGTTGCTGGCTGATCCCACGCTGACGAAGCTAACAGAGGTCAGACTAGCGCCCTCACCTGTAGTGCCCGCCAGCACAGTGGCTTCCTGGGCCAACGCCGACCGAGCGAACAGAGTGCAGAGCAGCTCCCTCACCAGTCGTGCCCTCCACTACAGTGGCTGGCTAATCCAAGCCTACCAAGCGAACAGAGGACAGAGCAGCGCCCTCCCCAGTAGTATCCGCCAACACAGTGGCTGGATGAGCCCACGCCTACCGTGCAAGCAGTATCCAAAACATGGCCCTCAACTGTCGTGCCTGCCACCACAGGGGCCGGCTGAACCCACTCCAATCAAACGAACAGAGGCCAGAGCAGCGCCCTCACCTGTCGTTCCCACCACCACAGTGGCTTGCTGAGCTCACGCCGACCGAGGGAACAGAGGCCAAAGCAGCGCCCTTACCTGTCGTGCCCGCCAACACAGTAGCTCTCTGATCCCACGCCGACGAAGCGGACATTACACAGATAATCGCCCTCACCAGTCGTGCCATCCACCACAGTGTCTCGTTCAGCTCACGCCGACCGAGGGAACAGAGGCCAAAGCAGCGCCCTCAACTCTCGTTCCCGCCACAACAGTGGCTGGCTGAGCTCACACCGACCGAGGAACAGAGGCCAAAGCAACGCCCTCACCTGTCGTGCCCGCCAACACAGTGGCTCTCTGATCCCACGCCGACGAAGCGGACATTACATAGATCATCGCCCTCACCAGTCGTGCCCTCCACCACAGTGTCTCGTTGAGCTCACGCCGACCGAGGGAAAAGAGGCTAGTGAAGCGCACTCAACTTTCTTTACCGCCACCACATTGGCTGGCTGGGCCCACGCCTACCAAGGCAAAGCGGCCAGAAAATTGCCATCCCCTGTCGTATCCTCCAACAAAGTGGCTGGATGTGCCCACGCCTACCGTGCTATCAGAGGCCAGATCATGGCCCTCACCTGTCGTGCCTAATACCTCAGTGGCTGGCTGATCCCACGTCGACCGAAGGAACATAGGCCAGAGCAACGCCCTCACATGTCGTGCCCGCCACCACAGTGGCTGGCTGGGCCAACGCCGACGGAGCGTACAGAGACCAGAGCAGCGCCGTCACCTGTCGTGTCCTCCACACCAGTGGCTGGCTGGGCCTATACCGACGAATCGAAAATAGGCCAGTGAAGCGAACTCACCTGTCGTGGCCGCCACCACAGTGGCTGGCTGAGCCATCGCCGACCGTGCGAACACAGGCATTCGCAGCGCCCTCACCAGTCTTACTCGCCAAATCAGTGGTTGGCTGGGTCAATCCCGACAAAGCGAGAAGCGGCCAGAATCGCGCCCTCAGGTGTCGTACACGTCACCACACTTGCTGTTTGTTCCAACGCCGACCAACCGAACAGAGTCCAGAGTAGCAAACTCACCTGTCGTATCCGCCACACCAGTGGCTTGCTGAGCCCACGCCTTCCGAGCGATCAGATGCCAAATCAGTGCCCTTACATGTCGTGCCTGCCACCACAGTGGCTGGCTGAACCCACGCCGACCGAGCTAATAGAGGTCTGATCAGCGCCCTCAACTGTCGTTCCCGCCACCACAGTGCCTGACTGTGCGCACGCCGACCGATGAAACAAACCCCAGAGCAGCGCACACACCTGTCTTTCCCGCCACCACAGTGGCTGGGCCCTCTCCGACAAAGCGAACAGAGGCCAGAGCAACGCCCTCTCATATCGTTTCCGCTAACACAGTGACTCGTTGATACAACGCTTACGGAGCGAACAGAGGCCAAATATACTCCCTTACCTGTCGTGCCTGCCACCACATTTGCTGTCTGAACCCTCGCCGTGCGAAGCGAACAGATTTCCGCTCACCTGTCTTGCGCGTCACCTCAGTGGCTGGCTGAGCCAATGCCGACCAAGCGAACAGAGTTCAGAGCAGCGTCCTCACCTGTCGTGTCCGCCACAACAGTGACAGGCTGAGCCCAACGCACAGAAAGCTATTAGAAGCCAGAGCAGCGCCCTCAACTGTCCTGCCCACCAGCACAGTGGCTGGCAGAACCCACACCCACCAAGCAAACAGAGTCCAGAGCAGTGCCCTCACCTGTCGTGTCTGCCACCACAGTGGCTTGCTCAGTCCACGATGACCGATCGATCAGAGGACATTGCAGCGCCCTCACCTATTGTGCCAGCCAACATAGTGGCTGTCTGAGCCCATGCCGACCAAACGAACAGAGGACAGATCAGCGGCCTCTCCTGTTGTGCCCGCCACCACAGTGGCCAGATAAACGCACGCCGACCAAACGAACAAAGGCCAGATCAGCGGCCTCACCTGTCGTTTCAGTCACCACAGTGGCTGGCGGAGCCCACTCCAATCAAGGGATCAGAGGCCATAGCAGCACCCTCAACTGTCGTACCCGCCTCCACCCTGGCTGGCAGTGCCCACGCCGATCAAGCAAACAGAGGCCAGACAAGAGCCCTCAACTCTCGAGCCCGCAACTACATTCACTGAGCTCACGCCTTACAGAAGGACAGAGGCCAGACCTGCGTCCTCAAATTTCGTTCTCGCCACCTCAGTGTCTGGCTTAGCCACGCCGACCAAGCGAACAGAAGACAGAGCAGCGACTTCACCTGTCGATCTCGCCACCATAGTGGCTGGCTGAGCACACGTCGTCCGAGCGAACTGAGCACAGAGCAGCGCTCTCACCTTTCGTGTCTGCCACCACAGTGGCTGGCTGAGCCCACGGCGAGAGAGGATACAGACGTCAGAGTAGCGCACGCACCTGTCGTGCCCGCCATATCTGTGGCTGTCTGATCACACGCCGACCGAGCTAACAGATGCCAGAGCAGCGCCCTCACCTGTCGTGCCCGCCTCCACAGTGGCTGAATTGGCCCACGCCGACCATGGGTTCAGAGGCTAGAGCAGCGCCCTCACCTGTCCTGCCTGCAATCACAGAGGCTGGCTGAGCCACGCCTACCAAGAGAATAGAGGCCAGAACAACGACCTCACCTTTCGTGCCCGCCTGCACAGTCGCTGGCTGAGACCACGCCGACCGATCGAACATAGGCCGGAATAGCGCCTTCACCTGTCGTAACCGCCAAGTTAGTGGCTGGCTATGCCCACGCCAACCGAGCGAACATAGGCTAGAACAGCGCTCTCAACTGTCCTGCCTGCCACCACAGTGGCTGGCAGGGTCCTTACCGACCAAGCGAACAAAGGCCATAGCAGTTCCCTCACCTGTCTTCCCCGCCACAATAGTGGCTGGCTGAGCCCGTCCGGCCATTCGAACAGAGGCCAGAGAAGCGCCCTCACCAGTCGTGCCCGCCACAACAGTGGCTGGCTGAGCCCACGCTGACCGATGGAACAGATCCCTGAGCAGCGCCCTCACCTGTCGGTCCCGCCACCACAGTGGCTGGCTGGGCCCTCGCCGACAAAGGGAACAGTGGCCATTTCAGCGCCCTCACCTATCGTATCCGCCACCACAGTGGCTGGCTGATCCCACGCCGACCGAGAGAACAGAGGCCAGAGCAGCACCCTCACCTGTCGTGCCCTCAATCACAGTGGCTGGCTGAGCCCATGCCGACCGAGTGAACACAGGCAAGAGCAACGCCCTCACCTCTCGTATCCGCCACCACAGTGGCTGGCTGGGCCCACGCCGACAATTCGAACAGAGGCCAGAGAAGCGTCCTTACCTGTCGTGACCGCCACCACGGTGGCTGGCTAAGCCCACGCCGACAGAGGTAACAGAGCTCAGATCGACGCCCTCACTTGCCGTGCCCGCCACCAAAGTGTCTGGCTGAGCCCATGCCTACCAAGCGAACAGAGGCCATAGCAGCCCCCTCACCTCTCTTGCCCGCCACACCAGTGGCTGGCTGAGCCCACGCCGACCGAGCGAACATACGCCAGATCAGCGCCCTCACCTGTCGTGTCCGCCACCACACTGGCTGGCAGGGCCCACGCCGACCAACCTATTAGAGTACAGTAAAGCGTTCTCACCTGTCTTGACCGCCACCACAGTGGCTGGTTGAACCCACACCGACCGAGGGAACAGAGGCAAGAACTGCCCCCTCACCTGTCTTGCCCGCCACAATCATGGCTGGCTGAGCCCACGCCGTCCGAGGGAATAGAGGCCAGAACAGCGACCTCACCTGTCGTGCCCGCCAACACAGTGGCTGTATGAGCCCACGCCTACCGAACGAAAAGAGGCCAGAGCGCGCCCTCAGCTCTTTTGCCCGCCACATCAGTAGCTGTCTGAGCCCACGCCGACCTAGAGAACAGATGCCAGAGCAGCGACCTCACCTTTCGTGCCCGCCAACACATATGCTGTATGAGCCCACGTCGACCGAGTAAACAGCGGCCAGAGCAGCGCCCTGACCTTTCGTGCCCGCCAACACAGTGTCTTTATGAGCCCACGCCGACCGAGCGAACAGAGGACAGACCAGCGCCCTCACGTGACGAGCCCGTTTCTACAGTCGTTGGCTGAGTCCACACCGACCAAGCGCATGGAGGCCAGGGCAGAGACCGCAACTTTCGTGCCTGTCACCTTAGTGGCTGGCTGAGCCCTCGCCGACGAATTGAACAAAGGCCATAGCAGCGCCCACATCTTTCGTGCACGCCACCACAGTGGCTGCCTGAGCCGTCGCCGACCAAGCGAACGTAGGCCACAGCAGCTCCATCACCTGTCGTGCCAGCCACCACAGTGGCTACCTGATGCTGACCCGCCCAAGCGATCAGAGGCAAGAGCAGCGCCCTCGACTGTCGTGCTAGCCACCACTATGGCTGCCTGTGCCAACGCCGACCATATGAACAGTGGTCAGAGCAGCGCACTCACATGTCGTTTTCTGCCACCCCAGTGGCTGGCTGAGCCCACGCCGACCGAGCGAACAGAGCCACAGCAGCGCCATCACCTGTCGTGCCCGCCACCACAGTGGCTGTATGAGCCCACGCCGACCGAGCGAACAGAGGACATACAAGCGCCCTCACGTGACGAGCCCGTTACTACAGTCTTTGGCTGAGTTCACACCGACCAAGCGCAAGGAGACCAGGCAGAGACCTCAACATTCGTGCCTGCCACCTTAGTGGCTGGCTGAGCCCTCGCCGTCGGATTGAACAAAGGCCATAGCAGCGCCCTCATCTTTCGTTCACGCCACCACAGTGGCTGCCTGAGCCGTCGCCGACCAAGCGAACATAGGCCACAGCAGCTCCCTCACCTGTCGTGCCAGCCACCACAGTGGCTGCCTGATGCCGACCCGCCCAAGCGAACAGAGGCAAGAGCAGCGCCCTCGACTGTCGTGCTAGCCACCACTGTGGCTGCCTGTGCCAATGCCGACCAAACGAACAGTGGTCATAGCAGCGACCTCACATGTCGTTTCTGCCACCCCAGTGGCTGGCTGAGCCCACGCCGACCGAGCGAACAGAGGCCAGAGCAGCGCCCTCACCTGTCGTGCCCGCCACCACAGTGGTTGCCTGGGCCCACGCCGAACAAGCGATCAGAGTCCAGAGTAGCGTCCTCGCATGTCGTTTCCGCCACCACAATGGCTGGCTGAGCCACGCCTACGAAGCGAACAGAGGCCAGAGCAGCGCCCTCACCTTTCGTGTCCGCCACCCCAGTGGCTGGCTGAGCCCACGCCGACCGAGCGAACAGAGGCCAGAACAGTGCCCTCACCTGTCGTATCCGCCACCAGAGTGGTTTGGTGAGTCCACGCCGAACAAGCGATCAGAGATCAGGGTAGCGCCCTCAACTGTCGTGCCCGCCACCACATTGTCTTCCTGACCCCAAGCCGATCGAGCGAACAGAGGACGGAGCAGCTCCCTCAACTGTCGTGCCTGCCACCACAGTGCCGTTTTGTGCCCACGCCGACCGAACGAACAGAGGCCAGAGCATCGCCCTCACCCTTGGTGTCCGCCTCTGCAGTGGCTGCCTAAGGCCATGCCGCCCAAGCGAAAAGAGGCCAGAGCAGCGCCCTCACCTGTCGTGCTATCTACCACAGTGGCTGGCTGAGCCAACGCCGACCGAGCGAACAGAGCCCAGAGCAACGCCCTCACCTGTCGTGCCCGCCTCCACAGTGGCTGGCTGAGACTCGCCTACCATGCGAACGGAGGCTAGAGCAGCGCCCTCACCTTTCGTGCCCGCCACCACAGTGGCTGTCTGAGCCTACGCCGACGGAGAGAACAGAGGCCAGAGCAGCGCCCTCAACTGTTGTGCCCGCAGTGGTTGTTTGAGCCCACGCTTCCTAACGTGGCAACAAATAGAGGACTACAGATGGGGCACGCATATTCCATCATGGGGCGCATGAGTTGCTTATACAGCAGAACTCTGTTTCTGATGGAGAGACCGGTCCTCCTGTTTAGGAGTAAGCCAAATATTCCCAATATTTGGCAGCTTTCCTTCTGACCTGGACGATATGAGGCGACCAGTTTAGCCGTGATTCAAGTTTCACTCCCAAATGACGGACTGTATCAACCCATTGGATTGGTTCCCCTAGGAACTCTGCCAGTCTAGGCTTGGCTACTCGTCACCCAGCCTTCGCAAAGATCATTGCGTTGCTCTTGGATACGTTGATGTCCTGACTGTAGTGTGACAATCAGGGTTGGCAAGGCGAAAGTCTTCCCGCCGCCAGAGATGTGTTTCAGTCAGGGGGCTTATATCGACCCCGTGCTGACCGAGGAAGTGACCCAGTTCCAACATCCTGCTGCGAATTCCTTCAGCGTACCAGCAGTCCAGATGGAGGGCTATCGTTCTCTAATTCCATCTAGGCCTTGCTGCCATATTCGGTTACAAATTTCGACGATTTTCAGAAAGGACTGCTCGCCTGCTGTCCCTGAAGGGAGGGTGGGTACCTCTGTAAGGAGTCGTCGTGGAAGCTCCACACATGCGTCCAAGCGAAGTTTGTCGAGCAGATCGGAGGTTTCTTCGATGGGTGACTGGTTGAGGTCTGGAGTGGATATGTGTTTAATGTGATTTGGTTCCTTAGGTGAAGGCGTACTAGTCTTCGCCTTTTCCTTTTTACTGGTCACTGGGTTCTGTTCGGGGGCCGCAGTAGCTTTGGGTGCAGATTGGGTAATCTTAGCCTCTTGCCTGCATTCAGTCGCTTTGTCCTGCTTAGGAACAACCGCGACCTGCCTGGGAGTGTGTTGACGTGGAGATGGGGTGGTGGACTTCACAACTCTCTCCCCTCGTACGATATGGGGCCATCCGGATCCTAAGCTCTCCTGCTCTGCAGAAGGCTTAGCCCGAACTGCTTGCAATGTGGCAGATCGGCCAGTTCAACCTTTCGTGAGATTGCGCGCAATTGGCGTCCTTTTGGCAAGCGCGGCCTTCGCTTCTTTCCACTTGCTACATCCCAGGTAGTTGGCTGTGTGGTTGCCCCCACAGCTGCACCTTTTAAGCGGCTGCCTTGAGGTAGAGCGCTCCCCAGAAAGGTGTGGTTCATCACAAGAAAAATCCCGGGCGCTTATGCGCTACTGCCCTGCGTGTGGCCGAAGCGCTGGCAAAGCTTACTTTGTAGCGGGGCCCTTGGAGCCATATATATCTACACTGAGATTCTTAAGCCGCAGAGTTAAGATAGAAATCTCACTGTCTGGATGTCTGGCCCTCTCGACTCCGACGCCCACGCAATGCGGAGTCGGGGTTTGTTCTTTCGAAACATTCTGATCACGGCGCCCAGAACGGAGCTGCATGGCTCCCTGGACACGGATGCCCAGGGCCTCGAGCTCCTTTCGGACGATTCTCTCAGGCATAGGGCTGCCGGGTTTTGTGTTCAGCAGACGCACACAGCTATTCTACGGGAGAAAGAAGGTGTGAAAACTCACACCCTAGCTCCCATCAAGGGATCGGAGGGCACTGACCGTGGCTCTGAAGCCATCTGCAGTCCCCCACACAATCATGAGTCTCTCGCCCTTCTTCTGCTGGGACATAGCGCCCATAGCCACGTGAGGAAGTCACATGTGTCAGTGACTCCTGTCACTAAAATACGTGTTTTATTACGTCGATCTCCTGCGGGGACGACCTGATCCGAAGTAGTGCCAGCTGGCATGCCGCCCAGAGCCCCGGACATGTCTTCGCAAGACATGCGCCTGATGGCTGCCTCAGGGGAGGCAGCAGGTTCGGAATTTTCCGAATCATTAGCTTTGTTCTTGCACGGTCCAATTGGCTGTTGAGGGTTGTGCGCCTGGCGACCACCGCGGTTTACGCTGGCCTACCCTCAGTGGCGTGGAGCTGCCTGCTGCTCTCAGCCGTGTGTTCACCCGAATTGCCCAATATCGCTGACCCGTCTAGCAGATCTTTCGCTGTGCGCCTGGTGGCAGGAACCGTCAGGCCGTCAGAGTTTGAAAGCTCTTCGGGTTTATTTTACACGCAATGTGCTGCGATGCCTTGCGGGAAGACTGGGCCTCACTCCCGGCCCCAGAGACAGTGGCACGGTGCTTGATGAGCGCAACTCAGGACGTCTTGACCTTGCTAGGCGCAGCGGCCTTCGCCTTTTTTTCTGCTGCTACGGCCTCCTCAGCTCTCGCAAGAGGGCCGGGGAAAACTCAGCAGACGAAATAACCTTAAGAAAGGCTAGTTTCTCCAGCTTCAGCATTACGCCTGCAGCAGCTCCAACTTACTCCTTTAATTTCGCCTCCAATCCACGGATGGAATTGAGGCAGTAAGTCAGTCAAGAGCTCACCTATCTCGCGCTGCGCTCTACAAGACAAAATTTACTCGGGAAACGAACCTAACTCCAACAGAGTACCGCTCACACTCTTCCGCAAGAATGCTTCAATTCGACCAAAGAAAGCCGGCAAGATGTAAAGCAATTTATATAGAGGTAAGTATGGGCTCTGACGGTAAAAATTAAAGGTGATTACAACCAATATGATTGAAGCAGCGTGAGGGAGGGGGTGATACTGAAGAGAGCGTTCTTGTTCCTAAAGTGAAGAGCCCTTAGTTATTAATCGATAGCAATCAAACGTACAAACTTTGTATTGCATGCGTGGAAAATACGAGGTGCAATGTCTCACGAAAATCCCTCGAATGAAAGCCGAGATACAAAGGAAAAGGTACTTTGTTCTCCACGTAAAGCGTCCTTAGTTATTGACCGTTGGAAAGAGATCTAATATGCTTTGTTGAGGATGCAGAGTACGTGCGAATTATGAGGTTTAAGGAAGATTCCTCCAATGGAAGCCGAGATACAGACGAGGAAACACTTTGTTCCCGAATTAGAGTATCCTTCTTAGTTCATCGGTTGCAAAAAACTTACAACGTTTGTAGTGCATGCGTGGTTATTTATTTATGAAGTTTCATGAAAATCCCTCCAATGGAAGGCGAGGAACAGACGAAGAGGTATAACAACGATATATTAACACATTGTATCGGCAATGTTAAAGACGAAGAGGCAGTTTGTTCTCATGGTAAAGTGCTCTTAATTTTTGACCAATTTCAACCAAAATTACACCGTTCACAGGGGAAACGTGAACAGTGCGAAATTTAGAGTTCCAAGAAAATCGCTGCAATGAGGGGCAACTAACAGACGAAAAGTACTTATTTTTCCGAGTAAAATGTCCTTAATTATTATTCGATCGCATCCAAACTGACACCTTCTTTACACAATGCGTGGAGAATACGAGGGATTCTGTTTCAGGAAAATACCTCCAATGGAAGACCAGAAACAGGCAATAAGGTATTATGTTCTCCACGTAAAGCGCCCTTAATTAATGATCGATCGCAACAGAACTTGCATCGATTTTAGCGCAAGCGTGCAAATTTCGCGGTATGGAATTTCACAAAAATCCTTGCATTGGAAGCAGAACCACAGAATTATCACTTTTTTTGGACTTCTTGACCACTGAAATTATGACCGATAAGTTTTTCCAAAACGACAGTACAGAATTACCACTCAAAGCTGCGTAATGCCCCAGAAGATGGTAGATCTTATCCACATCGCGGCGGAAACCTGAAATCAGATTTTTTTCCCCTTCATTTCGGCTTCCAGACCGGCTCTGGATCCCATCCAGCCACCTTACGAATGGCTTCCAGGGGTAAAGTAACCGTGACTTGAAGCTGACCACTAACCACTGACTATTGTCAAGTTTAAACATACTTACGTGCAGAGGTACACTATGTTAAACAAAGGGACCACCTTAACTCGCAGCTCGAAAGCAATGTCCTCAAGAAAATATTTTGAATTAAGAGGGATAAAATGGGCAGTTTTTTTTTCAATGGCTCGACAGCCCCTTGGGGGCCTAGGCCGTCTCATTTTTCGAGGCTTCACGATCACACTCAGACACACCACACTCGGTAGGACTCCTCTGGACGAGGGACCAGCCCGTCGCAGAGACCTCTACCTAACAACACACAACACTCACAAGAGACAGACATCCATGCCCCCGGCAAGATTCGAACCCACAATCCCAGTAAGCGAGCGGCCGTAAACCCACGCCTTAGACCGCACGGCCAATGGGCAGTTTAGATTATTGTATTAGGACGAATTCTCTTTATTTCCACACGTCAACATGTATCCCTTTAGTACTGAAATGAAGTTTGCTACGATGTTCTGGTCGTGTTGGTTGGATGGGAAATAGAAAGAAAGGCTACATGTTTCCTTAGTAAAAGTCCCTGTAGGGTAACAACTTATGTACTAGGTAATATTGTTTGTATCACAGATAAATAACTTTTATTAATACATCACAATTATATTCAGCGTATTTACAGCTTTGAAGATTATAAGCTCATTACGTTTATTGATATGAATTCTTCCTCTCTCTATATTTATATATTTACAAGACATTTTTCTCAATACTACAGTTTACAAAGTCAGTACTTTTAAAAATGTGGAAGTTTCGATCCTTAAGGATCTTCCAAAAAGTACTGGTCAAAAAGCTATTAAAACGAATTCTCATTCTTCATGGGCTGGGGATTTCGCACAGAGGAACATTTAAATTGACGTACATATTAAAATGTTGAAATATTATCTGTAATTGTCAAGTGACGAGCTGTTACCAGTAGGGGGTCAATCTTCTGATAAAGTTCGTTAGTTGACGCACAAAACAGCATCATTCTAATGTTTTTAATAAAACTCATTAACAATGCTTGAATACAAATATAATTATAAATATATAATACCTGGTTAAAAGGTAATTTTTTTTTCGTCGTGTTTCCAGGTCCTGGTAAATTACATCAACACATATAATTAGGCACTGTACCATTTGTAATCAAATGGATTAATTATGTAAAAATACGATTAAATGTTATAAAACTTTTAAAAATTTAAAATTATCGGGTCGTACAAATTGACGCAATGACAGAAAGCATGAGAGTCATTTTGGGTTTACGAACCACCATTACAAATACGAAAATGGGATCTGCGCTCTTATCCGATCTTATGCAGTGTACAGTGGCAATTCCGTACCGACGTTTCGGGATAACCTATCGGTCCCATATTCAATGGTCAAGAAGTTGAAGAAGATTTTTTCTTGGACTTCTTGGCCGTTGAAGATTGGACCGATAGGTTGTCCCGAAACGTCGGTACGAAATTACCATTCTACGGAAGCCTGTAGTCACGCAAAATACGAGCATCTACTCAAACTAAAAGTCTCGCTAATTTAATTGTATGTTACAATACTTATTAAGTGGTGTATCGACATATGCATTAAAATTCGAAATAAATATTGGGAGAATGAAACAAATAAAAACTTTCATTTTTGGAAAGTCAAAGACCCTACTATGTGCAGGTGTTCATTCAGTAAATAATCAGCATGGGTTTGACGAATGTACTGATTGTGATATTTATTAATTTAAAAGAAATACCAAAGTTCTACCGAATACATTTGCACTCAATTAGTTGGCAAACGTTTAGTTAAGATTTTAATTTGACTCATCTAAGTATTTCGCGTTTTATGGAAGTATATCCAAGGTATTTAAAATAATATGCAATTGTAATAATATTATTTTACGTTCAAAGTATTAAACAGTTTGAATGAATACAACCATTGGCAGAGTTCAAGGGATTTATATGGCTGAATATTAGTAACCTACTAAATTCTGCACTAGATATATTTTTTTCAGTATCGATTTTTTTTTTTTTTTTGATAACTCTGAACAATTTATTTCGGAATCTCAGTTCATTCTGTGTTAGTTCAGCAAGTGAACCGAATCAGACAATGTAGTTTTCCAGTGGGTTAAAAACAGACTCCTTATTTGAACATGCTTATTTACATAAAGAGCAGCAATATACTTTCTCAAAATTGTTTGAATGTAAATCATGATTTAAAAAAATAACTCTGAAGCTTTTAAGCAGCGAGAAAATATCATCTGTTTTTTTAAAAGTGTAATTTTTGTATACACAAATTATTTTGTCACTGGCAATAATATTAAAATTAATAATTTAGGAATGTTATTGGAAATAAGATATTACACGCCTTGACATTTGAATTAACCTACAAATTTAAAAATGTTATTATGTATATTACTTTAACAATTTATTTATAATTACAATCACGTTTTTACAAAAAAGAAAGACTCTAACAAAACGTATTTAAAACCTGTAATAATCATTTAATTAATACTTTCAGTTTCTCTTCGAATATGCTGTCATAATAGAGTGACACACTTTATAATATTTTTATATCATATTTATGGTTCACGACGTTGGATAGGTATATCGGTTACATCAGATCAGATTTATGCAATTCTTGGTTACGATGAAACTAGACTGTTAATTAACTGCCTTAACACATTTCATAAATCGTTATAATTTATGATTATAATCATTATAATTTATGATATGACAAACATCGCTGGATTACATCGATTGTAATGAATTGCAAATATTTCGAATTTTAACAAGAATATATCGCGATATTTTATATTATTACGTGTTTATTAAAACACCATGATTTAAAATCTTCTTCTTCTTCCATGGCGTTACAGCCCGGGGTGGGCCAAAGCCTCATTCTTTTTCGGATTTCATCCCGAAGGTTTCCTGGTCGGTAAGTGTGCATTCTGTAGTGAGTGACCGACTCACTGACCGCATAAGTTATTGCTCGATTCTGATGAGACTGCCAGAGCCATCTGGCAGGCAGTCAGGAGACTTGGGTGAGAAATGGCCGCTTGAATTTTGCTTACGGACATTACTAGTACTATTCATGCCCGAAGGTTCTTTTACAAATCTACGATATCCCCTCCGAAAGAAGTGGTGCTCCGGATTTTTATCGTGTGTTATGCCTTATTAGGGTAAAATTATTAACTCCACAACTCGTGTGTTATGCCTTATTAGGGTACAATTATTAACTCCACAACTCGTGTGTTATGCTTTATTAGGTTACAATTATTAACTCCACAACTCGTGTGTTATGCCTTATTAGGTTACAATTATTAAGTCCACAACTCGTGTGTTATGCCTTATTAGGGTAAAATTATTAACTCCACAACTCGTGTGTTATGCCTTATTAGGGTACAATTATTAACTCCACAACTCGTGTGTTATGCTTTATTAGGGTACAATTATTAACTCCACAACTCGTGTGTTATGCCTTATTAGGGTACAATTATTAAGTCCACAACTCGTGTGTTATGCCTTATTAGGGTGAAATTATTAACTCCACAACTCGTGTGTTATGCCTTATTAGGGTAAAATTATTAACTCCACAACTCGTGTGTTATGCCTTATTAGGGTAAAATTATTAACTCCACAAATGTGTATTATGCCCTATTAGGGTAAAATTATTAACTCCTCAACTCGTGTGTTATGCCTTAGTAGGGTAAAATTATTAACTCCACAACTCGTGTGTTATGCCTTATTAGGGTACAATTATTAACTCCACAACTCGTGTGTTATGCCTTATTAGGGTAAAATTATTAACTCCACAAATGTGTATTATGCCCTATTAGAGTAAAATTATTAACTCCACAACTCGTGTGATATGCCTTGTTAGGGTACAAAAGAACCTACACGTGTGTGATTACTCATAAAGTGCATATAATGTCTGCACTTTGGTTGTTCTTACTCACCTTCTGTAAAATACATTAGGAAATAAAATAATTGCTGTCAATACAATACATTTTGTATATGTCCTGTGATTATCTTGAAATGGTATCTACCCTACGCACTTTTGTTATACACAAACGCGCGCACGTAATTTAGTGACACGAATAATTATGATAAAGTCGATATATTTTTG
Source organism: Reticulitermes speratus (assembly GCA_021186555.1). Taxonomy (NCBI): domain Eukaryota; kingdom Metazoa; phylum Arthropoda; class Insecta; order Blattodea; family Rhinotermitidae; genus Reticulitermes; species Reticulitermes speratus. Next base: position 41,956,051 of record JAJKFL010000014.1, on the reverse strand, counting down.
TGTATTTATGGCTGTGACACTGTGTCACTGGGCTAGAACGTCTCGACGTATTGAAGGATAGCAACACTTACTCGTATCTCCAGGGTCTAGCGTCCTCTTGGGATGCTACATGCTTATTATTGAAGCAACACGATCCTTGCCAAAGGACGTAGCGTCACAACCAATAAGCACGGAAGGTTTAGCAACACCCTTATAAGAATTGCAACTCACATGAAAGGAATCGATATTCAACTAAAAGCTTTCTTACATGTACTTAAATACACGTCTACTGATATTTTTAACGGACTGTATAAAAGGGTGTCGTATCATTTACAAATTATATATTTACGGTAGTTACATACAGAATTTCAATAATCCTATAATTACTGGTTTATAATTCGACGTTGATAATTATATTTCAAAATTAACAAAAATGTAAGAAAATAACGTAGTAATATATAAATTGCAAAGCGAAAATGCGATTATTTTTTCAACATATCGAAATAGAAATATATATTGGCATTCATAGCAATATTTTGAATTGTGAGTCATTTGCCGAGGTTAAAGAAAGAGTAGATTTATACCTCTAATTCCCCTCTGAGCCTTCATGGCCTGTTCTAGGTTGAGACATTTGTCAAGCACTGGCATTATAAAGGCCGATCATGGACTTTGCATAATATGTCAGCATTTTCTGCACGGTTTACTGGTGTTAGGATGGGAGGAGAGAGAGTGGATTGAGCTGGAATCAGGACAGAAATAATTGGCGGGCTCTTTTGAATACGGTAACATAATTTCGGTTTCCATAAATGAGGACAACTTCTTGACCAGCTGAACAAGTGTTAGCTTTTTAAATAGGACACTGCTCCACCTACTTATTTGGTTCCTGGTTTAGCCTAAACTTCCAGTTGACTATTCAATAATTACCAAACAAATTTCAGATAGCAACTGTAAATTCTGGAGCTTCGAATATAATTTAGAATATACAGTGTGTCCACAAAGTCCCTTCGGGGTTTTGATAAATTGTGGCGCGCAAATAAATTGAGCTAGCTACACGCAGTTTGTGGCAGATTACAGTGAAACTCTGGACGTTTATTACTGACCTCAGTAGACCTCGATGTGGGCTCCCTTGGTAGCACGGAGAACGTCCAGACGATATTCGAGCTCTTGCCATGTTCTGTGGAGCATGTCCGCTCGAATAGCCGAGATCGCATTCCTGATACGGGTCTTCAGGTCATCAAGTCCGTTAACTGGTGTTCGGAACACATTGCTCTTGACATAACCCCACAGGAAAAAATCCAGTGGTGTTATGTCTGGTGAACGTGGGGGCCAAGGCATTGGACCGTCTCTGCCATCCCACACAACGCGCGCGTTCCTGCACAGTCGCCATTTCACAAACAACTGACTGAGAAACGTAAAGATGGCCGCTTATGCCATCTGTTGGCGGCAAGAAAAAAACTTCCAGAGTTTCACTGTAATCTGCCGCAAACCGCATGTGGCTAGCTCAATTTGTTTGCGCGCCACAATTTTTCAAAACCCCGAAGGGACTTTGTGGACACACTGTATATAAAAGCCCGTAGAACGATCTCTCGCCTTTTTTCGTCTTTTTAAATATGAAAGGCATTTTAATTTCAAAGTTAATCTACAATGATGTCATTGGAAGTTGCTAGGCAAAGGTGACAAATGACATTACCAACTCATACATGCCATCAGAATATTTTAACTGCCAAATATCTATAAAAATATACATTATTGTTAAATAAGTATACTATAGGGCATAAAACGCCGCGCAATTAAGTCGCAGGACTGATACTGTTGCGTAAGTATTATTAGGAGCAGAAAATATATTCTAGCCGCTTTCTGCTATTTCGTATTATGGATACCAGAATTAGCGAAAAGATAGTTCTAGCCCAGTAAGTTCATCCGTAGCAGTCCGCGCGAGTAAGATATATTATTTTGTTTTCGTGGTTCACTGGGCAAACATCAAGCTTTGTTTGAAACTCGGGAATACAGACGCAGAAACACATAGAAAGCAAGAAACTCTTTATGGAAATTAAACCCTGTCTCTTATAAATAACAGCTTGTGTAAAATTTCGTCCTTTCTTTTTTCAAATGTCTTGTATTTTAAACTCTGAGAGCTCTTACAATTTCATTATATTTCAAACGAATTAATAAATCCGTGACTTTCCCTTTCATGTTTTCAAAACCCTGATGGTACAAAGGAATCAAATTATACATGTTACAATGACATTCCTGAGACTATATGTTAAGTCAATTCATTGTACACTTTTGGGGATTTAAATTGAATAAGCGGTTAGCCTATATCTAAATAGTAATAATATTCTGCGTATCATATACTGGGATTTAAGAAATTAGATAGTTTCAATATTACATTCATGCTGAGTCTGTTTTGAATGTTTTATCACCAGTGAAGTTCCCGTGATACGACGGACTGACACAATATTCAAACGCTTTTCCATAGCCTCTTTTGTCGACAGTGTCTTGCTCTTATTGCCAGCCAAGCTTTAATTCCTTCTATCGAAAGTCTGTCGTCTGTTTGTGCTACTTCTGTTGTATGCACGATACTCAACTCTTTCCTCAGTACAGAAGACAGAACATAGTCTCTGTCTGTGTTTATCGCGTCTATAGTAACTGTCAATTACAATAGGTTAATATTCATTATCGATTATTATCGACTATTATCTACACGAATGATTACCATCGATCATTATTTACTGCTATACATTATTATCTATTATCACTTACTATTATCGATACCAGTGTGACTCACTCACAAACGCACGCATTAACACGAAGCGAAGCATGTGAGGTTGACAGCAAAAGGACACAAAGCGTTAAAGTTTTCTTAATTGGTCTTTATGTAACTACAAACACAGGCGTAGAAGTTTTAGCGATTCTGAAAAATGAATCTGGTAGATAAGTTCAAGGACGTTGGACATGGTGAGTGTAATAGAGATATTTTGAAGTGATACGTTCGTGTTTAATCTCTAACTCAAATCCTTGTCTTTGAAGTGAATGTAACAACTATTCCATTACGGGAATTCCTTTCGTGTGTCAGCTTTGATCTGACCGACATGACACGTTTGGAATTCTGTTTGTCTCAACATTCCTCTTTGTGAATGTTCTAGCATGTTCTTGCAGGCTGCTATGTAATGGTGTTGCGTGAAAGTGTTTTTATGAGTGAGGAACATCTTGTCAAATACTGCATGTACGTCCATTTTGGAAACATTTGAGATATTAATGTATTAATTAACTGTGCGTGGAAAATCATCTAGTAATACAGTGAAGTGGAGTGAAGTGAAGGCAAGAAAATCGGGTGGAGGGGGGTGCCGTGAAGTGTATATAAGCGTAGTGAAGTGGAGTGAAGTGAAGGTCCTAGTGAAATGTGTGTGTACCACTTCTTCAAGATATGGATTTTTATTTTAGTATAGTATGTTTGATTCATTGTTTTTTATACCTAATTATTTTTAACTTTGATTCATCTACATTAGGTTTTTATGTTAGGCTTAGCCACTCTTTTTTGTTTGTAGTATGTGTGTTTTATTGTTTTTGTAAGTTTGTGTGTTGTGTGTTGTTTTGAGTGTTGTGTGTTATTGTAGTAACACTGTCACTGTAGTACCACTGTCACTGTAGTACCACTGTCACTGTAGTACCACTGCCACTGTAGTACCACTGTCACTGTAGTACCACTGTCACTGTAGTACCACTGTCACTGTAGTACCACTGCCACTGTAGTACCACTGTCACTGTAGTACCACTGTCACTGTAGTACCACTGTCACTGTAGTACCACTGTCACTGTAGTACCACTGTCACTGTAGTACCACTGTCACTGTAGTACCACTGTCACTGTAGTACCACTGCCACTGTAGTACCACTGTCACTGTAGTACCACTGTCACTGTAGTACCACTGTCACTGTAGTACAACTGTCACTGTAGTACCACTGTCACTGTAGTACCACTGTCACTGTAGTACCACTGTCACTGTAGTACCACTGCCACCGAGTGTAAACCCACTTGCAGTAATAGATTATATATATAAATAATGAAATATAACCATCAGGAAAAGAGAGGATATTGTAAATTGAAAGAGGAAGCACTAGATCGCACTCTGTGGAGAACTCGCTTTGGAAGAGGCTACGGACCTGTCGTAAGACAGACTGCAGAATGAATATTTATAAAATTTTGTGCTTCCACTTGTTACTTTGTGTAGAACTCCTTAATAATGGCCCAACTGAGCTGAAACATGTTGTAATTACAATAAAATAGTTTGGACATCCAAGCTTCTGTGTGGGTATAGAGTTTGTGTGCTTTAATGTATGAGGGATTATTGTATTTATGGCGACGGTAAACGTAATTACTTCATCATAGCACTGGTTGTATTACATGACGTACTTACATATGTCGACGTAATTAAATCAGCCATAAAAGGTTCTTTTGAGAAGTCTGTAGTTGCTTTGTAGTCAAGCCCCTTGTCGCTTTACTGACTGTAAATGTAACCCCAGCGTTCAGCAAAACCTATTACCGGGGCGTAACACGACCAAGTTTAATCCAGCCAGAACCTCCTAACATGTTTACAGAATTTCGTTCGGGTTAACGAATAAGATTAATGAAGACTGTAGTTTGTTTCCGCAGTCTGTATCGACAAATTCTATGATGTTAAAACAGACCTCACTACCGGGTTCTTCCGTAACCTTTTTTTCCCCTCCAGTGGCTCGACAGCCCCTTGGGGGCCTAGGCTGTGTAATGTGTTGTGGTCAAAGTCCGTTAGTCCAGGAACAGTAGGTGAGAAAATTGTTTTATTTTCTACACAAACTGGTTTTCGTTCAGTGTTGTGTAATCAAAATTAAATTCGCGTAAAAACAGGGCACAGGTGTTTTTGAACATACAAAGTAAGATCCTCACCTGCTTTATCCAGACATGTTACATTTTGTCATTTCGTATGTGTGTTGAACTAAGTTCGTGAATTACAAACATCTCGAAATGCAGAGTTACAAGTAAAAGACGCAAAGAAACCACGGACTGTTTAATTGGCAGCACATTTAGCATGTAATTTCAACCACAGGCATTCCGGTAATTTTCCGAAAAGCAAACAACAGATACAACATCAGTGAAGATTAAGGATGTTTAAAAACTTGCTGATTAGAAGTTTATTTGAAGTTAAGAAGTGGGAGGCCAAAGAAACATTACGTTAAAAAAGGCGTCATAATTTGTTGTCTTTACTAAGAACGCACGAGAGAGTTACCGAAAGAGACTATTTGGATGATCTAGGCGTAGATGAAAGGAAAATATTAACATTGATCTTGAAGGGATACGTTGCTTATAGATTAAATTAACTTGTTTAGAATATGGCCAGTGGCGATGTCTTGAGACGACGGTAATGGAAAGTCGGGTTCCATAAACGTGGATAATCTGTTGGCTAGATAAGCGGCTATCAGCTTCTGAAGAAGGATTTTGTTCAAAGGAGGTAGTTAATAGATTAATTTAGAATCTTACACAAGGTACAAGTTTGTGGTTCGAACAGGTTTTAAAATACGAGGGCTGTCCAAAAAGTATCCGACTATATTTTTTCCCGCGGTAAGTAATGGCAAAAGGGTGGGGAAACTGAGCGTAGTGGTAGAAGGGACTTTCATGCGCATGCGCAGCTGCACACCATTCCAAAACAAGCCTTCCAGGATATCTTCCAGCGATGGAAGGACCGCTGGGCTAAGTGTGTGGAGTCACAAGGGGCCTACTTTGAAGGGGATTAAGTATTGTAACCACCCAGATACAGAACTTTTTTTTCCCGGCCCAAGGTCGGATACTTTTTGGACAGACCTCGTATATGTTACAATGTACTGGACAGGTATTTATACTCAACTTTTGTAGGAAAACCTACTGGTAAGCGACCAGTTGGAAGACAGAGTTGTTGGAAAGGTAACTTAAAAAAATACGAGTTTGTGGTTCTGAGTAAAATGGAATGTACTGAGGATCTTGTCCAGTGACTGAATTTGGCATTGGCATTTGGAGAGACAGAGAAAAAAAAAGAGAAATAAATAGGCGGATAATATTAAAAGGATATGCTTATTAAGAAAGTAGATTGTAAGGGTGAAAAATGCATTGAACTGGCTCGGGATCATGTACAGTGAATATTTTAGAAACCAAGAAAGGATGAGGGAGAAGGTTTTGAGGGGGTAATTGGAAGCAACTGGCTCAGGATAAGACAAAATGACTACTTCAAAGTTTGAAGAACAGGACTGTATTAGAACCCATCGTAGGGATACTGATCTTCAGGATTGTATTAAAATTGATCTTTGGGGCAGTGATTTCATGATCATATTATGATTTTGGTCATATTGATTTTCAAGATTTTATTACAATTAATCTTACAGATATTGATTTTGAGAATGGTATGCGGTAGTACTGCTTTAGGGTCATGTGCAGTGATGGGGTTTGGCGATAAGGGATTTATTATCAGAAAATAAGTAACTCAGAAACTAACCAAATGTTCTCTCTTTTTTTGAAATACGAAACCTACAAAAGAACAGAGCACAGTGTAATATACAGTGTGTCCACAAAGTCCCTTCGGGATTTTGAAAAATTGTGGCGCGCAAACAAATTGAGCTAGCCACATGCGGTTTGCGGCAGATTACAGTGAAACTCTGGAAGTTTCTTTTTTGCCACCAACAGATGACTTGATGACCTGAAGACCCGTATCAGGAATGCGATCTCGGCTATTCCAGCGGTGTCCACAAAGTCCTTTCGGGGCTTTAAAAAATTGTGGAACGCAAACAAATTGAACTAGCCACATCCGGTTTGCGGCAGATTACAGTGAAACTCTGGAAGTTTTTTTTTTGCCACCAACAGACGACTTGATGACCTGAAGACCCGTATCAGGAATGCGATCTCGGCTATTCCAGCGGACATGCTCCACAGAACATGGCAAGAGCTCGAATATCGTCTGGACGTTCTCCGTGCTACCAAGGGAGCCCACATCGAGGTCTACTGAGGTCAGTAAAAAACTTCCAGAGTTTCACTGCAATCTGCCGTAAACCGCATGTGGGTAGCTCAATTTGTTTGCGCGCCACAATTTTTCAAAACCCCGAAGGGACTTTGTGGACACACTGTACTTGGACTCAAATCCTATCCAAACATGATGCAGTCCCTCACAAGTATGCACCTGCATACACTTCATGTGAATTGTATAATCCCTGAACATGGGGTGGGAGGGTCTATGATGATGCAACACACGTAATTTATATGCTGTGCTTGTCACTAGTAGTTGGCAAATCCTCCGTTGTTTGTGTACTGCTGGAGGATAGCTGGGTTCTACACTAACTAATCCACCTTGAATGCATGGTAATCTCCTTGTGTCCAAGTCAGTGTATTATCAATATTAGATAGACTCTTTGACAATATGGTAAGCTTATCAGATTTTACAATTGTCTATGCTTAATTGATAATCCCAGAAATCGGTTATCTATTACAGTAGATGCTTAAATAGCTATTAAACTAAACAGGAACTTCATTGGAGACTTCGTCCTTCTAGAATATGAAGGTGCTTTAGTGGATAATTGGTTATTGATAATTCGAAGGAATATAGTACCATGAAATGTAGCGAATCAAATACCCAATTACGTGACGCCGTGTCCCAGAAGAAATTAATCCTCAGTCACATCACTGTGAAAAAGTTAAGACTCGTAGGAAAATCATTGCTTTGTAAGATGTTCAATTTATATTGTAGTGTCACAATTAGTATTATATTTGTCCCTGTTTCTAAGACGACGAGAGCAGAGATGATTCTAGAAACGTCGGTATGTTCACCGTTCAAAAACCTGACTCGGCTCCTACCCTTAGGAAGTTTTAATGAAAGGGCATTAATCAAAATACCGTTACCTGCAGTTAGCACATAAAGTTAATATACAGCGTGTTTCATAGGTCCATCCGGGATTTTGAGGCTTGGCCGTGCAGTAGCAAATCCACATATAAGAGATAAAAGCATGCCAACGAATAGAGAAAATGTAAAAGTTTTTTCGTGACAGATGCGATGGCGTAGTTACCCGTTTCTCCGCTAGAAGGCAGTGGTGTGCAAACATGGCGTTTTCAGGTGAACAGGAAGCTTTTTGTGTCCTGCCCTTACTCCCGACCTTACTCCATGTAACATTTTCTTGTGGAGTTACGTTAAAGATCGTGTTTACGTGTCTCCTTTACCAAGAGATTTACCGGAGCTTCGGCTAAGAATTATGGATGCAGTTGCTACCATCGACGTTCATATGTTGGAACGTGTGTGGCAGGAGCTAGATTACAGGATTGACGTCTGTCGAGTCACCAAAGGGGAACATATTGAACATTTGTAAGGTACGTTCAAAACTTGGATATGTACTCTTTTCACTGACATGCTCTCATCCCCCGTGTGTGATTTGGCTCCTGAGCTACAGACCTCCGAAATCCCGGAGGGATTTATGAAACACTCTGTACAGAAGAATCCCATCGAGGCCGTCCTAAGAATGGTTTCTTTCGGTAGCACAAGGTAAAGGTTGACCACAGATACTTTCTTCAACAGACCTCTGAATTCCTCATCCTAAATAGTTAATTTCTTGGTGAATATATGCAATTGATAAAGCACGGTTAAATAAGTAGACATAATATCAAATAAATTTATATAAATTTATATAAAACAAATTCATTAGCGCTATGAAGTGAAAAATATGGAACAAAATTTGGTATCATCTACATAGATAGAGATTTATAAATGCATAAATTTAATTATTGCTTTGATTTTTTTTATTGCAATAAGATCCGAAAATAAACAGGTAAGTGAAGTCAGATTTATGCAGACTAACTGGCTAACAAAACAATTATCGAACCAGAAATGTAATTTTTAATTTAATGCTGAATACAGGAAACTGCAATGTCTGTAGGTACTGCCTTCTGGAAAATGAAAATTGTAGTACTTTTGAGGTTTCAATGTGGTCTTGCAGGTTAAAACACGGTGTTGTAGTTGTAGTGTTGTAGTGTGATTAGTGGGTCCCTGTCACCACGATAAGTCGGTCCCTGTCACCACGGCATGACGCGTCCTCGGATTGCGGATGGAGGAACGGCCTCCAAATATGGAGGGTAGCTGCGAATATGCAGTCGCGGACAGCCGACAAGGGGTGGTCCTCCAGCTTGGGGGTTGGGCGAGGTGCTAACAACTCCTCACCGTAAAAAATTACCATGTTACAAAACACCATACAGAGCCTCGGACCTGGACTGATTCTTTGATAGGGACAGGTGGCGGGCTCTTGTGAGTGCGGTAATGAACCTTCGGGTTCCATAAAATGCGGGGAATTTCTTGACTAGCTGACGACCTGTTAGCTTCTCAAGAAGGACTCTGCTACATGGAGTTAGTTAGTTAGTTAGTTAGTTGTAGTTCAGCAGGCGCATACAAGTACTTCGCAATGATATACTTCCTCCATCTTCAGAGGTAAAAAAAGTTAAATTTTTCCCTGTCCACGCCATGAAGATATATAAGGGAAGTATAGGTATAGTTATACTCATTTTTAACCTTGGCGCTAGATGGAGGTGAGTAGTCAACATCACGTTCCGGTCGTTTTATCCCCGAAAAAAGTACGCCGGTACCCATTGAATAGGGGGCTGGGTGGGCCCCATAATTGGTGTGGATAATTTGAAGAACAGAAAAATTTCTTATCCCTCCTGCAATTCGAACCCCGGATCGTCCAGGCCGTAGCCTCGTAATTACACTGACTACTTATCTCAGCTCCCCATCTTCTAGATAAAAATATGATTTTTGTCAGGTGCTGACCGTCTTAACCACAGGAAAGTGTCATGTGTCACAAACTTTAAAGCAACGTGGATTTTCAGTTAAAGAATTCCGAATGGGGAGAATTTTTACTAAATATTCTATATGAAAGGATTAAACTTACTCCAAAACTGCTAATATATGTATATATTAGTACATTTGGAACATATATATATTCTAACAACAAGGCATAATGAATATTACTGTAAATTATATTTATATACGTCCATTAAAATTGTTATAGACCCAGCAGTCACAATATTTAATTGCCATGCAGTTGTGCAATGTTGTATTCAGTTAACGAAACAGTTGTCATTAGAAACGTTATAGTTTTTTTTATAGACCTACAATCACATTGGGTACTAACGCAGTGTTAGAAATGTTTTTTTTGTCCTTTTTGTAATGAAAACGATTTTTAAGGGGCGTTTTATGATCCTTGTAAATTTTTAAGTTACACGTTCTGTCTACAACGTAATAAAACGAAGCAAATACATATTATTTGTATATTAACATTACGTCAGTCAACTGAAAATGTTTTCTGATTTATTTCAAAGACGATAAATATTAATAAGCAGTTTTTTTTATAATTATAAAATGCACGTTTTAGTTAGGAATAAAAATTATTTCTTGTATATAAGCCTATTAAAATTTATAATAATCCGTCCAATACGTTTCGCCATCGACAACGGGGAAAATATTACACAGTCACTTCTTCTGTAAACCGATTTTTATCATCCAAATTGATAACAATTGCGTGTGTCCTCGCATGGCCAGATTTCAAATTTCTATTATTACTTCCCGCATTTTTTGGACTAGCACCTTCCGAAGAAGACTGGCTCTGCGTTCCTTTTGCTGTTGCCACATCTGACTGCCCATCGTCAGCCGATTCCTCTTTGTCACGGTCAACACTTTTGTTACTTTCTTTCCGTTTATCAGCATCACCTTCACTGTTATGTTTATTCCTTTTCTTACCATCACCACTACTACTACTGTTTCTTGATTTACCAACATTACCTTTTCTCTTACTACGATAGCTACTACTACTACCATCACCAGAACTTTTCTTACAAGTACTCGCCATTTCAAGATCCACTCCTCTGCCATCAGCGTCGCTGACATATTCACATTCTTTGCCTTTATGACACCGTAGCTGTTGGTCACTTGTTAGGGTCACTGATGAATCTTTTAAGTAAGTTCTACCACTTGTTTCTATATTACTTCCTTCTAAGATAGTCACTGTCTTGCTTAAATTGGCAACACTGATTCGATGTGCCGTTGGTGACAGTCTTTCGCGGAGGGGAGTTTCAGAGTCAGGGCTAGAAACAAGTGAACTACATTTCGATTTTGGTGGGCTTCTTGTCTTGTTTGTGGTATCCAGTGTCACTGACCTGATACCAGCATCGTCTCTCACCACAGTGGCACACACAATTTTGTCCGTGACGACAGCCAGGACGTTGTTAAGCTTCAGATGGTCAGTGTCTGTGTGACCACCAGGTGTCTCTGCTTCGTGCGCTGTTTCATTGTAGTTTTGTTTGGCTGCCTCTTGCATTGCACTGATTTTAGCAGCCAAGTGCCTATTTCCCAGTCTCATGTTCTTTTCTTTCAGTTGTTCAAGCTGTGTGTACAAACGCTGAAACTCCTCCTGGAAAACAAACAGCCAAATATTACAAAAGTTTCAAAAATATTTAAACATAAAAGATAAAGGTAAACGTCTCCCTAGAACAGGCCATGAAGGCCCAGAGGGGGAGTAGAGGTATAGCTCTACTCTTTCTTTAACCCCGGCGCTAGATGGGGTGGGTGGTCAACGCCACGCCCCGACCGCTTTACCCCCGGGAAAGAGACCCGGTACCCATTGTACAGGAGGCAGGGTGGGCCCCAGGGTCGGTCTGGATGGGTGAGGAAAATCTCGCCACCACCGGGATTCGATCCCCGGACCGTCCACCCCGTAGCGAGTCGCTATTCCGTCTGAGCTATCCGGGCCCGAACATTTAACCATTGGTAAGGCAAAATTTGAGTTTTAAAGAAACTTAAAGAACTTATATTTCCTGTGAGATTTGAGGTACCCACGGTGGTGGCTAACGAGAAAACAATTTTTTATGTAAATACATGAATAATAATATAATAATAATAAACCGGACATTATAATTGTGGTAATGAAAAAGGAATATGTATATTAATAAATATTGCAATTTCGGGAGACAGAAATATGATCAAGAGAGAAGGCGAGAAGATTCTAAAATATAAAGACTTTACAATAGAAATACAGCGCATGTGCAATGTACAAACAAAAGAGATACCAGTAATAATAGGGGCAACTGTAACATCTCAACATCACTCACAAAATACCTCAGCAACATACCTCCAAACACATCAAGTAACTACAGCAAACAGCTATACTGGTACTGCACACGTACTGCGGGAAGTACTGGTGTAAAGTACAGAACAATGAGCGTGGGAAATAGCATTACATGTAGCATAAACTGTAACTACAGAATGGCTGTAACACTGTGTACTGTATAAGTAACTTTTACATCTCAACATCACTCACAAAATACCTCAGCAACATACCTCCAAAGCACATCAAGTAACTACAGCAAACAGCCATACTGGTACTGCACATATACTGCGGGAAGTACTGGTGTAAAGTACAGAACATTGAGCGTGGGAAATAGCATTACATGTAGCATAAACTGTAACTACAGAATGGCTGTAACACTCTGTACTGTATAAGTAACTTTTACATCTCAACATCACTCACAAAATACCTCAGCAACATACCTCCAAAGCACATCAAGTAACTACAGCAAACAGCTATACTGACACTGCACATATACTGCGGGAAGTACTGGTGTAAAGTACAGAACATTGAGCGTGGGAAATAGCATTACATGTACCGTATATTGTAACTACAGAATGGCTGTAACACTGTATAGTGTATAAGTAACTTTTACATCTCAACATCACTCACAAAATACCTCAGCAACATACCTCCAAAGCACATCAAGTAACTACAGCAAACAGCTATACTGACACTGCACATATACTGCGGGAAGTACTGGTGTAAAGTACAGAACATTGAGCGTGGGAAATAGCATTACATGTACCGTATATTGTAACTACAGAATGGCTGTAACACTGTATAGTGTATAAGTAACTTTTACATCTCAACATCACTCACAAAACACCTCAGCAACATACCTCACAAGCACATCAAGTAACTACAGCAAACAGCCATACTGACACTGCACACGTACTGCGGGAAGTACTGGTGTAAAGTACAGAACATTGAGCGTGGGAAATAGCATTACATGTAGCATAAACTGTAACTACAGAATGGCTGTAACACTGTGTACTGTATAAGTAACTTTTACATCTCAACATCACTCACAAAACACCTCAGCCACACACCTCCAAAGCACATCAAGTAACTACAGCAAACAGCCATACTGACACTGCACATATACTGCAGGAAGTACTGGTGTAAAGTACAGAACACTGAGCGTGGGATATAGCATTACATGTACCGTATATTGTAACTACAGAATACCAGGAACATCAAGTACCCTAAAAACGTGGTTTTTTAGGTATATAATAGCGAATATCCTGTATAAAGTTGATAACATAGATACTAATAATAACAATAGTAACATATTTAATGTTTATTTAGCATTATTAAGTTAACAAATAATTAAGAAAAATTAATTTCTTGTCCCAGATAGAGTTGTGTAGCTAGTGACGGCATTAGCAGCTGAGGCAAATCTCGCAGAAAGGAAGCTGCGGCACGAGAAACAAGAAAATAGAAACTCGCAACAATATTTCCCTCCCTTTTCTATGGCTCGACAGCCCCTTGGGGGCCTAGGCTTCCTCGTTTCGTCGAAGCTTCACGATCACACACTTTAGACACACCACAGTCGGTAGGACTCCTCTGGACGAGTGATCAGCCCGTCGCAGAGACCTCTACCTGACAACACACAACACTCACAACAGACAGACATCCATGCCCCTGGTGGGATTCGAACCCGCAATCCCAGCAAGCGAACGGCCGAAAAAATGATGAGTCAGAAAGTAAGTAAAAATAAATTTACTCTAATTATGGTCCAGATTTTTGATCACGAGATTAAGAAATATATAACAATTGTTTCCTAAGTGAAAAAACAATTAAATGAGACGCAAATTATATGGTTTAATGCAGCTCATATTTTTCTAGTGAAATATCACTATTTTTTTCAACTTAATCACCGAGTATGTTGTGTTTTGCCCCACTTCGGAACGATTTTAAAAATCACGTCACTGTAGAACTCGGTTAGCTGCATTAGAAACAAGTCACAAGTATCCATTTCACTTTTTCATTATTGTGGTAAGTGGTAAGATGAGAATTATGCATCACTGCGCTCGCGGTATTTGAATAAGTCAGCTACATTGAACTGTGTAATGACTTCCTGTTTGCTTTTCATAACCTAGATAACCCTGTATATCGAAAGTCCCTCGTAACAATGGCAATACGTGTCACGTGACATTTGCTGCTTCATAGTCCCCATAAAGACTCAGACATATAACATAACATAGGATGACTTCCACTGTCTCCTGTCCACAGAGGGCACTGCCCATAAACATAAACGACCAAAATATATTGTAATCCAGCTCACCATCCAAAATAGTGTTTTCTTGTAATTTTTTTCACTAATATTATTGTCATATTTTTTTTGTACTTATAACTTTAAATTTCATGTAATCATTTTAGTTAAATTGGTTACAGGTACAATGTTTGTTATGTCCCTTGTACATTGTTCATAATGTTAATTGTAATCTTCAATAAATTAGAAAAAAGGGTACTGTCACCTTCTTTCACCAAACATTCGTGGGACTTTTAATCCTATTATTAATGGAATCCAAAATGTTGGCTTCATTTGATGCTGGTGCTGTTGTAACAATTGACAGGTCGTTGCAATAAATTCGAAATATTTATTTCGGTAATATACTCTACCGGTCGACCTCGGTGGACTAGTGGTTAGCGTGCTCGCCACTGGACCCAAGGTTCGCGGGTTCGATCCCGACCGAGGTCGATGGATTTTTAAGGATGATAAAAATCCGGAGCACCACTTCCTTCGGAGGGGAAGTAAAGCCGTCGGTCCCATGTCGTAGATTTACGGCATATAAAAGAACCTTACGGGCATGAATAAAAATGTTGCGTAAGCCAAATTGCCTCCATTTCTCATCCAAGTCTCCTGACTGCCTGCCAGATGGCTCTGGCGTGCACATCAGGATCGATAGAACACTAAGCGCGGCTAGCTGGCCGGTCACCAGCTGCCATGAATGCGCATGACTTAGTAACCTCGACAAGAGGAGGCAAGAGGAGGCCCAGGCCCATACAGGGCTGTTGAGCCAAGAATTATTATTAATATACTCTACCTGTGTGAGTATCCCAATGAATTACAGGAGTTGACTGGTTAACGTGTCTGAGAATATGTTGTGCCATGGTCAAATAGTTTGGCGACGCGCGCACTATACGTATTTACGTTCTCCTTCTCCGACTAACCGTGCTACATGTTTCTTTCACCATCCGCACAAACTTATTTTTTGGCCTGATACACACCAAGTCAGCATCGAAATTCGGCAGGTCGATTATCATATCAGGGCCCCTGCCTTGTGGTGTAAGGTGAATAATTTTAAAGTTCTTTGCCTTTGGGTTTTTGACTGCCCACAAAAAAACTCTCTTTGTTTTTTGGTTTGTTTTGTTACATTTCCCTTTTGTAATGGGGCATGTAACTTATTTGTTAAAATATTGGAATCCATTTTGATATATGGAACTAGAGTCGCATAATTATAAATATAATTTAACATTCTCAAAACTTTTGTTTTATAATTATCAATGAAGTTACTGCTGTCGTTTCATTATATGTTGCTTGGACCATCAATATTTTCCATAGCGTTTGTTTTCTTGGAGTAGGGGACAAACTGCAATAAGGTGGTGAGAAATTCAAAAGATGTTTTGTTGAAGTGACGCACAGTTCTTTCACAGAATGGTGAGCTCTGGGCGGTCGTGGTCAAGAATGGGCCCCTCTCACCTGCCAGTCAATATCGTAATTTGGATTGGTGTACTGGAGGGAGAGCGGGGCATATCTTGAGCCACGCCCACTCTGAGCTGAAAATTCTGGTAATGACGTATATTTCAGTACATACCTGAACGTCCATGTCTGTCAGTTTGGCGTATTCCTGTATGCCTGCTGTAGATGAGTTCGTAGATGGGAGGCACTGGGAGTTGCCTGACCTTGGCTTAGACAGGAACTTAGCCGCTTGTGTTTTCGTGATGACGCTTGAACTCTCTTCAGACTTCCCATGTCCCTTAAATACCATATAGGCCTGGAACAAAATGCAGTTTTTACATAAGTTGGAACACTCCAAGACAAGATTCTAGCAGCTACTATTTTTAACAGGAATTAGCCATTTAACGCCCATTGGTTACTTTATATACCGCCAGGTTTTACATTCAGAAATTCTACTTCCTGCAGAGAATGTACAGGGCATACACAAAAGAATGGTGCGACTTCAATAGTATTCACTATTGAAACCGCACCATTCTTTTGTGTATACCCTGTACTTCTGTGCTCTGTATGGTTCTCAGAACGCGCATTAACTGAGTTGTTTTCATAACCCAGAGGGAGTGTTTACTGAGCGGTACAAACTGATTTCTAAATGTTAGAAGAAAGTAGTGCTTCGAAATGTTAATGGGACCTCAAAAATTAAAAAAGTAATAATTATTCAAATTTATGTTATGAAACTCCGGTTCTTATCTTACGGGAGGTGACGCCGTGTAGTGTGAGAGCACATGCCTGCTGACTTAATTTCAGGAATAATAATGAGATTAATTCTCTCATATACCGCGAAGATGGAGGCAGCATAATCCTCCGAAGCAAAGTAAAGAGCTACGAGATTACATGGTACCAAATCGCTCAATACCGTGACCTTCATAGGCACCGCTGGGATAATCAAATTTCACATAGATTTGGGATTTTCAAGAACAAAGTGCTAATAGCACTTGGAGCTTAGACAGAGAGGGTGGAGAAAAATTATGTAAACTTGTATGTGGAATTATTATAGCGGCTGAATAAGGCTGGGAAGGATATGTAGCATGCATGGGATAGCAGATCGCATGCAATACTTTGACACGCACTAAGAAAAGTATATTTTAAGGCATGTCCAAGGCATTAACAAGAATTATGAAACACATTCTTTAAAAACTTTTACAACCAATCAGTTTTGTGTACGTCGTAATATGGGCCGCGATAGCTCAGCCGGTATAGCCACTCGCCACGGGCTGGACGGTCTGGGGATTGAATCTCGAAGGGGGCAAGTTTTTCCGCACCCGTCCTGACCGGCCCTGGGGCCCACCCAGTCTCCCGTAAACTGGGTACCGGGTCTCTTTCCGGAGGTAAAGCGGCCGGGGTGTCGTGTTGACCACCCACCCACATCTAGCGCAGAGGTTAAAGAAAGAGTAGTGTTATACCTCTACTCCCCGTCTGGGCCTTCATGGACTGTTCTAGCGTGAAATTTACCTGTATATTTACCTCATAATATCGCCATTGTAAAGTCATTATATATATTACGTTAATTTGAAAAAAATCAGGGAGAACAAAATGTGTGGGTCATGTGGTACTTCCTGAGAGGAGTGTATATAAAATTTTGGTCAAAACTTGAAGGTAAAGAACAATTCAAGAAAATCAAATTAATTAAATAGACCAACCAATGCACTATTTGACTACTGTAATGTAGTGTCTTTCTTACACAACCCTACACGTGTTTCGGACCTAGGTCCATCTTCAGGGGGTCTCAATATTGTTAAAACTACTAAAACAAGCACATGTCTAGACGAACGTACAACACTCGCATACCACTATTGTGTTGTACGTTCGTCTAAACATGTGCTTGTCTTAGTAGTTTTAACAATATTGAGACCCCCTGAAGATGGACCTAAGTCCGAAACACGTGTAGGGTTGTGTAAGAAAGACACTACATTATAGTAGTTAAATAGTGCATTGGTTGGTCTATTTAATTAATTTGATTCATAGAAATGCACGGTGATAACAGTGTGACATTCAATAAAATGTTACACATATCACAAAATAATATTATTAGTGTGTCAGTATTAGATATACTATCATGTCGCACAGGATAGGGTCCATGTGCGGGTTATTTTGTGTCAGGAGATGCAATTTACTGTCAAGTTTCACTGATGTGTACATTATTTGATAATGATTTTAAGAAAGTAGCCTGGATTAACGGAGGTAAATGAAAATATTTATGAACAGTAGTTGTTAAACAGTGCGAGTTGTTTAAATAAAAATTATGATATAATTTATTTTCGTATTTCTTTCAGTAAAACAGGCAGCCAATAGATAAACTTAGTTCTTAGATTTTTATGTACTGAAGATGGGAGATTTGTGCATAGATTATACCTCATGAGATAATTATTTAAAACTACTTAATCATTTCGCAGAAGATTCTTGTGCAGAAACATCTGACTATACTTCATGAGATACTTTGCAGAAACATCTGACTATACTTTCTGAGATACTTTGCAGAAACATCTGACTATACTTTCTGAGATACTTTGCAGGAACAACAGATTATACGTCAAGAGATACTTTGCAGAAACATCTGACTATACTTTCTGAGATACTTTCAGAACAGATATACATGTTGACTATACTCTGAGATACTTTGCAGGAACAACAGATTATACGTCAAGAGATACTTTGCAGAAACATCTGACTATACTTTCTGAGATACTTTGCAGGAACAACAGATTATACGTCAAGAGATACTTTGCAGAAACATCTGACTATACTTTCTGAGATACTTTGCAGGAACAACAGATTATACGTCAAGAGATACTTTGCAGAAACATCTGATTATATTTCATGAGATACTTTGTAGGAACAGCTGATTATACTTCATGAGATATTTTGTAGAAACATCTGATTATACTTCATGAGCTATTTGTGCACACATGTCTAATTATAACTCACGAATCGTTGTGAATTTTCGAAAAATGTTTCTGTATTGTAATTAGTTAGATTTTAACCTTAAACGATGTTGAATTCATTTCATTTATTTCAGAAACAATGCGAAAACATCAGGTTTAATTATTTGGCAAGTGGTAACCGTCTCAACCAAGTTACTTCGTGTTATTCTTAATCTGACATTTCGGTGACCCAAACTGGTAACGTGACCCAAAAACCACAATACGTGAGTGACATAATAATGGTGGCAATATTGAAGTATCGATCTGTGATGCTCCTATGGGAATAGAGAGATTGAACACGTGCGATGATAAATCCAAACTGTAGATTACATATCACATGTGTCCTCTAAATTGCAAGCTAGCATCTCAGCTAACACTGTCTCTGTAAGCATGAATGATCTCAAGGCTTGCACACGCATGAAAGGCAAAATTAAACGTCCTTAAGGAAAAGGATAATTCTTCGTGTACTGAAATCTAGAAGACTATCATAGGTGGATATGTAGCTGGCACGAGGGATTAAAAAAGGCGTAGAAAATTTTGTTTGGAAACCTCAAGAATATGAATAAGTACTGATAAATTCATGGGCTAATTTATTAATGTCTTCCTACAACACAAGTTACGTAACGTTGAAGTGGTGAGATATTTTGAAGCACATTCCTGGAAGATTAACCGGGCAAAATGCAGTAAGAATAGCGAGTAAGGAAACGGAGATTAGAAATCGTCTGGAATAATAATATTGAGAATTTAACACAAAGAGTTAATGATGATGGATGTTACGGAAATGGTTTGTGGGTATCGCATATGAATTAAACACTCATTAATAGGAAGTAGCGAACAGCACGAGTTTGAGAACAAACAGATAATAGAAATAGATATTTTAATTTACAAAAAGTGGAGAGACAACCTGAGTGTCTGATCTTCTTGCGCTAAAAATGAGATAACTAACTAACTAACTCCATGGAGCACAGTCCTTCTTGAGAAGCTAACAGGTCGTCAGCTAGTCAAGAAATTCCCCGCGTTTTATGGAACCCGAAGGTTCATTACCGCACTCACAAGAGCCCGCCTTTTTTTGACCGAGGCTCTGTATAGTGTTTCGTAACATGGTAATTTTTTTACGGTGAGGAGTTGTTAGCACCTCGCCCAACCCCCAAGCTGGAGGACCACCCCTTGTCGGCTGTCCGCGACTGCATATTCGCAGCTACCCTCCATATTCGGAGGCCGTGCAAAAACATCTAGTTGTACATGAAGAAGTGTTTGTGCGCAGACGTAATTATAAGTCGTTCGATATTTATGCAAGACAGTCTAATTATACTTCTTGAGAAATTTATAGAGAAATATCTAATTATATACCTCTTGAGATATGTATGCAGGAACATTAGGTAACCTCATAAAATATTCATGTAGGAACATCTAATTATAACTTATGAGATATTTGTGCAGCAACATCTAATTATAACTCATGAGCTATTTGTACAGAAATATCTAATTATACCCCATGAGATATTTATGCAGAAACATTTAATTAAACCTAATGAGATAGTTTTGTGCAGCGACATCTAATTATACGTTATGAGATTTTTGTGCATAAACGTCTAATTGTATCTTACGCGATACTTGTTCAGACATACCTAACTACACGTCTTCAAATACTTGTGAGGGAATATATAATTACAATCTCATGAGCTACTTGTGAAGTGATATCTATTATACCTTAAGAGACAATTGTGTAAAAATATAATTTTTTTTTTTGCGATTATGATAAAATTGTGCTAAAACATTTAATTTATCTCATAATAGAAAGTTACAATAAAACTGTATTATTACTTTTCGAATTGATATTAGGACTCACGCATAAATCTTAATTAAAATAGCAAATATTAGTAACTTTTGTTCTGAAAGTCTACTTTATGGCAGGCACGAGACTAATCAGTCTATGGAAGCAATTTTGATTAAACTTTCCGATATATTTCCATGTCGCAAATGCCAATAATGCGGCAGTGGGCCGGTCACTCACTGCCGCAAATGCACAAAGACCAAGTAACCTCGGAAAGAGGAGGCCCAAGCCCATATAGGGCTGTCGAGCCACGGTTATTATTATTATTATTATTATTATAAATGCCAATAATCCCATATTAAGCGTTTGGAGTTTGTGTTAATATGACACAGCATAAATTGCAGTGAAAGCGAGTGTTCCGAAGGATTCTGGATGACAGTTACTGCAAATGTGGGTCTGTGCTCCAGACAGCAGAATGTACTTTGCACACATTAATATCGTTCTAAAATTGTAACAACAAAGATCCTTTGTACATTTAATTTTACTTTCATCGATGGACGTGCATTACCAATTATTTTTGCGTTTTTACCAGCTTTATAATAATTACAACATATAACGTATAGTATCACACATATCCAAAAGCTTATTTTCAAATATTGGTGTATAAAATTTGCCATTAAACGTAAGAAATAAAATAAATATTATATGCACATAAAAAGGGAAAATTCTTATATATAATTAATATATATTATATATATAATTAAACTTACAATTATGAAGCTAAATACTCAAAAACAAATTATTCAATATATAAATAAGTTAACATGCTCGATCACCTCATCTGTGAGAAGTTAGAACGATAAGATGTTTAACGTTTACACAGCGGTAAAGCCTCAGACTGTAGTCTTTTCTGATATAACTACGTGTAGTCTGGTAGATACGGTAGGTACAAAAGTTTTGTGAAATGGACCGTCTATCCTGAAGATACAGAAAGTCCCCGACTTACGTCAGTGGATCGTTCCGCAACCCTATGCGTAAATCGATTTTTACGTAACTCGGAGCCATGTTTTATTATATATCTTATACACAATAATAATAATTGATATAATAATAATAATTTTAATAACAATTAATAAAAAATACATAATAATAATTAATAATCGATACTGGAGTCACTGTCGTATTCAATTGAGGCAGAGGCAAGTATGCGTGTGGTGGTGGTAGTGGCACAAGATGTTTTTTACGTAAGTCCGGATCTACGCATGTCGGAGCTACGTACGTCGGGGTCCGTCTGTATATGCAGCCTCCAAAAGTACAGTAGAGCTACCATAACACAGCTGTGGCTCTTACCTTGCTACCGAAGATGAGGCAAAGCAGCAATGTAACGGTGAGTTGTGTGTGGCAGAAGAAAATGATGTACAGCAGGTCTGGATTAGCGGGCTTCTGCAGGAACAGCCTGAAGCAGGCAGACATAGAGGCATTAACAGTCAGAAATTCAGAAATCCAAAAGCAAATGCAGAGTAGCGAAATAGTCACTAGGTACTACCTTTCTGTTAAACATCAAATGTCAAGTGGATTTTGCATCACCCTGTATAAGTTCTGGGAGGAACATGTGACACATGTAGCCCATTAGTTTCGTGATGCTAGTAAGACATAACTACACGTAGCACAGTCATTCTTGAGAAGCTAACTGTTCCTTAGCTAGTCAAAAAATTCCCCACACTTCACGGAACACGAGGGAAAAATATTTACTACAGCTTGTCACTTGTCAATATCCTGAGACAAAAATATTAATATCGTGCCACCACATTACGTTTATACAAATTTTGATTTTAATATTAACTTTTCATCTTAGTCTAGGTCCTCCAAGTCGTCCATTTCCTTCAGGTTTACTCTCTTGAATCCTGTATAAATTTCTCTTCCACCTATACGTGCCATATGTCCCGCCCATCTCATCCTCCCTGATATTGTAAGGTAATGGTAAGAAATACGAATCACAGAGCTCGCCATTATGCCACTTCACCCAGTCTCTTACCACGTCCTCCCTCTAGGTCCAGATATTTTCCTCAGCACCATATTCTCCAGCAAACTCGGCTTATTTACTTACCTTAATTTGAAGATAAATTTCACACATATAATGCAAAAAGCAAAGATACAGTCCTATATACATTTTAATCCTTAAGTTTTTAGTTTTTCCAAAAATTAAAGAATAAAATATGAAGAAATAAATCTTTCCTGTTGTTATTTATGGGTATAAAACTTGGTCTCTTACATTGCGGTAGAAACATAGGCTAAGGATTTTAAAGTTACCCATTCCGTGCATTTCGGATCAATGTAATCGTTTATTAAACCAAAAAAATACACAATATCAAATACATATAAATTACAAATACACTATTTGGAGTATTGTCGTTATTATTTATATGTATTTGATATTATGTATTTGCTTGATTTAATAAATGATTACATAGGCTGAGGGAGTTCGAGAATGAGGTGCTGAGAGAGACATCTCGGCCTAAGAGGGACGAGGTAACAGGGGAGTGGAGAAGACTACATAATGAGGAGCTTTACGACCTGTACTCCTCACCAAACATTATTCGGTTGATCAAATCAAGAAGAATAAGATAGGAGGTGCATGTGGCACGTATGGGGACAGGAGAGTTGCATACAGGATTTTGTGTGGGAGACATGATGGAAAGAGACCACTTGAAAGACCTAAGCATAGATGGGAGTATAATATTAAAATACATCTTCAAGAAGCGGGATGGGGAGGGATAGAATGGATTTATCTGGGTCAGGTTAAGGACAGGTGGCGGGCGTTTTTGAATGTGGTAATGAACCTTCGGGATACATACAATGTGGGGAATTTCTTGACTAGCTGGGGACCTGTTAGCTTCTCAAGAAGGACTCTGCTACATGGAGTTAGTTAGTTAGTTTGTTAGTTAGTTATGTTTTAATTTGCTACAAGAAAGGCAATCTGCGACGAGCTGGTCCCTCGTCCAGAGGAGGTCTACCGAGTGTGGTGTGTCTGAGTGTGATCGTGAAGGCTCGAAAAATGAGGCGGCCTAGGCCCCCAAGGGGCTGTCGAGCCATTGGAAAAAAAAAAACAAGGAAGGAAATTTTCCGGACCGAATGTTAGTAGGCATTTCCTGAATGTAGTCTCTTATCAATATCATCTGGAGTGTAATTCGTTGAGTATTTGTCATAGCAAAAACATTTATAAGAGAACATTTAGAGTAACTGAAGCACACAGCTTATGTCCAAAATACTTTGCCGGTGCGTCTTAGAAGCTCGTCGTAAGTGTTCCACTATTGACACGTTGTAATTTCGGAGACTTGAGGTCACTATTGTCTTGTGAGGCGTAGCACCATGTAATCTAGTAAAAGCGTGCTAGCGCTTCCAAGGATTTTGTTGGCGATGGAGGCAGCAGGAGTTTCCCAAACGTCGTTATACCCCGCCCCACTACACAGCTGCTCACATTACTGAATTATCACTATAATAATCTTAATGTAGAACATGGGAGGATAATATTAAAGTGGATCTTCAGGAAGTGGGATGGGGAGCATGGACTGGATTGATATGGCTCAGGATAGGGACAGGTGGCGGGCTGTTGTGAGCGCGGTAATGAACCTTCGGGTTCCATAAAACGTGGGGAATTTCTTGACTTGCTGACGACCTGTTAGCTTCTCATGAAGGACTGTGCTACATGGAGTTAGTTAGTTAGTTAGTTAAGGTAGAACATCCCCGTTGGTGTAATTATGAAGTGTATATCTTATTAGTGCCGATCCCAGTGGCCGCGCGGTTTAATGCTTGGGTCTACGGCCGCTCGCTTGCTGGGATTGCGGGTTCGAATTCCACCGGGGGCATGGATGTCTGTCTGTTGTGAGTGTTGTATGTTGTCAGGTAGAGGTCTCTGCGACGGGCTGATCACTCGTCCAGAGGAGTCCTACTGAGTGTGGTGTGTCTAAAGTGTGTGATCGTGAAGCCTTGATAATGAGGAGGCCTAGGCCCCCAAGGGGCTGTCGAGCCATAGGAAAAAAGAAAAAAAAATTTATTAGTTCGTCAGTCACGCTCAACAAGCTGTATTATACACGTTTTTACTTGGCAGCTAGTTTCGGCTGGGTAAAGAGCCATCATCAGGCCATTAACAAGAACTATATATATATATGTTATATATATGTTATACGAAGGAGATGTCCCCCCCTACATAATGAATAATTGTAATTTACGGGTTTTCTCTAATATCTTCATTATGTTTATACCACTCCATTATGATACATGCATTATATAACACAGTTTTAATAAATATTTCCTTCTGGTGACAATTTAATAGATTTAAAGAAAGTTTTGAATACACTTCAAATGAAAAGAACAAAATTTGTGACTGGAAATGGAATGAAATATTATTTTATATAGTCATCCTTACGACATCACGTGACACAAATCTGTCATCATTTAATAAAATGCACATCATTAAATGGGCCGTGCCATGGCTCAGGCAGTTAGTCGTTGCCGCGGAGGACTGGGTTCGATCCCAGGCCAGTCCATGTGAGATTTGTGGTGGACACAGATAAACTGGGACAGGTTTTTCTTCGCGTACTGCAGTTTCTCCCTGTCGGCACTGTTCCATCAATGCTCCATATTCATTAATCCATCCGTAACGCGATGCTAAAGGCCTATCATCTTAGCACAGCAGAACATCCTTAAATAACACTTTGTAATAAAGATACCAAATAACGTATGTGAGGAAAATAGTATCGTGGCGTAAAAAAAGGTAAATTTCTCCCTATAACAGGCCATGAACGCCCAGAGGGGAGTAGAGGTATAGCTCTAGTCTTTTTTTAACCTCGGCGTTAGATGGGGGTGGGTGGTCAACGTCACGCCCCGGCCGTATTGTACGTTAATTTTGTACTTTTCTGAAAATGTTACCAGAGTGTTATCTTCAATTAGTACGTATTAATAAGCACCGGCCGATAAAGCTCGTTGAAATGCAATGGGAAATCATTTCATTTATATCATCCTTCTCACCTCTTCCTTGTTCTCCATTATTATTGTCGCATTTCTTCCTTTTCCTTCCTAACTCTGATCCTTAAAACGGTGAATTAAGTAACATATTCATCCTCGAGATGGAACTATATATCATAGACTATCATAGAGCGACTCCTAATATTAATAAATATTTTAACATAAAAATATTATAAATAAATTAAAGTTACATATTATTTCAAAACAGTAAAATATTTTGTTATTTAAGTTAGAGCAGAGAGGAAGAATTATTTTACTTCTAAGCCTGGGTTTTTTTTACGTGATGTGAAGATCTCGTGACAAAGGAGAGAGATAATATTTTTTTTTAATTTTCCTTATGGAAGGATTATGAATGAACATAACAAATATAGGGATCTCAGTAAGTCATGACGGACAAGCGAGCAAAGAGTAAATCCATAGTAACAAGTAAAAGAAGAAAGAAAAAAAAAAACATAACGATAAGGGATGTAATAACGACAGCGGGAAGCCTAGTAGAGTTAGCAAATTTTTATTATAACAGTCACAAAACGAGTCAGTACTTATTTTCTTGAAATACAGGGTGATTCAAGAGGAAAGGTCAATACTTTGGGAGGTGATAATATCGGTGATTGTGATAAAATTTCATATGAACATGAGTCTAATTCTGAATAGTTAACGAGATAGAGCTGTCTGAATCTACAAATACAAAATGCATTGTGAAGGGTAATAAAGAGAAATTACTTACTGTTAATTTTATTTTACAAGTAATTTTAAATTAATTTTTAAATGGCCAATTTGTTACACAGAAATGACTAATGTTACAGCTCACAACAAAAGTTCCAAAATCCCACGGCCAACCTCAATACACTTTGCAACTCGTGTGCTAAGATCGCGTGTTGTTCGTCTGAGTTGATCTTCACGTTTATGCATACAGCAGCATCCAAAATGCGAGCGAGCAATTCGTCTGTGTATCCACCTTTGTTTTGTAAACTTCGCTCTTCAACCAACCCCACAAACAAAAATCTAACGGATTCAAACGCCAGATAAAAGCGCTCTATCTCGGCAGCTATTCAGAAGTAGACACACGTTCAAACAACTTTCTTTTCTCACAATGACCGATACTATCACCTTCAAACATATTTACCTCTCCCCTTGAAACACCCTGTAGAGAAGAAGGCAATATTTTTTCAATAAAGAAAGCTGCGGTAAAGATGCTGGTTGGTCGGAATAAAGACTAATTAACTGATGAGGTCATTTGTGACACTTCTGTGTTCTCTTAACGTTTGCAGATTAATTACTGTGAAGGCGACAATTTTTTTTTTAGTCATACTCTTCTACCTACTCCGGTTTCCCGTTTCAGTATCGAGGTTTGGAATTCTTTTGATCACACTGAGAGACACACCACAGTCGGTAGGACTCCTCTGGACGAGGGATCGGCTCGTCGCAGAGGACTCTACCTGACAACAACACACAACACTCACAAGAGACAAACATCCATGCCCCCGGTGGGATTTTTTTTTTGTATTCTTTCCTGGGGGTTTTTCCCCTTTGATCCATTTTTTACTGTTTTTAGTCCTTTTTGTCCTTTATGCCACTTATGTTCCATACTACTGTCCTACAAACACAACAACACAAATATCCATGCCCCCGGTGGGATTCGAACCCACGATCCTAGTAAGCGAGCGGCCGTAGATCGACGCCTTTGACCGCACGCCCACTGGGATCGGCGAAGGCGACAATAAGTGACCAATTACCTGCACAAACCGACAGATTAATACCTCGTGGTGATCACTTAAAATTTCATCTCTGAGTTTCTAATCGCTCTGTTTGCGAAATCTGTAACATGTAATTGTACAAAAATCCATCTACCAGCGCTGTTTGTTCATTTTATAATATTCTATTAGATCGTACCGTGATTAAGTGTTCCGACGTTTCGGAAGGACGTACTACATAGTACTTCCAAATTCAGGGTGACTGAATTGTCTTTCCAGAATGCTGAAGTTACACGGAGGAAAATATTTTGTCATTTTTCTTTTATGCGTCCATTTCTATTTGCTTAAACTAGTAAATAAATTATCCGCACATATTTTACGATTAAAGTTTCAAAGACTAAGATTAATCTAAATTATAATCATATTTAAATAATAAGTTCGTACCGCGCAGTAAACACACACCTTATCGGTTATAAAAACCAGTTACTTAATGTTGTACAGTGAAATAATCGCTGTTTGTTCTGAGATCCACACAAAACACATAAATACAGTCCGTACCGCGCAGTAAACACACTCCGTCTCAGTTATACAAACCAGTCAGTTAATGTTGTACAGTGAAATAATCGCTGTTTGTTCTGAGATCCACACAAAACACATAAATACAGTCCGTACCGCGCAGTAAACACACTCCGTCTCAGTTATACAAACCAGTCAGTTAATGTTGTACAGTGAAATAATCGCTGTTTGTTCTGAGATCCACACAAAACACATAAATACAGTCCGTACCGCGCAGTAAACACACTCCGTCTCAGTTATACAAACCAGTCAGTTAATGCTGTACAGTGAAATAATCGCTGTTTGTTCTGAGATCCACACAAAACACATAAATACAGTCCGTACCGCGCAGTAAACACACTCCGTCTCAGTTATACAAACCAGTCAGTTAATGCTGTACAGTGAAATAATCGCTGTTTGTTCTGAGATCCACACAAAACACATAAATACAGTCCGTACCGCGCAGTAAACACACTCCGTCTCAGTTATACAAACCAGTCAGTTAATGTTGTACAGTGAAATAATCGCTGTTTGTTCTGAGATCCACACAAAACACATAAATACAGTCCGTACCGCGCAGTAAACACACTCCGTCTCAGTTATACAAACCAGTCAGTTAATGCTGTACAGTGAAATAATCGTTGTTTGTTCTGAGATCCACACAAAACACATAAATACAGTCCGTACCGCGCAGTAAACACACTCCGTCTCAGTTATACAAACCAGTCAGTTAATGTTGTACAGTGAAATAATCGCTGTTTGTTCTGAGATCCACACAAAACACATAAATACAGTCC
This sequence comes from Reticulitermes speratus, assembly GCA_021186555.1. NCBI lineage: Eukaryota > Metazoa > Arthropoda > Insecta > Blattodea > Rhinotermitidae > Reticulitermes > Reticulitermes speratus. The sequence goes on along the minus strand of JAJKFL010000014.1, from coordinate 41,927,409 downwards.
GTACCGCGCAGTAAACACACTCCGTCTCAGTTATACAAACCAGTCAGTTAATGCTGTACAGTGAAATAATCGTTGTTTGTTCTGAGATCCACACAAAACACATAAATACAGTCCGTACCGCGCAGTAAACACACTCCGTCTCAGTTATACAAACCAGTCAGTTAATGCTGTACAGTGAAATAATCGCTGTTTGTTCTGAGATCCACACAAAACATATAAATACAGTCCGTACCGCGCAGTAAACACACTCCGTCTCAGTTATACAAACCAGTCAGTTAATGTTGTACAGTGAAATAATCGCTGTTTGTTCTGAGATCCACACAAAACACATAAATACAGTCCGTACCGCGCAGTAAACACACTCCGTCTCAGTTATACAAACCAGTCAGTTAATGTTGTACAGTGAAATAATCGCTGTTTGTTCTGAGATCCACACAAAACACATAAATACAGTCCGTACCGCGCAGTAAACACACACCTTATCGGTTATAAAAACCAGTTACTTAATGCTGTGTGGGGAAAATAATAGCTGTTTGTTCTAAAAATACGTACAAAACTCATAAATGTACTCTGTTGGGCAGAAGCAGAATTTTTTATTGTTAAACTTGGCGATGCATAAAATGACCCTCCAGGCATTAAAACAGCGACGAGCAATTCTACCATTGCAATGCGACCCGCGATCTAATTTCAGAAACACGAAACAAAAGGGATATGAATTTCAACGCTTAATTATTTGATCCACATTCATACAAAAGTCGAAAAAATAAAGTTTGTGGTACTAAACTCGACTTCTATAAACTCTAGTCACTTCGCTATAAATATCCATTGCCCAGAACCATGCAAAATTTATTCAAAATTTAAAGATTAATTCGAAGGAAGTTTTACTGTCCCGATATTGGTACTCCTGACGACTTTTTTTTTTCAATGGCTCGACAGCCCCTAGGGGGCCTAGGCCTCCTCATTATCGAGGCTTCACGATCACACTCAGACACACCACAGTCGGTAGGACTCCTCTGTACGAGTGACCAGCCCGTCGCAGAGACCTCTACCTGACAACACACAACAATCACAACAGACAGACATCCATGCCCCCGGTGGGATTCGAACCCACGATCCTAGTAAGCGAGCGGCCGTAGACCCACGCCTTAGACCGTGCGGCCACTGGGATCGGCTGTCTGAAACGTTAATGCAATTTATACAGCGACTTTGGCGACAACTGGTAGCTTACATCTTCATCCCCTAAAACGTTTGCTATTTAGGCATACATAGACGCAATACTATTTGCTGCTTGACGGAGAAGAGGCGGCCGCAAGATCGGCCGCCTCTTCTCCGTCAAGCCACAGGAGGGATAAAATTCGGTGACGGGAGCTAGACAAATTATAGCAGCAATCAGAACCTAGAGACAGTCTAATGAAAACTCACCAGTGCTATATCAGATACTCAATACTTTGCCCTGCTGACCGAATACACTCAGTTTACCTGCGGAACATGTCGTAACTCTGGAGTTATTCCCCGGAAATTGTTGAAATCTCGCGGCGGGCGTTGCTTCTTATTTCTTCCAGAGTGTGGGGATTCGTTTTATACAGTTTATCCTTAATAGCATGAACTATTCTTGTCTTAAACAGTCGCACGGTGTTGTATATCTTACTCGAGCCATTTTGTTAGAGCACTGAAGATTTGACTGATAAATGCATTACCAGAAGCAGACAAGCGGCATGATTCATGGCGGAAAATTGTTAAAATATTTAAAACTGAGACCGTACAAGGCAGACAAGCGTGAGGCCGCCGCTTTGCCCTCAAGCAGGAAAAGGTACTTGCTGTATTTTTTCAAACACCCTGCGTTACAAGAATAAAAATATATACTTACATGGAAACATTGAGGAATACTGAGAGCAGGAATTCGTTGTAGATGGCCATGGAAATGAATTTACTCTCATTAAACTCAGAGGGTGCCTTGCGCACTACGATGCATAGGCGGATCCCCCATACAAGGAACACCACTTCCACTGCAAACATAAAAAAAACAAAAACAAATCGATAACCATGGAAACAATATTCACACTAATATAACTAGCAATAGTTATTCTATAGAACACACTACAGGAATTTAGAGAAATGTTGGCATAGCAAAATAATTGTATCGCTCATCAGGACATAGGTCCACATAACACTACCATTTATATTAACTTAGATCTTTATGAGTCATCCTCGGTGGACTAGTGGTTAGCGTGCTCGCCACTGGACCCAAGGTTCGCGGGTTCGATCCCGGCCGAGGTCGATGGATTTTTAAGGGTGAAAAAATTCGGAGGGGAAGTAAAGCCGTCGGTCCCATGTCGTAGATTTACGGCATGTAAAAGAACCTTACGGGTATGAATAGAAATGTTTCGTAAGCAAAATTCAGCGGCAATTTCTCATCCAAGTCTCCTGACTGACTGCTAGATGGCTCTGGCAGTCACATCAGAATTGAATAGAACTTGTGCGGTCAGTTGGCTGGTCACTCACTACACCTATGCACACGACCAAGAAACCTCCGAAAGGAGGCCATATGCTCCGCGAGGAGCGAAAGGAGTAATAGATAGATAGATAGATAGATCTTTATGAAATTACGGAAGATCAGTTGAGTCTGTTCAGAGACCTACAGTACGTACAAAATTTGGTCTAAGGCTTTCGAGTTTCGAGATGTCAACTCTCGAAAATATCGATTTATAACTTACCTTGAAAGCCGCGTATTTGACATAAAATATTTTGCACAGAAAATGCAAACCTGTGCAAATTTACATCGATTATTTGACATAAATTGGTTTACTGAATGTTAAACGACACACACACTCACATATATATGTGTCATACATCTGTACCAGCCTGAGACGCACATGTTATATATATATATATATACATAGTCGATATGAAGTAACAAGTTCGTTCTATATTTTTGCAAACTACACCTGAAGAAGGATTGAACGCAACAAGCCAAACCAAGCGCAAATTTAACACTGGGCATACTTTTAATACAGGATTAAAACTGTGCGCATTGCAAAATCTATTCTTCGTAAACAGAAATTATTTCCCCATGTAGAATTCACGGGTTAATATTTGCAGTAGTGATGCAGTATGTTTACTTTGAAACAGGGAATAAATATTTATATATAATACAGATTAATTCTAAAGTTCAAAGTGTTTTAATTAAATTAGATTCAACCGACGTGTATTTTTTCATTTTGTATGATTCTCAAAAATAAACAGCGATTATTTGCCTAAACAACAATAACCGGTTGGTCTCTGTAATGGCGACTTCGACATTACTCTGTGGTGACAGAAACTGAATTTTTAAATCTTATATTATTTCATTGAAATTAATTCTTCAGATTTCACACTGTTGCCACCGTGCATCTTCGTCATATTAAATTAAGTTATAAACCAACTGATGCACACTAAAACCACTCTTTAAGTAGCTTTATTATAAAATTGTTAAAATTGTACCCCTACACGTGTTTCGATCCTAGGATCATCGTCAGGGGGGTTTTTTGCTAAAAGCTACAGTCACTTCAACACATGATTTAAAATATTCTATCTGTACTTTGAAACATAAGTTAAAATCTTGTCAAAAGATTCGCTAAAAGTTGTAAAATTATAAAATCACTGTAGATGGTAGATTGTGGAACTGCTGGCGTGTGGTATTAAAAGCATATGAAATGTTTTTGGGTGTAGCGAAGTGTACTACGTGTTGTGCGGTGAGGAGTACTACGGTGGAGCGGAGTGTACTACGTGTTGTGCGGTGAGGAGTACTACGGTGGAGCGGAGTGTACTACGTGTTGTGCGGTGAGGAGTACTACGGTGGAGTGTACTACGTGTTGTGCGGTGAGGAGTACTACGGTGGAGTGTACTACGTGTTGTGCGGTGAGGAGTACTACGGTGGAGTGTCTGACTCCACCGCAGTACTCCTCACCGCACAACACGGTCCCACACGATCCCACACGCCAGCAGTTCCACAATCTACCATCTACAGTGCTTTTATAATTTTACAACTTTTAACAAATCTTTTTACAAGATTTTAACTTATGTTTTAAAGTGCCGATAGAATATTTTAAATCATGTGTTGAAGTGACTGTAGCTTTTAGCAAAAAACCCCCCTGACGATGATCCTAGGATCGAAAAACGTGTAGGGGTACAATTTTTAACAATTTTAATAATAAAGCTACTTAAAAAAGTGGTTTTAGTGTGCATCGGTTGGTTTATAACTTAATTTAATTCTTCAGATGTTTAAAGGAACAATTAAAATAAATTATAACCTCAAGACATATCTCCGATATGCTGAACATTATTTCGCCACGGAGTGCTTTGTTATTAAAGTTTAGAAATGTACACTACTACTACGAAATCGTCAAAAAAAAACACAACACTTTTCTTTGAACGAGAGCTGAAACTTCATTCAAGCATATAAAATTCAGCTCTATAAAATACCAGTTTCGTTAATGCGCCGCAATGACAGAGGAATAACTTTCCACAAGATAAGCCCTTAAACAAATTAAGGTACATAATACTTTACATTATAGTACACGTGTTTCTGGAATGAATTGAAAACAGTTTAGTAAGTTATAATTAACAGACGCGAGTAACGTGTTTTAAATGAACAAAGCTCCTTCAATTTCTATAGAAGTGTAAATCTGTATTGTAAGGCACATTGTGTGAACAAGCAATTGCAACTTCACAACTCCCTAAAACACCATAAATAAAACATCACTCTGAAGAGACAAAAACACAAACAGATTACACACAGGTGGCTTTATTGGTGACAGAAAATTTCGGAGACGCCTGCTGCCTGAGCCGGAGAGCGGGATTCAATTCCCGGAGAGGATAGAGGATTCTGTTTCCTTTACAAAGTCCAGGGGTGGTTCTGGCTGTCACCGTGACTCCTATGCAAAGCTTACCGAGATCTTTTTATGCAGAAATAAAATGGTTAAGGGGTGTCACTAACCGCTCACCGACACTTAGTACCGAGCTTAAGAATATGTGGATTTAAGGCCTACATTCCTCCATACGTCGTCATGGAGTGGGACATTATGATAAGTGTCAATTTGACGTTTCTTGTTTCCCTTAACACTGTTCGAACAGTCAATATCAGTACATCGTGTCCTGCTTTCGTCTATCTCTGGTTTCAAAGCACGAAGCATCACGTCCAAAGGAATAAAGCAACAAAGTACGAATTGCTAACAGTATCAAATAATAAAACGAACGAATGCACTATATTGACCACTTTTATTATGGTCTATTTCCCCTCACCCTACACGTGCCTTGAAAACACAGCACAGAAGCATCACAACACACAAGAAATGGAATACGGAGTTGTATAAAACTACGCCAGTAGTTACGTAAAAAAGTGAATATTACGAACAGTCCACAAATTTTTTAAATACATTTTTAAAACAGGTTTTAAATATACATTTACGCGAGATTTTAAGATTCTAATAGACTACAGTACATATCGTACAATTTTAAAAGAGTTTTGAACTTCATTTACCTATGGTTTTAATACTATAACAGACTATTGTACATATAGTGTATTTGTTTTGATATGTGAATAATTGGTAACACAAGACAACCCCTGAAGATGGAACTTTAAAGTTCCGAAACACGTGTAGGGTGAGGGGAAATAGACCATAATAAAAGTGGTCAATATAGTGCATTCGTTGGTTTTTTATTTGATTAAAAAATGCACGGTGGTAATACTGTGAAATTGCTAACAGTATATTAAATTCAAACATCAGATGGCATGAAAGCATTTAAAGGCCATAGTCAGTGTGATGTTACGATTGACTGTCAGTCGGTCTGTCAGTCAGTCTTGGTGTCGACGTCCTACTGCAGGTCATAAGCTGATAATTGTGTAGTAAATACTGCTATCTGTTTACACCGCAGGGCTGCCAACAACACAGCGTAAGGACAGGATCAAATACGATCGCACAACTAATATACATTAGCGAGTTGTCTAAAACAATTTTAATAACTGTCTATTAACCAACTAAATGCATTGTAACTTTCAACTTTTTAATAGTTTACAAATTTCCCCTATATATGTTTCGGTCTATACATAGACCATCATCAGGGGGTGCACAAACTACACTTTAATTACATCCACAGGTTCAATCTGTCACCATATTCATTCTAGTTCAATTCAGTCTTAGTATTTTAGTATGTACGACTGTCATCAAATCAAAATCTTAATGATTCATTTTTAATAACATCTAAGAAGATAAACTAAACACTATGAACAAGAAGATAAGTGATATTCAGTGACAGTGACTTACAAAAAAAAATTATATGTTGTGAAAGTGAACTGGATGCATTGAGGATTGTGAACTCTCGACGACAACCCTGATGATGGCACAGGAAGTGCCGAAACATGTGTAGGGACAGAAAACACAAAAACAGTGTAGTGCATTTGTTGGAATGAAATAATTAATTAACTGCTATATGTATTTCATGTTCCTCCCTCTGACGAAAGTGCGGGTCTGTGCGTTGTCGTAAGTAAAAGTCGGTTGTATGTATTCACATGTACACATGTTTCATCTTATCCTATATACATAATTTTTAATCATTAAAACTCTATACGGCCACTGGCGGTCAAGGCCTTCTACAACAGATCATGTCTTTTACCGTTTATCTTTTGCTATATCGGCAGCTCAGTCATGTGAAGAGTCGCAACTTTAACCGATCCATATTTAACCTGAATTACATCTAACGACTATCCCAGTGGCCGCGCGGTCTAAGGCGTGGGTCTGCAGCCGGTAGCTTGCTGGGATTGTGGGTTCGAATCCCGTCGAGGTCTTGTGAATGTTGTGTGTTGTCAGGTAGAGGTCTCTGCGACGGGCTGGTCACTCGTCCAGAGGAATCCTACCGAGTGTGGTGTGTCTGAGTGTGATCGTGAAGCGTCGATAATGAGGCGGCCTAGGCCCCCAAGGGGCTGTCGAGCAATAAAAAAAATTTAACAACCCCACTCACATCGCGCAATAAACACACTGTGTCTCGCCTATAAAAGCCAATCAATTAATGCTCTATAGGGAATTACTTCGCCACCAGATTACTAGAAGGACGAGTGGGCACTACCTGGAAACGTTCACAGCAGTAGTTTCTGTTCCCCTTCCGTAATAATAATAATAATAATAATAATAATAAAGAAACATTTGTAAGCCACAGCAGTAAAACATTCAACATATTCACTACAACAGACAGCTGTACTTGTAACATCACACGTAATACGGACGGTACTGCAGTCTGAAACTTGAAGTTGAGCGGTGGGGATCGCTGTTGGTACAAGAGAGGTACCGGGGAGAAAAGGACTGTGACAGGAGACAACATACTACTACTACTACTACTACTACTACTACTACTACTAAAAGGTAAAGTTCACCCTATAACAGGCCATGAAGGCCCAGAGGGGAGTAGAGGTATAGCTGTACGCTTTATTTAACCCTGGCACTAGATGGGAGTTGGTGGTCAACTCCACGTCCCGGCCGCTTTACCCCCGGGAAAGAGAACCAGTACCCACCGTCTAGGAGGCTGGGTGAGCCCCAGGGTCAGTCTGGACGGCTGCGAAAAATCTCGCCCCCACCGGGATTCTATCCCCGGACCGTCCAGCCCGTACCGAATCGCTATACCGACTACGCCATCCCGGCCCACACTACTACTACTACTACTACTAATAATAATAATAATTTTAATGTTTCTCACTACATCCAACGCTGCTTGATGTCTGTCTGTCTGCGTAAATGCAAGTCATCGATTAACATTCTCTATTTTCCATACGTTACACTATTTAATATATAAGTCCAAAAAATACACTTTTAATTGTACTTGTATCAACTTATGTGAGCCATCAACAGGGAGAAACAAGTACAAGGAAGAGCATACATGAAAGCACTATTGTATATTCTCACTAGAATGTGTAGCTAATGCATGTGTGACCCACAGCAGCAAGGTTTACGTATAAAACATAAATGTTGATTAAAACATGAAGAATTAAAATAATGACACATTTGTGTTCAATTAATTTATATAAAGATGTAGCACAATATATATATATATATGCATTCAAATATCTACCGTATTTCATTAATCCTTACATGAATCCGGTCCTGCGAATATATTGAAAAATTTTAAGCCAACTAATTTACATATTATTATACAGTATTAATAAAATTGATGATAAAATATAATAAAAGAAAATGAAAGTAAATTTATTTAATGTAGTGTATATAACCGTTAAGTCAGAATTGTGATATGTACCGTTTAAATGAACACACTGTGCATTGTGCTGCACTTATATACAGAGTATACACAAAAGAATGGTGCGGTTTCAATAGTTTTCACTATTGAAACCGCACCATTCTTTTATGTATACCCTGTATATATATGCACGTGACAGCTGTGTGTTCTGACAGTCATACAAAAACACACATACACGAATTGGGGAGAACTCAGAGTTTCTTAACGTCAGACCTGTTGTGGTAAATGCGGCAGCTACAAGTGTTGATTTCAGCATTCTGTCATTTCAACAGTTGTTCAATTCAAATTCTCTCCAGTGCACAGAAATATCGCAAAGTCTCTCAGTGATTCAAACTTTACTGCGTCACGGAGATGCTCATACAAAAGGCTGAGAATTACAAAGGAACACGAAATAATTCTTGCGTAAATCATTAACTTCCTTTCTTCAAAACTGTTAGATATGTATTTGAAAGACATCACGAAAATGTACAATTAAAATTAAAATTTGAAAAATGTGGAATAGAAGGAGCGAGACTGTTCTCTGTAGTTTTCGTCAAATTTGAATACAATTCAGTAGAGTACATTTATACGTAATACCATTGACAAAATGTGGGCTTGGTGATAAAAGGCTGAGTATGTCATGTCAGTAGAAGGACGTCCTGTGGGCTTGGTGATAAAAGGCTGAGTATGTCATGTCAGTAGAAGGACGTCCTGTGGGCTTGGTGATAAAAGGTTGAGTATGTCATGTCAGTAGAAGGACGTCCTGTGGGCTTGGTGATAAAAGGCTGAGTATGTCATGTCAGTAGAAGGGCGTCCTGTGGGCTTGGTGGTAAAAGGCTCAGTATGTCATGTCAGTAGAAGGGCGTCCTGTGGGCTTGGTGATAAAAGGTTGAGTATGTCATGTCAGTAGAAGGACGTCCTGTGGGCTTGGTGATAAAAGGCTGAGTATGTCATGTCAGTAGAAGGGCGTCCTGTGGGCTTGGTGATAAAAGGTTGAGTATGTCATGTCAGTAGAAGGACGTCCTGTGGGCTTGGTGATAAAAGGCTGAGTATGTCATGTCAGTAGAAGGGCGTCCTGTGGGCTGTGTATAAAAGGCTGAGTATGTCATGTCAGTAGAAGTACGTCCTGTGGGCTTGGTGATAAAAGGCTGAGTATGTCATGTCAGTAGAAGGGCGTCCTGTGGGCTTGGTGGTAAAAGGCTGAGTATGTCATGTCAGTAGAAGGGCGTACTGTGGGCTTGGTGATAAAAGACTGAGTATGTCATGTAAGTAGAAGGGCGTCCTGTGGGCTAGGTGATAAAAGGCTGAGTATGTCATGTCAGTAGAAGGGCGTCCTGTGGGCTTGGTGATAAAAGGCTGAGTATGTCATGTCAGTAGAAGGACGTCCTGTGGGCTTGGTGATAAAAGGCTGAGTATGTCATGTCAGTAGAAGGGCGTCCTGTGGGCTTGGTGATAAAAGGCTGAGTATGTCATGTCAGTAGAAGGACGTACTGTGGGCTTGGTGATAAAAGGCTGAGTATGTCATGTCAGTAGAAGGGCGTCCTGTGGGCTTGGTGATAAAAGGCTGAGTATGTCATGTCAGTAGAAGGGCGTCCTGTGGGCTTGGTGATAAAAGGCTGAGTATGTCATGTCAGTAGAAGGACGCAGTAAACACTTTGTCTCGGTTATAAGACAAATTAATTAATGCTGCACATAGGGAAAACCCGTTCTTTTATCTGAGATCAATATGAAAGACACAAATACAATCTGTGACAGAAGGAAACATTTTTTAATGTTAAGTCTGGTGGTATATACGCTGTCGCAGACAGCCGACAAGGGGTGGTCCTCCAGCTTGGGGGTTGGGCGAGGTGTTAACAACTCTTCGCCGTAAAAAACTACCGTGTCACGAAGCAGATCACAAAGCCTCGGACCTGGACTGATTCTTTGGTGTTAGTCTGGTTGTATATAATGTTTTAAAGGCTTAATTATTGAAATGAAAATCTTACGCTTACAAGGTGAACGGAAGTTTTTAAAGCTAAAATATATTTGTTTCTGTGCTCGCTGACACTTGTTGATCCCGAAAAGGATGTTGGTATGGAGAAATTGCAGTGTAAATAGATTGCTTGCTTTATTTTCCTCTAAAATATTTATTCGAGACAGCTTCCAGAGCATAACTTGTATTTATAGTATCGGAAACTAAATGTGTAAACTCATAATAATTGCTGCAATTCATAAATGTAATCCATTCTAATTTATTTATTTCCGTTTGTAATTCTGTAATCCTCTCCATTTAACGAGCTCAAAGCATCCCTTTCAAATCCAGCAGATTTCGCACTGATCTGACTCATTTCATCGGGACAGACTTCCATTAAAGGTAATGCAAAATGAAAGTAAAGTGTAATCGACCCCGTCATACGACGCCGTTAACATAAAGTGCACGCGCTAAAGCACGGCTTCTACACGTGTGATTTCCACGGATAAAAGTTCAATTGATCCGTTGTCACATATATTTACCCACGAACTAACATCTTCTTAAGAGACAGCTTAAAGTCATTTTATCTACAAAGTACGTCGCTGCAATGCCGACTGAAGCATAGACATCTCTTGACTGCTTCATAAAGACGGGTTGTTTTCGGGAATCACTGCTATCTGGCGTTAAGAATCAACAACTAGAAGAATAACACAGGTGTGCATTAACTCATTCCCTCCCTCCCTCCCTCACTCCCCACTCACTCCACACTCACTCCCCACTCACCCACCCCACTCTAGAGGATGTTACATCTTGCGTTCTTTCTCATTCTGACCTCTTTATACCTACTCATTTTAGTTGTAAAGGGTTACTGTTGCACCTGATCACACTCAGTGACTCACTCACACACACACTCACTCGGTAGGACTTCTTTGGACGAGGGATCGACCCGACGCAGAGACCTCTACCTGACAACACACAGCATTTGCAAAAGATAAACAGTCATGCCCCCAGCGGTATTCGAACCCACAATCCCAGCAAGCAAGCGGCCGCAGACCCACGCCTTAGACCGCGCGGCCACCGGAATCAGCGGATATTATATACAGAAGTAAATATCAAACAATGTACTATTTAAATCTAATTAAGAGATACACTTCTTTCCAGATCAGTGAAAATGAGTACATTCGTTGGAATTTCTTATATGCAAATTAAAAATCTCCAGTTTATACATCATCGCTTCCAGCCTAGTAACAAATATGGCACTATAGTCCTTGACCTGGACTTGGCCCATTATAGGACCCCCCCCCCCCTATGGCTCGACAGCCCTATATGGGCCTGGGCCTCCTCGTTTCGTCGAGGTTTCGTGATCACACACATTTGAGACACACCACAGTCGGTAGGACTCCTCTGGACGAGTGATCAGCTCGTCGCAGAGACCTCTACCTGACAACACACAACACTCACAACAGACAGACATCCATGCCCCCGGTGGGATCGAACCCACGATCCTAGTAAGCGAGCGGCCGAAGACCCACGCCTTAGGCCGCGTTCTCACGGGGCGTGAACCACGCGCGTGAATCACACTTTCGTGGGCCACTACCCGTGTGAACGCGGAGTCATGGACCTTGCGTGTGACGTCAGCAGTCCACGATCCTGTCGTGGCAGGATCAAACCATGTTTGATTTTCAGTCGTGGTGCTGGCGTTCGTGAGGTAAGATGTCGCCAGCGTGATTCACGCCCCGTGAGAACGCGGCCTTAGACTGCACGGCCACTGGGATCAGCCATTATAGGACCCAGAAAGCAAAATTTTCATATCGCGACGAAATAAGGAACATGTAGATTACTCTCATTAGTAGATTATTGTTGAATGATCAGATGCGTCAATTAGAAGCACAATTCCACCTCTATGAAGTCCACCTTTCCTTTCGTCATTAGGCATTAGGAGGTAAATCTTCAAATGAAGAACTTGTCTATGCCAGGAAGTGAGCGTAGTGAAATTTAAAGAAGCCCCATCTCTGGTAACATCATAATACTAAGACCTGTTACCCACAGCTGAGCAAGACATTTCTGTTTACACTCGAACACCAAATGTCACCAGTCGTAATTTCACCAAAATCCTACGGAAAATCTACATTAGATCAGACGAATTCAGTTCAGACTTTCACAAAGTCGTTCTGTAAGTCCATATAAGCATCGCTCAGCTACATTTAAAGCACAGTGGTTATTATAAGTGACATCTGTTTGAGCACTTTGAAGCATGACATTCAGCTAAATAATAGCTATATAAATATACACTAGGTACCTCGCAGTAATCACAATTAATCACTATTGTAATTATGTAATATTATAATTATTGTAATATTGTAATTATTGTAATATTGTAATTATTGTAATATTGTAATTATTGTAATATTGTAATTATTGTAATATTGTAATTATTGTAATATCGTAATTATTGTAATATCGTAATTATTGTAATATTGTAATTATTGTAATATTGTAATTATTGTAATATTGTAATATTGTAATTATTGTAATACTGTAATTATTGTAATCATTATTAGTAGTCATCTATTAGGATGACCAAAAATTAATGTTGTTTGTGGATATAATGGGTGAAATACTTAGAAAACGCAAATATATTACACCGTTTGAGGGAAAACAAAGAGCTTTCATATATTTAATCTGGTGGTATATACAATAACCACTCTGCTTTAAAGGCTTAAGATTAAAAAAACAAAATTTTCCCACATAGTATGTTAATGGTTTTGATATTATTTTCACAACAAACAGTTCTCATTGCCTTAAACAGCACTAATAATTTTTTGTAATTGTGGCTAAGTTTTCTGTGACATAGGAACTGAATTTCAAACAATGTCTTTATCAATATCCAGAATTCAATATGATATTATACCAAGAATTCAACTCATTTTAGCGTTTTCAAGAAATTTTATCAGATTAATTAATTATTTTATTCCAACAAATACACTACAATATTTTAGTGTTTGCTTGTCCCTACATATGTTTCGGCACTCCTTGTGCCATCCTCAGGGTTGTCGTAGAGATTTCACAGTTTTCAAATGCATACAATTCACTTTCAAAGTCTTAAAAACTTTTAGTAACATTTTATACTACGACTGTCTTCATTTATAAAGTTTTAATTATTAAATTTTAATAAAACACCAAACAAGACAAGCTGACCGCCATGAACAGGAAGATAAGTGATATTAAGTGATAGTGAATTTGTGTTGTGAAAGTGAATTGGATGCATTTGAAAACTATGAACTATCGACAACACCCCTGATGATGGCACAAGGAGTGCCGAAACATATGTAGAGACAAGAAAACACTAAAATAGTGTAGTGCATTTGTTGGAATAATTAATTAATTATTATAATGCACGGTATATATATATATAACATAAAGTTCGTTTATCTGGTTAGTTTTATAGTATCATGTTATACCGCAAAATACTGCTGGGCCGAATATGGTCTGCGTGTCACATGTTGACAAACGCTGTAACTGTGAACGTAACTTAATCAATATAAGGCGTTTGTGACACTAAACACACAGACGTGACTCACGAAACGTCTACTGGCGCCATCAATCATGTCACTCGATTCGTTCGTCATCCGAAAAGGATCATAAAATACGATATATCGATAGGTTAACGAGACGTATATACGATACCATTACTCGTAACTACAAGACCTGCGAAGAATTTACGGTGCCTAGTATCCATAAAATACTTCAATCTATATCGCGAGGGCGACAAGAAATATGACGTAATAACTATTGAATTTAATGACCCATTTATATTTAGCACATAAGGTTTACTAGCAGCACTGCGATTACATTAGAAGTGCCGTAGACTGAACACCGAGATTGAAACCTGTCATTAGACGGTACAGACATGTTACACATGCCGCCGAAATCGTAGTTAAATTAATAAATCATATAATTCTCCTTTATTAAACATCTGAAGCTGAAGTTTATTAATATACAGGGTGATTCAGGCAGAAAGGTGAGGTCATTGTGACGAAAAAACTTCATAAGAACATGTGTCTAATTGTGAATTGTTACCGAAATAGAGCTGTTTCAATCTGATTTGCAGACCTAATTCCGTAAGGATGAACAGCGAGATTTGCAAAAGGAAGGCGGATACACGAGAAGAATTGCTCGCTCGCATTTTGGATGCTGCTGTACGCATAAACGTGAAGATCAACTCAGACGAAAACAAGCGATTTTCGCACACGAGTTGCAAAGTGCGCTGAGGTTGACGGTGGGATTTTGGAGCTTTTGTTGTAAACTGTAACAAATTTGTCATATAAACATTAAATTACAATTAAAATTACAATTAACAGTATGTAATTTCTCTTTTTTATCACCATTCACAATGATTTTGTATTTGTAGATTCAAATAGCTCAATCTCGGTAACACTTCAGAATTACACATATGTTCATATAAAATTATTTTTTTTCTCACAATGACCGACATAATCACCTGCCAAAACATTGACCTTTCCTCCTGAATCACCCTGTATAAAGAATTTCATTTTCTAAGTCATGCTCACGACATTTCCTTACCACTCTAAATACCAGCCGGTTAACGTTGCTTAGGGAAATAGTCTGCTGGTGGTTTTGATATGATATGAAAACTACAGTGACGTGAGTGTTTTGGGGGTGGGGAAACGGAATGCGAAGTTTATTGAAGTTAAAGCAGTTAGTTCAGAGGGTGCTGGTTGTCTGAGTAACCGATACTTATTTCCCCGCATACAAATGACCAATTTTCTGAGTATTTTTACGTAGCATTTCCCCATACGTCTGGGGATCACAATTTGGGACCACGAATTTTCCATCAGAAAAGTGTTTCAATGAGTTTCCCTAAATATTTTACAACAATATATTTCTTAAAATGTTCACACATAATTCATGTTGATTTGGGATAATTATTATATGCACCAACCTGGTCCCTATTAAACCAAATGTAATATTATTTATTTTTTTATATTGCTATCACCGTGCATTTTCACTAATTCAATTTATTTTATTTACACCAACTAATGCACACGTAAAACCACTTTTTTGTAGTTTTTATTATAAAATGTCACCCCTACACGTGTTTCGATCCTCGGATCATCGTCAGGGTTTTTTTTTTTTTTTAAAAAGCCACTATCACTTAAATTGCATATTTTGAAGGGTCCAATAGCACTCATGTCTTAATATTTAGTTTTAAATATCTGAATAAAAAACCCCCTGACGATGATCCGAGGATCGAAACACATGTAGGGGTGACAATTTACAATAAAAACTACAAAAAAATGGTTTTACGTGTGCATTAATTGGTGTAAATTAAATAAATCGATTTAATAATATTCATTCCGTGCATGGTGCTTGCAATCACATATACTTACCAACATATGCATACAATAGTGTTATATGTTACACTTAAAATTTAATCCTCATACATGTTTCAGCGATAAATCTTCGCCCTCAAGTAGATGTAAATACAAAGGAATATACAATATTATTAGGTCAATTTTATATGTAAAATGTTAAAAGGTAAAATACAGCGTGTTTCATGAGTCCATCCGGGATTTAGAGGCTTGGCCGTGCAGTAGCAAACCCACATATAAGAACTAAAAGCATGCTAACGGATAGAGGAAATGTAACAGTTTTTTCGTAACAGATGCGATGGCGTAGTTACCCGTTTCTCCGCTAGGAGGCAGTGGTGTGCAAACATGGCGTTTTCAGGTGAACAGAAAGCTTTTTGTGTCCTGCAATTTGCTAAAACCCAGTCAATTGTAACAGTGCAACGTGGTTTTCTAACCAAGTATCGTACAGAACCACCAACGGACAAAACAGTAAGAGACTGGTATAGAAAATTCGAGGAAACTGGCTGTTTGTGTGTCGCAAAACGAACAGGTAGGCCGGGACCATCGCCTGGGACTGGGACAGGATTGACGTCTGTCGAGTCACCAAAGGGAAACATATTGAACATTTGTAAGGTAGATTCAAAACTTGGATATGTACTCTTTTCACTGACATGATCTCATCCCCCGTGTGTGATTTGGCTCCTGAGCTACAGACCTCCGAAATCCCGGAGGGATTTATGAAACACGCTGTATATAGAGCAGCAGGTATAATTATACAAGTTATTCTATTTGATAGCTGCTATTGTATATATTTTATACTTTAACATTTTACGCGTAAGATTGATGTAATAATATTGTATAATCTGTTCTATCGACATCATCTTGAGGACGGAGATTTATTGCTGAAACATGTAGGAGCGTTAAAGAGTAAAAAGTGGAAATATAGTGCATTTCGTTGGTGTGTAATTTGTGATTTGTTATAAAATGCACGGTGAAGATAATATAAAATGTCGGAGGGTTGTTCATGTATGACAGAAAATTGTGCTGTATGCGTATGCCGTTATATATATATATATATATGACTTTTTTTTCTATGGCTCGACAGCCTTATATGTGGGCCTCCTCTTTTCGTCGAGGCTTCAAGGTCACACACACTTTTTAGACACACCACAGTCGGTAGGACTCCTCTAGACGAGTGATCAGCCCGTCGCAGAGACCTCTACTGACATCACACAACACACAACAGACAGACATCCATGCCCTAGGCGGAATTCGAACCCACAATCCCAGTAAGCGAGCGGCCGCAGACCCACGCCTTAGACCGCTCGGCCACTGCGATCGGCATATAAATGACTTATTAACCCACATTTACATTATTTCCTACGGCGCAAACTCCATGCACAAAGAAGATTTGCTTTAAATGATGTTTTCCCACTCCCAATTGACCAGGATATCGAAGACGTCCTGTGCAGATGCTTACCGAATTGTCTTAAACGATTGAGGTATGCAAATTGATGTGATGGAATGAAGAGATGATTTGGATTTTGGGGTTACATGTTTCCAGAACCGTGCAATGGTTTAAGTTACCGTGATTCGACACAGAAACCACCTCAGGCACATAATAGGTAAAGGTCTCCCTAGAACAGGCCATGAAGGCTCAGAGGATGATAGAGGTATAGCTCTACTCCTTCTTTAACCTCAGCGCTAGATGTGGGTGGGTGGTCAACGCCACGCCCTGGCCGCTTTACCCCCGGGAATGACCCGGTATCTATTGTATAGGAGGCTGGGTAGGCCCCAGGGCCGGTCTGGACGGGTCCTGAAAATCTCGCCTCCACCGGGATTCGATCCCCGGAACTGTCCAGCCCGTAGCGAGTCGCTATACCGACTGAGCTATCGCGGTCCACCTCAGGCGTATACATATGGCGAAATATTTGGGCTTAGGGCGGCGTAGACATTGCAGAAACAGGTTTAAAGCAAAAATGTTTTATGTATTGTGAAACTAAAGTTGCAAGAAACTATCGCCTTTATTCCCGAAATGAATAGGGATAAATGAGAACACTGAGTTTCAAGCAACTATGATTTATTACTCGAAACTTGATGTGGGCCTTTTATATTTTGATCGTCAGAAAATGAAAATGCTTCATGCATCTATAATTTTACGTTGCATGAAACTGTTGGAAACTAGTTTCTTTGGAGTGCACCTCTCCTGCGTTTGCGAAACGTAGGTTACATATTGACTGATGAATTTTCCGCTTCTTTTTGAGGACTAATGGACACAGCATACAGGATTTGTTGGCAAACTGACAACAGGAATCCACACAGAACTAGACAGCGACACATCAAAACAGCAAGCATAAATACATTCATGCCACAGGCATTTGTTATTAATTATCCAGAAATAAAACGACATGAACGAGCAATCCAGTATTTAAACGAGTCTACCAACATAAAAAACCATCAAAGCGGAATGACAAATATTACTTTTAGCCCACACGTCGAACCAAATATCTTAATTGTTAATATCGCATGAAATTATAATACAGGGCATACACAAACGAATGGTGCGGTTTCAATAGGAATCACTATTGAAACCGCACCATTCTTTTGTGTATGCCCTGTATTAACCCAATTGTAATTTGGGAAGAACACAGACAGAGTGTTTGAGAATAGGGTGCTGAAAATAGTGTTTGGGCAGGGATTAAGCAGGAGGGGGTTGCAGAAAATTACATAATGAGAAGCTTAATGGTTTGTCCTCCTGACAAAAATCTTATTCGCGTGATCACATTTGTAGGAGGATGAGATTGGCTGGTCATGTGGCACGTATGGGGCAGAAGCGAAATGCATACAGAATTCTTCTGGGGAAAACCTACGGAAAAGCGACCATTTGGTATGGTACTATACTTTCTGTGAAGCGCAAATATATAATACATGTTGATTCTGTATTATATTTTCCCCAGGATGCGTCGGATAACACCGGGTTATCATAAATGCACCTCCATTATATTTCCTTACCAGTTTCCACAATTTTCCATATACTATTTATTATAAAATTATGGAGTTATATTATAAGCCATATTCTTCTATACAGGGTGGGTTGGAAGTAAGTAGGCATTGAGAAATGGTTATAACCTCTGTATTTCCAATGCAAAGATAATGAAAATAATTTTTACATGTACCTTTTTAAATGGCAATATGGACGCATAGCTTAAAATTCAATGTAGGCACCGGCGGCATCTGAAGGTAGCGGTCGGCATTCATGGTGTCATGCAGAAGATATGGGCCGATGACCCTAGTGGCCGTCATTCCTCACCACACGGTCACTTTTGGACGATTTTGCATCTTCTCCACCGTCACTTCGGGATCGTGTACCCCCCCAGTAATGGCAATTATGTCGATTGACGAAACCGCCGATATGGAAAACGGCCTCGTCGCTCCAGAGAATGTTTTCAAACAGTTGTGGCCAATCCTCGTGCGAACCCAGCATCAACTCCCCATATTCCATTCTGCGGTCACAGTCTTCAGGTGTCAGCTCCTGCACGTAATGGGGTTTCCACGGGCGAAAATTCAAGTCTTTCTCTAACACCTCACGTATCGTGTGCCTCGACAGTTATTTAATGCCTACTTACTTCCCACCCACCCTGTACAACACATTACCTCTATTTAAAAAGCTTCTTTTCTCTCCTCCTCTGAACTTCTCACAGTTATAAGATAATATTAAAATGGATCTTAGAGAAACATAGTGGGACACTCTGTATTGGGTTTGTCTGGCTTAGGGAAGGGATAAGTGGCAAGGTCTTATGAACACGGTGATAAATTTTGGGGTTCCATAAATTGCGGGGAATTACAGCGTGTTTCATAAGTTCATCCGGGATTTAGAGGCTTGGCCGTGCAGTAGCAAACCCACATATAAGAGATAAAAGCATGCCAACGGATAGAGGAAATGTAAAAGTTTTTTCGTGACAGATGCGATGGCGTAGTTACCCGTTTCTCCGCTAGGAGGCAGTGGTGTTCAAACATGGCGTTTCCAGGTGAACAGAAAGATTTTTGTGTCCTGCAATTTGCTAAAACCCAGTCAATTGTAACAGGGCAATGTGGTTTTCGAACCAAGTATCGTACAGAACCACCAACGGACAAAACAGTAAGAGACTGCTTTAGAAAATTCGAGGAAACTGGCCGCTTGTGTGTCGCAAAACGAACAGGTAGGCCGGAGCTAGATTACAGGATTGACGTCTGTCGAGTCACAAAAGGGGGATATATTGACCATTTGTAAGGTAGGTTGAAAACTTGGATATGTACTCTTTTCACTGACATGCTCTCATCCCCCGTGTGTGATTTGGCTCCTGAGCTACAGACCTCCGAAATCCCGGAGGGATTTATGAAACACTCTGTATTTACTAGCCGAGGAACTATTAGCAGCTGAAAGATCGTGCTCCAAGCATTTTGTTACTTAATTGCCTATAAGGCTTCTATATCGGATGAGATGACTAGAGCAATTAATTGTATTCAAATGTAATTAAATAATCAGTTATAACTAAGTAAGCTAATCGAGCAGTAAATTATATAAGTGAGATATTTACTTTAAAAATAAATATTTTATATTCTGTACATGAGGAGAAAAAGGCGCCTATTGTGGACTTCATAAATTTCGGACTGAGTATAATAAGAATGTATCAATTGGTCAAGTACATAAAACTTGAAATGACAATGACAATGACAATGCACGGTATGAATAGTATAAAGTTTATTAATAACAGACAGGCAAAAGAGATAAATTAATATAAAAATACGTATAATAAAGAGTGCATTTGTTGGTCAAGTGATGTGTGTTCAAATGATAATTCATGGTATAAATACGTGTAGTACAAAGTTCAGATTAAATCTTCCTAATGCTTTACCATGAAATTCGCCGTGGACAGTACTAAGATAAACGATACAACTGAAACGGCATTATTTAATATAATGTAACATCGTACATATGATATCAATTTTTTTTTAAAAGCAAGCTTTGATTAACCTTGCTCCGAAAACGTTGTTTTGCTTTAAAGCTGAAAAAAATGTTAGTGGCAAAACATTCGATGTATGTTGGCTAAACTCGGACAGATGCTGCTGTTGTTGGCAGCTGGTAGGACATTCAAAGGCCACACTGGAGGGTGTTTGATGTCACTCATTAAGGCTCAGCGGTTCTTCACGTACCATTACATTTAAAATTTATGTGTTTTTTGTGGATCACAGAACAAACAGCGATTATTTCACTGTACAGCATTAACTGACTGGTTTGTATAACTGAGACGGAGTGTGTTTACTGCGCGGTACGGACTGTATTTATGTGTTTTGTGTGGATCTCAGAACAAAGAGCGATTATTTCACTGTACAACATTAACTGACTGCTTTGTATAACTGAGACGGAGTGTGTTTACTGCGCGGTACGGACTGTATTTATGTGTTTTGTGTGGATCTCAGAACAAACAGCGATTATTTCACTATACAGCATTAACTGACTGGTTTGTATAACTGAGACGGAGTGTGTTTACTGCGCGGTACGGACTGTATTTATGTGTTTTGTGTGGATCTCAGAACAAACAGCGATTATTTCACTATACAGCATTAACTGACTGGTTTGTATAACTGAGACGGAGTATGTTTACTGCGCGGTACGGACTGTATTTATGTGTTTTGTGTGGATCTCAGAACAAACAGCGATTATTTCACTATACAGCATTAACATGACTGGTTTGTATAACTGAGACGGAGTGTGTTTACTGCGCGGTACGGACTGTATTTATGTGTTTTGTGTGGATCTCAGAACAAACAGCGATTATTTCACTATACAGCATTAACTGACTGGTTTGTATAACTGAGACGGAGTGTGTTTACTGCGCGGTACGGACTGTATTTATGTGTTTTGTGTGGATCTCAGAACAAACAGCGATTATTTCACTATACAGCATTAACTGACTGGTTTGTATAACTGAGACGGAGTGTGTTTACTGCGCGGTACGGACTGTATTTATGTGTTTTGTGTGGATCTCAGAACAAACAGCGATTATTTCACTATACAGCATTAACTGACTGGTTTGTATAACTGAGACGGAGTGTGTTTACTGCGCGGTACGGACTGTATTTATGTGTTTTATGTGGATCTCAGAACAAACAGCGATTATTTCACTATACAGCATTAACTGACTGGTTTGTATAACTGAGACGGAGTGTGTTTACTGCGCGGTACGGACTGTATTTATGGTTTTGTGTGGATCTCAGAACAAACAGCGATTATTTCACTGTACAACATTAACTGACTGCTTTGTATAACTGAGACGGAGTGTGTTTACTGCGCGGTACGGACTGTATTTATGAGTTTTGTGTGGATCTCAGAACAAACAGCGATTATTTCACTGTACAACATTAACTGACTGCTTTGTATAACTGAGACGGAGTGTGTTTACTGCGCGGTACGGACTGTATTTATGTGTTTTGTGTGGATCTCAGAACAAACAGCGATTATTTCACTGTACAACATTAACTGACTGCTTTGTATAACTGAGACGGAGTGTGTTTACTGCTCGGTACGGACTGTATTTATGTGTTTTGTGTGGATCTCAGAACAAACAGCGATTATTTCACTGTACAACATTAACTGACTGCTTTGTATAACTGAGACGGAGTGTGTTTACTGCGCGGTACGGACTGTATTTATGTGTTTTGTGTGGATCTCAGAACAAACAGCGATTATTTCACTGTACAGCATTAACTGACTGGTTTGTATAACTGAGACGGAGTGTGTTTACTGCGCGGTACGGACTGTATTTATGTGTTTTGTGTGGATCTCAGAACAAACAGCGATTATTTCACTATACAGCATTAACTGACTGGTTTGTATAACTGAGACGGAGTGTGTTTACTGCGCGGTACGGACTGTATTTATGTGTTTTGTGTGGATCTCAGAACAAACAGCGATTATTTCACTATACAGCATTAACTGACTGGTTTGTATAACTGAGACGGAGTGTGTTTACTGCGCGGTACGGACTGTATTTATGTGTTTTGTGTGGATCTCAGAACAAACAGCGATTATTTCACTATACAGCATTAACTGACTGGTTTGTATAACTGAGACGGAGTGTTTACTGCGCGGTACGGACTGTATTTATGTGTTTTGTGTGGATCTCAGAACAAACAGCGATTATTTCACTATACAGCATTAACTGACTGGTTTGTATAACTGAGACGGAGTGTGTTTACTGCGCGGTACGTTCTGTATTTATGTGTTTTGTGTGGATCTCAGAACAAACAGCGATTATTTCACTGTACAACATTAACTGACTGCTTTGTATAACTGAGACGGAGTGTGTTTACTGCGCGGTACGGACTGTATTTATGTGTTTTGTGTGGATCTCAGAACAAACAGCGATTATTTCACTATACAGCATTAACTGACTGGTTTGTATAACTGAGACGGAGTGTGTTTACTGCGCGGTACGGACTGTATTTATGTGTTTTGTGTGGATCTCAGAACAAACAGCGATTATTTCACTATACAGCATTAACTGACTGGTTTGTATAACTGAGACGGAGTGTGTTTACTGCGCGGTACGGACTGTATTTATGTGTTTTGTGTGGATCTCAGAACAAACAGCGATTATTTCACTATACAGCATTAACTGACTGGTTTGTATAACTGAGACGGAGTGTGTTTACTGCGCGGTACGGACTGTATTTATGTGTTTTGTGTGGATCTCAGAACAAACAGCGATTATTTCACTTACAGCATAACTGACTGGTTTGTATAACTGAGACGGAGTGTGTTTACTGCGCGGTACGGACTGTATTTATGTGTTTTGTGTGGATCTCAGAACAAACAGCGATTATTTCACTTACAGCATTAACTGACTGGTTTGTATAACTGAGACGGAGTGTGTTTACTGCGCGGTACGGACTGTATTTATGTGTTTTGTGTGGATCTCAGAACAAACAGCGATTATTTCACTGTACAACATTAACTGACTGCTTTGTATAACTGAGACGGAGTGTGTTTACTGCGCGGTACGGACTGTATTTATGGTTTTGTGTGGATCTCAGAACAAACAGCGATTATTTCACTGTACAACATTAACTGACTGTTTGTATAACTGAGACGGAGTGTGTTTACTGCGCGGTACGGACTGTATTTATGTGTTTTGTGTGGATCTCAGAACAAACAGCGATTATTTCACTGTACAACATTAACTGACTGTTTGTATAACTGAGACGGAGTGTGTTTACTGCCGGTACGGACTGTATTTATGTGTTTTGTGTGGATCTCAGAACAAACAGCGATTATTTCACTGTACAACATTAACTGACTGTTTGTATACTGAGACGGAGTGTGTTTACTGCGCGGTACGGACTGTATTTATGTGTTTTGTGTGGATCTCAGAACAAACAGCGATTATTTCACTGTACAGCATTAACTGACTGGTTTGTATAACTGAGACGGAGTGTGTTTACTGCGCGGTACGGACTGTATTTATGTGTTTTGTGTGGATCTCAGAACAAACAGCGATTATTTCACTTACAGCATTAACTGACTGGTTTGTATAACTGAGACGGAGTGTGTTTACTGCGCGGTACGGACTGTATTTATGTGTTTTGTGTGGATCTCAGAACAAACAGCGATTATTTCACTATACAGCATTAACTGACTGGTTTGTATAACTGAGACGGAGTGTGTTTACTGCGCGGTACGGACTGTATTTATGTGTTTTGTGTGGATCTCAGAACAAACAGCGATTATTTCACTTACAGCATTAACTGACTGGTTGTATAACTGAGACGGAGTGTTTACTGCGCGGTACGGACTGTATTTATGTGTTTTGTGTGGATCTCAGAACAAACAGCGATTATTTCACTTACAAACATTAACTGACTGGTTTGTATAACTGAGACGGAGTGTGTTTACTGCGCGGTACGCTGTATTTATGTGTTTTGTGTGGATCTCAGAACAAACAGCGATTATTTCACTGTACACATTAACTGACTGTTTGTATAACTGAGACGGAGTGTGTTTACTGCGCGGTACGGACTGTATTTATGTGTTTTGTGTGGATCTCAGAACAAACAGCGATTATTTCACTATACAGCATTAACTGACTGGTTTGTATAACTGAGACGGAGTGTGTTTACTGCGCGGTACGGACTGTATTTATGTGTTTTGTGTGGATCTCAGAACAAACAGCGATTATTTCACTATACAGCATTAACTGACTGGTTTGTATAAACTGAGACGGAGTGTGTTTACTGCGCGGTACGGACTGTATTTATGTGTTTTGTGTGGATCTCAGAACAAACAGCGATTATTTCACTGTACAAGCATTAACTGACTGGTTTGTATAACTGAGACGGAGTGTGTTTACTGCGCGGTACGGACTGTATTTATGTGTTTTGTGTGGATCTCAGAACAAACAGCGATTATTTCACTGTACAACATTAACTGACTGGTTTGTATAACTGAGACGGAGTGTGTTTACTGCGCGGTACGGACTGTATTTATGTGTTTTGTGTGGATCTCAGAACAAACAGCGATTATTTCACTGTACAGCATTAACTGACTGGTTTGTATAACTGAGACGGAGTGTGTTTACTGCGCGGTACGGACTGTATTTATGTGTTTTGCGTGGATCTCAGAACAAACAGCGATTATTTCACTATACAGCATTAACTGACTGGTTTGTATAACTGAGACGGAGTGTGTTTACTGCGCGGTACGGACTGTATTTATGTGTTTTGTGTGGATCTCAGAACAAACAGCGATTATTTCACTATACAGCATTAACTGACTGGTTTGTATAACTGAGACGGAGTGTGTTTACTGCGCGGTACGGACTGTATTTATGTGTTTTGTGTGGATCTCAGAACAAACAGCGATTATTTCACTATACAGCATTAACTGACTGGTTTGTATAACTGAGACGGAGTGTGTTTACTGCGCGGTACGGACTGTATTTATGTGTTTTGTGTGGATCTCAGAACAAACAGCGATTATTTCACTGTACAACATTAACTGACTGCTTTGTATAACTGAGACGGAGTGTGTTTACTGCGCGGTACGGACTGTATTTATGTGTTTTGTGTGGATCTCAGAACAAACAGCGATTATTTCACTATACAGCATTAACTGACTGGTTTGTATAACTGAGACGGAGTGTGTTTACTGCGCGGTACGGACTGTATTTATGTGTTTTGCGTGGATCTCAGAACAAACAGCGATTATTTCACTATACAGCATTAACTGACTGGTTTGTATAACTGAGACGGAGTGTGTTTACTGCGCGGTACGGACTGTATTTATGTGTTTTGCGTGGATCTCAGAACAAACAGCGATTATTTCACTATACAGCATTAACTGACTGGTTTGTATAACTGAGACGGAGTGTGTTTACTGCGCGGTACGGACTGTATTTATGTGTTTTGTGTGGATCTCAGAACAAACAGCGATTATTTCACTGTACAACATTAACTGACTGGTTTGTATAACTGAGACGGAGTGTGTTTACTGCGCGGTACGGACTGTATTTATGTGTTTGTGTGGATCTCAGAACAAACAGCGATTATTTCACTGTACAACATTAACTGACTGGTTTGTATAACTGAGACGGAGTGTGTTTACTGCGCGGTACGGACTGTATTTATGTGTTTTGCGTGGATCTCAGAACAAACAGCGATTATTTCACTATACAGCATTAACTGACTGGTTTGTATAACTGAGACGGAGTGTGTTTACTGCGCGGTACGGACTGTATTTATGTGTTTTGCGTGGATCTCAGAACAAACAGCGATTATTTCACTATACAGCATTAACTGACTGGTTTGTATAACTGAGACGGAGTGTGTTTACTGCGCGGTACGGACTGTATTTATGTGTTTTGCGTGGATCTCAGAACAAACAGCGATTATTTCACTATACAGCATTAACTGACTGGTTTGTATAACTGAGACGGAGTGTGTTTACTGCGCGGTACGGACTGTATTTATGTGTTTTGTGTGGATCTCAGAACAAACAGCGATTATTTCACTGTACAACATTAACTGACTGGTTTGTATAACTGAGACGGAGTGTGTTTACTGCGCGGTACGGACTGTATTTATGTGTTTTGCGTGGATCTCAGAACAAACAGCGATTATTTCACTGTACAGCATTAACTGACTGGTTTGTATAACTGAGACGGAGTGTGTTTACTGCGCGGTGCGGACTAAACCTTTAAATTGAATTCAGGTTCGTTTTAGGCGCTTTCACAAAATTGCGAAGAGTGACTATTAGCTTCGTCATTCTGCCTGTCCGTCCGTCCGCATGTAACAACTCGGCTCTCACTGCACGGATTTCCATGAAATTTGATAAATGAGTATTTTTCGAAAACCTGTCGAGAAAATTAAACTTTCATTAATATCTGACAAGAATAACGGTACTTTACATGAAGACCTATGTACATTTAAGATAATATCTCGCTGAATTCTTCTTCAAATGTGAAACTTTTCGGACAAAGTTATAGAGAAAGTTAAAACATAATTTTATATTCAATAACTTTTTTCCCGAAAATCGTGCCGTTTATGAGATAATGTGAAAAAACTTAGCAGAGCCGGACAGGCCACAGATGACACTATAATACGGCGCATGCGCGTTGCATGCTGGATAACTAAGGCTACAGACACACATTCACAATATGTAATACTTATTGGTCTTACACAGCAATAGTGGTTACGCGAACGCGCCTCAATGTTACGTTATACGTACATTGTGTTTCTTGTCTTTAGACGATAATTAATTATTATGGAAGAAATACTCCGTTCTGCCTTGTTTCTTTGTACTTTGCGGTCTTCAGGAATGTAATTCCTTCAAAAGAGAAATCACTGTATTTAAATTAGGCTGTACCATTCAACGATATGTTCGTCGGATGGAATTAAATTTAACCAGAGAAAAAATTTCTAAGCAGAAGGATTAGTACTGACTAGGGGAAAACTTCTGTTACAGCAGCCGATATATTGTGGTGTACTGCTGGAAATTTTCTGTTACAGCAGCCGATATATTGTGGTGTACTGCTGGAAATATTCTGTTACAGAAGCCGATATATTGTGGTGTACTGCTGGAAAACTTCTGTTACAGCAGCCGATATATTGTGGTGTACTGCTGGAAAACTTCTGTTACAACAGCCGATATATTGTGGTGTACTGCTGGAAAACTTCTGTTACAACAGCCGATATATTGTGGTGTACTGCTGGAAATCTTCTGTTACAGCAGCCGATATATTGTGGTGTACTGCTGGAAATATTCTGTTACAGAAGCCGATATATTGTGGTGTACTGCTGGAAAACTTCTGTTAAAGCAGCCGATATATTGTGGTGTACTGCTGGAAAACTTCTGTTACAACAGCCGATATATTGTGGTGTACTGCTGGAAAACTTCTGTTACAACAGCCGATATATTGTGGTGTACTGTTGGAAAACTTCTGTTACCAAGTCGATATATTGTGGTGTACTGCTGGAAAACTTCTGTTATAGCAGCCGATATCAGAACGCAGTGGGCAGACAGCATTGTTAGATGGTGAGTAAATGTGTTTTCTGCTACTAGTAATGAGAATTACACCACGTAGGACAGGAGGCGTGTTTTGAAAGTTGTCCGCGACGCAGCGCTGTTTCCCCAAATCTAATCCAAATTATATACAGCATAATATACACGTTTTGGATATATTATACAATGTAATTGCTTTAAAAAGAATACATGACAGCTTAGAATGCTACTTACGATAAACTTATAATACTAATTGATCAACTCACACCAACAAATGTACCAAAACAAGTTTGTCACTGAATTTCTTTATTAAAATATTTCCCCAATACGCATTTCGACACTTCTATATTGCCATCATCAGGGGGGATCGTTGGAATTGTACATAGAACGATGTGCTTTATTACATCAGAACAGTTGCGTCAATATTCGTTATTACCACTTTGTATAAAATTGTATAAAATTGTATAATAGTAGTATTGTTAAATTGCTAAAATTAATAGTAAAACAGTGTGGTATATTATATTGAACTACATGCTGTGATATAATTCATAAATTATTGGCAGCGCGGTCCGGTGTGCTGTTTTGTGCCGGTTATCTGTGTGTATTGCTGTATGGTAGAACCTCCTTCTTTCGTGTCTGCGTGGCTTGTATTAATATTTATTATTAATTATTATTATAAATATTTTAATACAGAAATTCAGTGACAAACGTGTTTTGGTGCATTTGTTGGTGTGAGTTGATCAATTGTACAAAAATGCACGGTGAATATAATGTGAAATTATAATACTAAGTTCTCTGCGTACTGTGGAAAGGCCATTACGTTGACCCCTTCACAGTAAGCACAAAAGCCTGACAATAGGAAATCTAGCAAATACTGCTGATAAAAGTACAAAAACGGTTCAACAAAGCCAATTACACATTTCATAAAGAAGAGGAGTAATTAAGTCACGCAAAGAAAACAATACCATACTGGGATACAATTTTATCTAAATAAGGAAGAAAGTATTCCATTATATTCAACGATAAGCAATTAAATTCACAACATTAGTTCAAGGTCAACATGCGCATTTATACATAAAACAAGAGCTATTACTTATGAGCAGTAAAAATAAAAAAACTAACTATAAGAAAAGAGGCTTAAGAATACTTATTAAAATAAAGTTAAAAATACAAGAACTTTATCGATTTTATAATAATTCTAAACGTTTTATTTTAGTGTAATTTTAGTGCTGGGCACTGCGCTACAAACTGGAAGGTCGCGGGTTCGTTTCTCGATGGTCTCATTGCAATTTTTCATTGGCATAATTCTTGCCGTCGCACTATGGCCGTGGGGTCGACTCAGCCTCTAACAGAAATGAGTACCAGGAATATTTCCTGTGGGGTAAAGGCGGCCGGTGCGTAGGGTTGACAACCTTACCACCTTCATGTGCCGATTGTCTACAAATCTAGGAGCCTCAACCTCCTGGAACCCTAAGGGCCTGTCCAGGTCTGTAATGGGATTGCTTTACCCTATTCTTTTAATGCTACGACATATAAGAGCACGCTGCAATAATAACTAAGTTGTATGCAAAATCTTGTTACAATACAAAATGAAGGTGCATCAGGTTGATTTTTTTAGACTAGTATAGTTACAGTAGCTAAAGTTGTAAAAAAACAGAGACAAGGTACGTGTAACGTAACATTGTGATGCGTTCGCGTAACCATTGTTGCAGTGGAAACACAACAATGCATTCTGCGTGTGTCTTTAATTTATATGTGACTGTCAACTGTATGAAAATACTGAGTGGTGTAAAACAGTGCTTTGATGGCAGATTATGTCACCGGCAACAATAAAATTTACGTGGGTCTTCATGTAAAGTGTCTGATGCTGAATTGAAAAAACAATGTTTCTTTGTTCATGGCCTTCTACAGACTTATAATTTGGTTAAACAGATCGTAATGACAGATAAATCGTTGCCCAGTTCCCAGTTTTTGTAAGAATTGCCGTAAAACGTTTTACGAGATCAGACGGAATGAATCAATTACAAAGCAATAAGTATTACATATTGTGTGTGTGTGTGTGTGTGTGTGTGTGTGTGTGTAGCCTTGCGCATGCGCCGTGTTATATTGTCATCTGTGACCTGTGTGGCTCTACCATATTTTTCCACATTATCTCATAAACGGCAGGATATTCGGAAAGAAAGCATTGAACCTAAAATATGTGTTCTGATTTTCTCTACAATTTCGTCTGAAACATTTCTCTTTCTAAGAAGAATTCAGCGAGATATTATCATAAATGTACATAGGTCTTCATGTAAAGTACCGTTATCCTTGTCGGATTTTAATAAATCTTGAATTTTCTGGTCAGATTTTCGAAAAATACTCAAATGTTAAATTTCATTAAAATCCGTCCAGTGGGAGCCGAGTTGTTCCGTGCGGACAGACATGACGAAGCTGATAGTCGCTTTTCGAAGTTTCGCGATAAGCGCCTTAAAACAGAGTACAGATAAGTGTGCCCCAGTTTACAAAGACCATTCGACGTGTTACCACTTCTTCGTTGACTGGCCCGTATGTCTACGGCCATTAAATTACAAAACTGAAGTAAAACGAGGAAAATTGTAAGAGAAGTCATCTCTAAATCCAAGAAATCATATCCCACTATTGTAATCTGTGAAATGTTTCATCTGAATTGGAATTTAGCATATTGGTAGTGGAACCGGAGAGCAAAAATTGTATTGATTGGTAAGAAGGTGGGCGAAGAATAAACCCCCCTTCCCCCCAAATACTCATGGCCTTGTCGTTAAATCACAGATCTTTACGACGGTTGTTATATACGTGTCTGTATTTCAGCACTGCTTCCTAGGCAACCAGCACGGCTGACTGCACAGTCTTCTTTATATATCACATTGACAGCTGTTTGTTTGTGTCATTAGAACTTTCCCATCTTCGCATTACTGTTCTATGACACTGCAACTTATTCTACCACGTTTCGACACAAGACTCAACAGGACCCAATTTTAAAACAGCGTCATTAAGTGCCTCTACTTTTTGTACCGATTGGTATCAAAGGCTCTTTTGACATTTCTTGCCCTTCGATAAATCAAACAGAAGCAAGAAAATAGTAGATATTTTTTTTTCCCCAAGCTAGGATTTGTAATAAGGTCAATAGGCTACATCAACACCCTCGAACTGGACGTGTTCAGTGACAGGACGCAGAAATTCCTGACGTCACATCCGTCACTGTGCTTTGTATGCAATTCACTGCGGCTAGACGCGGTCAGTTGGACATGCACAGTGCTGTTAACAGTGATAGACCCTAACATCTCTAATACCAGTCAAATTGAGCAGACATATTTGGCAAGAACCTCGTTTGGACATCATTCGGGACACGGGCTCGAGTTCAGATAGTCGCCTTCTGGGTTCTGATAACGTGTATTCTTAAAGGTGGGTACCGATGTTTCGGACAAATATGATGCCTCCATCTTCAGTGTTAAAAGAACAAAACCACAAATCTAATCGGAAAAAATTCGACACTGTGCACCAAATTGTAACAAATTGGCAACTAAAAGAATTATTTTGGACATAGATTTTGATATTTGATAACTAACAATTTTTTAATTTTACGTAGAGGGATGTGTTTTCAATTATTTAAAAGGGTAAAGCAACCCCATTAAAAACCTGGACAGGCCCTTAGGGTTCCAGGAAGTTGAGGCTCACAGATTTCTAGACAATCGGCACATGAAGGTGATAAGTTTGTCAGCCCTACGCACCGGCCACCTTTATCTACAGGAGATATCTCTTGTTCTCATTTCTGTTAGAGGCTGAGTCGACCTCAGGGCCATAGTGCGACCGGAAGGTTTAAGTCAATGACCCCATCGGGAATCGAACACGCGACCTTCCGGCTTGTAGCGCAGTGCCTCAACCAACTGCGCCACCGCATATGCATCCAGGTCAGGTTATCAGCGAAGAAAATAGAATGTGTAATTTTTAAAAGTTTAAATAATAAAATAAACCTTAATAAGATTTAAAGATTAAGCTCGAACCGCGCAGTAAACACATTTCTCCTCTGTGATGGCAATAATCGGTTAATGTTGAACAAAGATGTAACTGATGTATGTTCTGGCATCAATATGAAACATGTAAGAGCATTAGGCGCGTTCGCAAAATTGCGAAAAGCGACTATTACTTTCGTAATGTCTATCTTGTCTATCTGTCCGCATGCAACAACTCGGCTCCCACAGGTTGGAAATTCACAGAATTTGACATTTGAGTATTTTTTCGAAAATCTATCGAGAAAATTCATGATTCTTTAAAATCTGACAAGAACAACGGGTACTTTACATGAAGACCTATGTATACAGAGTATACACAAACGAATGGTGCGGTTTCCCTTTATTCACCATTGAAACCGCACCATTCTTTTGTGTATACCCTGTATTTATGATAATATCTCGCTGATTTCTTCTTAAAATGAGAATTGTTCGAGATCATGATTTACAGCTTTATGTGTACTGCGGTTTCTTTTAAAATATCATTACACATCGTAAAAGTTAATTATTGAATTAAAGATCAACACGTAAGCAGGCCTGAAACAGTCTACAGCTGAATACTTTTAACTGCTACTGCAATAATATTTTAAAAATGAAACCTCAGTATGTACAAAACTTGAAATCGATGGATCTCATAATCCTAGTGTATTATAATATAATACGCACTTTATACATTTTACGTACTGTTTTTATACGAACCATGATGACGATCCATGTAAAGGATCGAAACATGTAGCTAAGAATCTGAATAAAAATAAGACTTGGGTTTAGAGTGAATCTGTTTTTACGTGATTTTCTTTTTGGGCTTCTTGACCGTTGCAGATGGGACCCGATAGGTTATCACAAAACATCGGTACATAATTACCACTTTAGGCTGTGTAACATCACAGAAGAGCGCAGATCTCATCGACTCTGTATTTTTATTAATTGTTCATACAGAGTATCTGTTTGATTCACAATACGCAGAGTATAAAGTCGAGGTATGTAAGGGCCAACAATTTATCAGCCACTCAGGCAGTGTTAATTTTAAATAAATGACTATTACCAGTGTCTGGTGGTTGTACTCAGTTCCTATACGCAATACAGGGATAGTATTTCAAACGAGGCCACGAGCTCGTCCTGCAAAATGCTTTCCAATTCAGAAATTTTAACAGTTGATTTGATAAATGCTGCTCCCCTGAGAGCGCAATTATTTGAACCGGAAATAAATCGACAAAATGGTTTCCACGAAAACTAAATGTATTTTGTGAACTCGGTCGAAGCCTAACCTTCCATAATTATTTTAACTTATGTACCTTTAATCCTCCAAAAGCCATCTTTTTCGTAATTGAAAAGGGTGGGTCTGTATTCAGGGGTTCTCAAAGCAGTTCCTTCAAACTCAAAACAGGATCATCTCAAGATATTTCCTTTCACTCTGTATATAAATTCTCTTTGTTAATGTCGCCCCCCGGGATTCAAATGACGTTATTTCTGCATTCTGTTGTCATGCTTTGATATCATCTGTAATTTAATTAACCTTCAAAATATTCCGTTTACCTCTATATCTTTCTGTTTCACTCAAAGTTAATTGCTGCGTTCTGCCCAGAAATATAATTTGTACTGTCGGAATTCTTGCTTATTCCTGTTTCTAACAACTGTCTTTTATGTAGCTTTAATTGGACTGTTCCTTAGGCCCATCGGATGACATCAGTCCTTCTCCTCGTTAGTGGTCTGTTGTATTCTGTAAAATGATTGCCACTGAGGGACACACTTTACCCTGATCAATACTACATATATGAGTCTAAATACGACTTTTTTTTTCAATGACTCGAAAGCCCTTTGGGGGCCTAGGCCGCCTCATTTTTGGAGGCTTCATGATCACATTCAGACACATCACACTCGGTAGGACTCCTCTGGAGGAGTGATCAGCCCGATACAGAGAACTCTACCTGACAACACACAACACTCACAGGAGACAGACATCCATGCCCTCGGCGGGATTCGAACCCGCAATCCCAGTAAGCGAACGGCCGCAGACCCAGGTCTTAGACCGCGCGGCCACTGGGATCGGCAAATATGACTTTACTGGTAATATATATAACAGGGGTCAAAAAATGCCGGGCGCCTGATCGCCCGGGAGATTGAAGTTAGGGCGGAGGTGCGTACTATTGAAGTTAGAACGGAGGTACGTACTATTGAAGTTAGAACGGAGGTGCGTACTATTGAAGTTAGAACGGAGGTGCGTACTATTGAAGTTAGAACGGAGGTACGTACTATTGAAGTTAGAACGGAGGTGCGTACTATTGAAGTTAGAACGGAGGTGCGTACTATTGAAGTTAGAACGGAGGTACGTACTATTGAAGTTAGAACGGAGGTGCGTACTATTGAAGTTAGAACGGAGGTACGTACTATTGAAGTTAGAACGGAGGTGCGTACAATTGAAGTTAGGACGGAGGTACGTACTATTGAAGTTAGAACGGAGGTACGTACTATTGAAGTTAGAACGGAGGTGCGTACTATTGAAGTTAGAACGGAGGTGCGTACTATTGAAGTTAGAACGGAGGTACGTACTATTGAAGTTAGAACGGAGGTGCGTACTATTGAAGTTAGAACGGAGGTACGTACTATTGAAGTTAGAACGGAGGTGCGTACAATTGAAGTTAGGACGGAGGTACGTACTATTGAAGTTAGAACGGAGGTGCGTACTATTGAAGTTAGGACGGAGGTGCGTACTATTGAAGTTAGAACGGAGGTACGTACTATTGAAGTTAGAACGGAGGTGCGTACTATTTTCAACGTAAATATTGCTGGGTTTTCTCCTTGCATACCAAAATGTGTATCAGTTCACATGCACCAAGCAGAAAGTGTCAGATAAGAGTGAGGTTCATAGGTCAATCCACAACCGTAAAAGTTATAGCTATTCCATTATAGGCCTGGACTGACCCTTAGGGCTCCAGGAGGGTGAGTCTCCCAGAGGTTTTAGAAAATCGGCACATCAAGGTGGTAAAGTTGTCAGCCCTACGCACCAGCCGCCTTTACCGCCAGGAGATATCCCTAGTACTCACTTCTGTTAGAGGCTGAGTCGATCCCAGGGATGTAGTGCGGCCGGAAGGATGAAATCAATAAAAAAATCCCAATTACTCCATCGGGAATCGAACCCATGACCTTCCGGCTTGTAGCGCAGTGCCTCAACCAACTGCGCAACCGCGTGCCCCACCCCAAAACTGTGGGTCTCCAATAAGGTACA
Source organism: Reticulitermes speratus (assembly GCA_021186555.1). Lineage (NCBI taxonomy): Eukaryota > Metazoa > Arthropoda > Insecta > Blattodea > Rhinotermitidae > Reticulitermes > Reticulitermes speratus. The sequence continues at coordinate 41,892,035 of JAJKFL010000014.1, read as the reverse complement.
TGCTTCTGGTGCCTGGTATTTAGAGATGGCTCCAGAATGTTTAAAAAAAATTTGTGTAACCCTGGCATACGCAATGTATAAAGCTACGCATTTCGAAGCGTTCTATCATCTTCACAGGTGCGTGGAAATTATTGTTTCTTGAAATAGGTTAAAAGCGTTCGTCATTATGAAATATTTAGTTTAAAAATAGGTTTATGCATATGCATAATTATGTACACTTGAATTTGTGTATATGCAAATTCTTGAACTTAAATACAGGGTATACACAAAAGAATGGTGCGTTTTATACGTATATATACATATAAAACGCACCATTCTTTTGTGTATACCCTGTATATGTAAGTAAAATTTTCATTTAAATGTTTTCTGATGAATAGTTGTTTTATGACACTGCAGGACATTATAATGTTGTAAGCAGCTCTGAACATGATAAATCTTATCAAAACGTGTAGTGCTATACATTGCATATGTATTATCAGTAATATTGTGTTTATACCAAAATATTTGGTGCCGATTACGTACAATTCAAGACTCAGAAATATGTCATGTTACCCTATACGTCTTTGCAATACAAAAGTTCAACCCTTTACTCGAAATAGCCTCTTTAAGTCAGTAGTGCCCACTCGCTGAATGCCACAGGCAACTGTTTAAAGCTACTGCTTCCTATAATGGCAGTCCCTGCTCTGTAACTCCATAAGCTGTTCGGCTATCCTGACTCAGACATTTTGCGGGCTAACTGAGTCCCTCAGAAAGAATGTGGGATAGTGCATTAAATTTGGTCACGACCAATTCCGCATACTTTGCAACTACACATTTATTTCCTGTTTATATAATACCCTTGTGCGAGCTTCACCCGGCTGACATATTTGCCGGATTTACTGTACCACGTTTCCACGGTTACAATAGAGCTTGATTTGCGCATGACGTACGGGGATTGGTTACTTTGGTTTCTATGGTTACTTTGGCTCAGTGGAGTAGCGCGTGACCTGTCGTCAGCACGTTCGACGCCATAAATCTCCGAAATACTGACAGCCTTGTTAAATATACATTAAATGAAATAAGATATATGCAGGCTCTCCAATCACCTACGCTGCCGGTCCGAAAAGTGATAATACCCTTGAACTTACTAAAAAATACATGTTTTTCAACTTTATAATTTACTCCTTGCATGCTACATGTCACGGTAATGTCATCGTATTTGAATTAATCACACTGATATCGAATGAGAAGTGCAAATTATATGGATTTTAGACATGCATATTTACACACAGATAGAAAAAGTATGAGATGGATAAGCTAGTCAATAGTGTGATTGGCTGAAGGTTTTGAAAAGCGGCTCCGATGCCCGGCAGGGGAATCACTCTTTAATTTTTTAGCCACGTTCCGGCTTTTTCCGGCGACGACTTGTTACCTGCGCATTTCCCTGTGAGGGTAAAGCCGTTGAAGCATGAAGCTGACCACGAATTTTTAACTAGCGCTGCGGTTAAACGTGTGTGGAGTTACACCGGCACTACCTCCATACGTTCTCGTGACTCCGTGCTTACGAACATTACCTTTTACAGAAATATATATGAGGCGAAATCTAAAATAAAAAATTCAACTCTTTAAAGCACAATGGTTAGTATACTACCAGCTGGTTTAACACTATGTCTCCGCATTTTTGCCACACAGTGTATTTATGTGTGCGTTATGATTCTGACAATAAATTGTATTGGCCAAACGGGCCGCACACTTCATGTTAAATGTACGGAACTATTCTCGGTCGAAAGGGACAATGCTCTCCCGCCCAAATGCAGGCATGGGCATATAAAACGAAAATAATTCCGGCCATCAGCGTCTACATTGGGATTTAAATACCGTACGACAAATGTGATTGTATACCTAAACATAATTAACTGACTGATCTGTATTTTGGAAATGATTTGTGTTTACTGTTAGGAAAGAACGTACTTTTATGTATTTTTTGAAGGGTTTCATGCCAGGACAACGGATGATATTCGTGATCCATAGTGGGAAATATAAAATTTGCATCGCTGTGTTTCAAACCTCCAAACAAATTATCAGTAACGACTGAATTGTTATAAGCAAACATCATACGTGTTAGAGAAAGCTTGGGTCACGTCCACATTTCCTTTCTTGCCGAACTGCTCGCTAGAAGTCAGTATGTACACGGATGGAAGGACCGGTCATTTCGACACGGGTTTTCATTGTTTTTCTCTCATCGATTATGCTGAGAGGTTTCCCCTTTTGCAGGTTGCTACTGCGTGCTTCTCATGCTCTAAAGACCGCCGAACCATATTTCCAAACCGAGCAGCAAATAAAGATCCTGTGGCATTTGCCTCAAGCCGCTATTACCCACCATTCTGTCTTCATTTACATACTCTTTTTATCAGAAGGGTCGACTCAGCCTCTAACAGAAATGAGTACCAGGAATACTTCCTGTGGGTAAACGCGGCCGGTGCGTAGAGCTGACAACCTTACAACCGATTGTCTAGAAATCTGGTAGCCTCAACCTCCTTGAACCCTAAGGGCCTGTCTAGGCCTGTAATGGGATTGCTTTTATCAGAAGGACGATAGGCGAAGCCTGGGAACCGAATATCAAAGTGATTTTACTTCTTCCTCAAATAGGAAAAAGTTTTTGTCTTATTGCCGCCATAATTTTCTATGTTCATCCACTTGTCTTATCTACTATTATTTCTCGCGGTTTTCTCATCTATTCCATAACATTCCTTTTCATCGTATATTTTTCTTTGTTATAAGACTCATTTCTTCCAATATTTTCCACTTTCATCCACTTATTTACTGTCTTTTCTTACGTATTTCCCATTACTTCCATAACATTAATTCTTATCCTTATGCGTATTATTGTTCCAGAACTTTCCATTTTTTATACCTGCCCATTATTCTTTTTTTATGTCTTTCATTTCTTTGACAATTTTCCCTTTCCATCTACCTGTATAATATTCTTTCTTATAAAATGCTTTGTGTTTCAGGTTTCAAAACTTAAACAGTTTCGGTCTCCCACAATATTAGACATTTAATCGAGCGAGATTTTTACAAATGTCTAACAATTTCTCCGGGCTGTTGTGAACGGAAGTTATAACTTCAGACAGACGAGACACAATGACCATCCAGGAAGCTGTTCTTACAGAAACGAACCTGAAATATTATATTCCAGTAGTCCCTGGACATAATATGCTGCTACGTAAAGCAGCAAGCAGGAAGTCATCAGCCTCGACTACAAAGGGGCTTTAAAGATGGAACACAATAGGCTTCAAAATACATTTCCCTGGTTTCAATGCTAACAAGCATAAGGAACAAAATAATAAAATTCGGGTTGATTTAATTTTAAAGAGCATTTTTACAACTGCACAAATCTCACACATATCCCATAAGCTGAAGGGAAAAAAACCACTAGGAAGACCGAGGCATATCAAGGATGATGATATTAAAGTGGATATTTTAGAAATAGTATTAATGTGTGGACAAGATTAAAGTGACTTGGGGTGAATTCTAACGATTCAATATAGTCTTCTCGGGCGATCAGCCGTGTTAACTGGTTTAAATATAACGTTTCGGGGACTAGCTCCGTCCCCATCCTCAGGTAGAACTGAAGATGGGGACGGATCCAGTCCCCGAAACGTTATATTTAAACCAGTTAACACGGCTGATCGCCCGAGAAGACTATATTGAATCATGTCGCCGCGAAAGTCTTAAAACTTATACAGAGTATACACAAAACAATGGTGCGGTTTCAATAGACATTTCTATTGAAACCGCACCATTCTTTTATGTATAACCTGTATATTTCTAATAATGTAATTATTGAATATGGTGCTGAAATTTTGCGTTCCGCAAAATTATGCAAATTTTTTTTGACAAAATAGATAAACATTACTCAAGAACATTATACGTGTATATGTCGGTTCGTCATTCTGCATAACCACGTAAATGCTATGCGATACGTGTGCAAACGTTGAGTAAGATTCTCTAAATTGTTTAGATATTTTGCTACGAGAGTACACAACTATTTCACGTGCTGTGGTCACTATATGTGACACGTGCTTGAATGGCCGGAATATTCTGCGCTATAACAACAGTGAATTTGCGTGTGTCATATCATTCTCAGAATAAATAACTATTATTTCTCTAAACAGCACTAACCGTTTTGTATTTGTAATAGAGAGTCAGTGGTTTACTGTGAAATAGGAACTGAATTAATGTACAGTATATACACGAAATTGACGCTTCGAATTTAAAACCGTAAATCTGTCCATTATGGTCACATACAGTATAACTGTATTAATTACATTAACAACTAATGCTTTGTTTTCGTTTCCGTGGAAGATCTCCATAATTTTATAAAATTTCGTATTGTCAACTAGAGATATAGAGTAGGCCCTCGATTTAACGGACAAATTGGGGGAAAGGGTGTCCGCTATTGCCGACATTCCGTTAAATCGAATGTATTTTAAAAACATATATTAATAACGAACTTACAATGTACAGGGTGTATTAAAATGTTATTATAATGTATAAGTATGAACAAAATATTATTATAATGTACATTCAGTAATTTATACACGTCACTAAAACATCTGTTAAATATACAAAAATAAATTTACGAGAGGAACCAAACTTTATTTCAATTAAACACGTCCAATCTGTTGTCCGTTAAATCCGAAGTCCGTTAAATCGAGGGCCTGCTGTATTAGAATCATATGGTATTAATTCAGTTTAATTATGAAACAACTGACCGCGAAGACAAGTAAGAAATTATATGACTTAATGTATGGATTTTATAAAAGAAAGTTTGGTTTTAACAAATTCAGCAGTTGTGTATTCTCCGTTACTTTTGAGTCTTCTTTACGAACTAAACAGAACGCCTTATGTGGAGACAACATCCGTCCGTCCTTCTGTCCATATATGGGCAACTATAAGCGGCTAATCTGTCTAATTTTTATGAAATTCGGTAAAGGAGTTCTGTAGAAATAGCTGTCGAGCCAATACGAATTTCGTGAAAAATGTCTCAGTGAAAGCCATAATTTACTTAACAGTCTTTAAAGAATTTCTACGCAGAATTCCCACATTTATTGTGCCATTCGAGTGAACCTCAACAGGCACAAGAGATCTACACGTAACACCGTTCATCAATTGGTGAGTTTCGTTGAAATGGGTAAAGCGGAAGACCATACTTCATTGAGGGCGCCAATAAAATTACATTTACGTCACATTTACATTAAATTACAATTACCGTGACAACTTATGATATTCTGAATGTGAAAAAGGGTTGTAAAACCAGTATATTACGTCACAAACTACATAATTTGCAATATTTTTGTAATTCTACAAGAGTTTACTTGCCAAGTGAAACAAAATGGCGTGGTTATGTAATCTCAGACATATTAAGCCAGTAACGTATTGGCCCTGAACATTGAATGCAATTTTGTTTCGCATGAAAGCCTAAATTTAAATGAGTGACTTACAGTAATGCACTAAAGAGATTTAAATGTCTGTATTCTACAAACGAACAATGCAAAATAGCAACAGGATAAATATTCGTAATTTTCACTTAAATGCGAACATTATTTTTCTGAAGTTAGTTGGACGTCAAGGGGAGGAAGTGACGTCATGGATAAACGTGGATAAACATGTGCAGTGGCAAGTTTCATAATGTTTAACTTTTACCTACATTATTAGGGGCGCATACAGTCTTATATGTAAAGGGTAAGACGAGATTTATCTCCAGGGGCAAAGCGGAAGGAGCATGAAGGTCACCGCTTACATCAATCTAGAGCAAACTTTAAGGAAGAATGACGCTATACTTCTCTTTCCCCACTGTGCATTCTCAGTGCTCAGGAATGATCTCATCTTCTTTTAGGGTGATAAAATTGAGAATGATAGGAGTGGCAAGTCATATAGCAGGCAAGGGGTATCATGGGTTTCTTAAAATTATTTTTAGAAAAACTGGAAGAAAGGAGACGTAGAAGAAACTAGATGTAGATGGGAAGACAATAATAAAGTCGGTCGTAATGAGTTAGAGTGTGGGGTTATGGAATGGATTCAAGTGGCTGAAGTTACAGTCCAGTGGTGGCTCTTATCACAACGACAAGGAACCATCCGGATTCTATAAAAGGCAAGAAATTTCTTTACTAGTCAAAGCACTATCAATGTCTCACCATGAGTTCAGAGAACGAAGTAAAATACGAAGTTCATAAATACAGGGTGATTTAGGAGGAAAGGCCACTATTTTTTTGGAGACGATTATTATCGTTTAGTGTGAGATAAAAACTTTATATAAACATGTACCCAGTTCTGAATGGTTACCACGATGTAGTTGTTTGAATCTACAAATACAAAAGCATTGTGAATGGTAATAAAGAAAGATGAATTAATTACTATTAATTTAGTTTAATGTTTAAATGACAAATTTGTTACACAGAAATGACAAATTTGTTACAGTTCACAACAAAAGTTCCAAAATCCCACGGCCAACCTCAATGCACTTTGCAAATCGTGTGCGAAGATCGCGTGTTGTTCGTCTCAGTTGATCTTCACGTTTCTTTATGCGGACAGCAGCATCCAAAATGCGAGCGAGCAATTCGTCTCGTGTATCCACCTTTGTTTTGTAAATTTCGCTGTTCATCGAACCCCACAAATAAAAATCTAACGGATTCAAACACCAAATCAAGACGCTCTGTTTCATTAACCATTTAGTATTAGACACATGTTCATATGAACTATTATTTCTCACAATGACTGACACTATTACCTCCTAAAATATTGACCTTTCCCCCTGAATCACCCTGTATGTAATTCTCGCCATTCTTTAGTCAACCCCCTAAAATCTGTATCCACTGACATACTCCAAATGCATTTAACTGGCGAGACCTCAGTCTTTTGCACGTAGATACCACAGCGTGTATATAAACAGAGCGGAGTGGAACTTAGCACTGGTATCAGCATTGTAACATGTAATCTACCACAACACTACTCCTCATTCTTTTAATTATTTTAGGCTATCTTCACTTTGGTAAGAAAATAAACCCTTTAAGGCCCAATGCTTGGCATGTGTACCACCAAGTCTAATACTAAAAATCCACGTTCTGCCCACACAGTGTATTTATGTGTTTTGTGTGGATCTCAGAACAAACAGCGATTATTTCACTGTACAGCATTAACTGACTGGTTTGTATAACTGAGACGGAGTGTGTTTACTGCGCGGTACGGACTGTATTTATGTGTTTTGTGTGGATCTGAGAACAAACAGCGATTATTTCACTGTACAGCATTAACTGACTGGTTTGTATAACTGAGACGGAGTGTGTTTACTGCGCGGTACGGACTGTATTTATGTGTTTTGTGTGGATCTCAGAACAAAAAGCGATTATTTCACTGTACAGCATTAACTGACTGGTTTGTATAACTGAGACGGAGTGTGTTTACTGCGCGGTACGGACTGTATTTATGTGTTTTGTGTGGATCTCAGAACAAACAGCGATTATTTCACTGTACAACATTAACTGACTGGTTTGTGTAACTGAGACGGAGTGTGTTTACTGCGCGGTACGGACTGTATTTATGTGTTTTGTGTGGATCTCAGAACAAACAGCGATTATTTCACTGTACAACATTAACTGACTGGTTTGTATAACTGAGACGGAGTGTGTTTACTGCGCTGTACGGACTGTATTTATGTGTTTTGTGTGGATCTCAGAACAAACAGCGATTATTTCACTGTACAGCATTAACTGACTGGTTTGTATAACTGAGACGGAGTGTGTTTACTGCGCGGTACGGACTGTATTTATGTGTTTTGTGTGGATCTCAGAACAAACAGCGATTATTTCACTGTACAACATTAACTGACTGGTTTGTATAACTGAGACGGAGTGTGTTTACTGCGCGGTACGGACTGTATTTATGTGTTTTGTGTGGATCTCAGAACAAACAGCGATTATTTCACTGTACAACATTAACTGACTGGTTTGTATAACTGAGACGGAGTGTGTTTACTGCGCGGTACGGACTGTATTTATGTGTTTTGTGTGGATCTCAGAACAAACAGCGATTATTTCACTGTACAACATTAACTGACTGGTTTGTATAACTGAGACGGAGTGTGTTTACTGTGCGGTACGGACTGTATTTATGTGTTTTGTGTGGATCTCAGAACAAACAGCGATTATTTCACTGTACAACATTAACTGACTGGTTTGTATAACTGAGACGGAGTGTGTTTACTGCGCGGTACGGACTGTATTTATGTGTTTTGTGTGGATCTCAGAACAAACAGCGATTATTTCACTGTACAACATTAACTGACTGGTTTGTATAACTGAGACGGAGTGTGTTTACTGTGCGGTACGGACTGTATTTATATGTTTTGTGTGGATCTCAGAACAAACAGCGATTATTTCCCTATACAGCAGTAATTAATTAATTTTTATAATGCAGACGAAAAGTGTTTACTGCGCAGTACGAGCTTAATTGTTGAATATAATTCAGTTTAATTTTTGCCTACAAAAATTAAATAAATAATCGAATTTAAAATCTATGATTACAGGTTTATTTCCAGTTAATTGCACAATTGGTTTTAATGCTCCTACATATTTCGACTGTAAATTACAGCCGTCCGGATGGAGGTACGAGTGTTGAAGACATGTTCAGCATGCTGTAGGGGCTGTCAAATATAACCGGTAAAATTTTTACATATTATTGTAATTCCATAAACATACAGTATTAAAATCGTATTAAAATTAAAATGATAACACAAGTATTAAACTGACTTGATATGTAATTTCCAAACATCTGGTAATAGAGGATTTCTCTCCAGTTTATAGTGGAATGGATATTCAGATTTAAATATTCGGTATGTAACCCGTGAATGAAAGTGCTCTATTTTGTAAGGCATGTAACTAGATTCTAGTAGCGTAAAACAATATTCTTCTGCTTTTACCGAAAGACAGACTAATAAAATGGAGCTCAGTACTTCGATATACATGGAGTTATGTACGATATATAACTTATATATATATATATATTAAACCCGTGCATATGTGAATAAATGCATGCTTAGAAAACTTTACTATCCTATTACCCTAGTGACTAATGATTTACCGGCATGGGTAAGAAATGTTACCTTATCTATAGCGTTTAGATCGGTTCTGGGGCCCAATTAGCCCTCCATTTAGTGTTTACCGGAATGGGGAGGTGTTTCTTTTCGGCAGGGCCAAAGGGCCGTTTACTGAAGTTGACCGCTCACACAGACATATAGTTCCGAGTTGAAGAATGAATAGAAGTAGAGTACACCTCCACTTCTCAACACGCCTTCGTGGTCATCAGAGGGACAAATTAACCTTTATAATTACTGCAACATGCATTGTTGACTGACTACGTACGTAAGGCCATAAAGTTCGTTTGGAGAATCTCACAGTCGCTCAGAATTATTAGAGACTTTTCCCATTTTTGGATGTCCAAGTTTTATGGTCAGATTTGAGTAAGCCAGCCACTGGGCCGTATCCCACTTCATTCAAATACAGTCGAAGCGCTCGTAAACTTCTTCTTTAAGATTTATTCTTATTTTACACGTAACCGTAGGCGGTGGGGGGTTGGATAATGCGTATTAGGAACTTTAATTTACGAAGGAGTCAAGTATAGAAATAGTGTGAAGAATAGTTTGTTTATTTTTCTGTCTTTACACCATCCAAATAATAGTTTTAAAAATATTTACATTATTTTATTTGCTCCTCTTCAAAAAAAAAATTTACTCTAAGGTAGAAAAAATATTCGCGGGGCATTTTCCCCCTTGCAACCCCCCACCCCTTCTCCAAGTTATGCTTATGTTCGTAATATTTTAAAATTATTTGACTGTTTTATTTTTTTAGTATTATTATAATTTTAGAAATTTCCTTTTCGTAACTTCAGAAGTGAATAAAGCAGTGAACAGAGCGCAGTACACAGCGGTCGGAAGTAGTCCTATGGTAATATACTTGGGTCGTGCTGTGGCTCAGTTTGTCGCCGGCCTTTTGCCGCGAAAGCCCGGACTTAAGCTCAGGCCAGGTTATATGGGATGTGTAGTGGACAAAGTGGCACTGGGACAGGTTTTGCTCCCAGTAAGTTTTTCGCCTGTCAGTATCATTCCACCAATGCTCCATATTCATTTATCTACCACCAACGCTGTATAATGTTTCTCTCCTAGTACTTCAGTTTTCCCCTGTCAGTATCATTCCACCAATGCTCCATACTCATTCATACATCTACCACCAACGCTGTATAATGTTTTTCTCCCAGTACTTCAGTTTTCCCTGTCAGAATCATTCCACCAATGCTCCATACTCATTCATACATCTACCACCAACGCTGTATAATGTTTCTCTCCCAGTACTTCAGCTTTCCCCTGTCAGTATCATTCCACAAATGCTCCATACTCATTCATACATCTACCACACACGCTGTATAATGTTTCTCTCCCAGTACTTCAGTTTTCCCCTGTCAGTATCATTCCACCAATGCTCCATACTCATTCATACATCTACCACCAACGCTGTATAATGTTTCTCTCCCAGTACTTCAGTTTTCCCCTGTCAGTATCATTCCACCAATGCTCCATACTCATTCATACATCTACCACCAACGCTGTATAATGTTTCTCTCCCAGTACTTCAGTTTCCCCTGTCAGTATCATTCCACAAATGCTCCATACTCATTCATACATCTACCACCAACGCTGTATAATGTTTGTCTCCCAGTACTTCAGTTTCCCCTGTCAGTATCATTCCACCAATTCTCCATACTCATTCATACATCTACCACCAACGCTGTATAATGTTTCTCTCCCAGTACTTCAGTTTCCCCTGGCAGTATCATTCCACCAATGCTCCATACTCATTCATACATCTACCACCAACGCTGTATAATGTTTCTCTCCCAGTACTTCAGTTTCCCCTGTCAGTATCATTCCACCAATGCTCCATACTCATTCATACATCTACCACCAACGCTGTATAATGTTTCTCTCCCAGTACTTCAGTTTCCCCTGTCAGTATCATTCCACCAATGCTCCATACTCATTCATACATCTACCACCAACGCTGTATAATGTTTCTCTCCCAGTACTTCAGTTTTCCCCTGTCAGTATCATTCCACCAATGCTCCATACTCATTCATACATCTACCACCAACGCTGTATAATGTTTCTCTCCCAGTACTTCAGTTTCCCCTGTCAGTATCATTCCACAAATGCTCCATACTCATTCATACATCTACCACCAACGCTGTATAATGTTTGTCTCCCAGTACTTCAGTTTCCCCTGTCAGTATCATTCCACCAATTCTCCATACTCATTCATACATCTACCACCAACGCTGTATAATGTTTCTCTCCCAGTACTTCAGTTTCCCCTGGCAGTATCATTCCACCAATGCTCCATACTCATTCATACATCTACCACCAACGCTACGTAATCTTAAAAAACATACAGGATCGTTAACTATCAGACTTAAAAATTTCAATACGTGATTTTTTTATTCGCGTTAGAACGGGAATTACATTTCGCGTTGTGATTTGTTTACAATATATTTAGCAGTCGGCATAATTGTAGTGAACATTTCATGGTTGCATAAATTAATGTAACAAAATTATTTCTGTGAATAATTTAGCTAGTGGAATTGTGCAGGCGAGTGTTTAACACAAAGAGCCAGTGAAGCCAGTGTTATGTGACCGCAGTCCAAACTACCACTCAATACGGACACACATTATCTGTTATCAGACCCTTTTCCACAAAGATAACTCTTTGCAGCCAGGTTCATGCGACAAAAGCAGTGAATTTCCAAACCAGCCATTACAGTTCCACGTTTTATTAAAACACTACTCAAACGCAGGAATGAAGGCTGGTGCCGCTAGGTGCGCTGTAAGCATGGAAAGTGATCACGTGTCTGCGGGCACGCTCGCTGACCAATCAGCGTCAATTTTCTGATAGCTTGCTTAAGTACATGAACTCGTCAGGTACCCAGGCAGATCACAGCGTCGCGAAGTAGTCCATCTCACCTGCCGGCGTTTCCGCGTTCTACTGCAGCCAAAGACAAAGTTTTCCCTGTCCAAACCATAAAGATATACAGGGGGAGTAGAAGTAGGAACCCACTTTTTCTTAACCTGGGCTCCAGATGGAGATGACTGGTAAGCTTCAGGCTACGGCCACTTTACGTCCGGGAAAATGTACCCATTCAATAGAGGCCGGTCTGGACGTTTGGGAGAAGGAAAAAAAACGACTCTCCCTGCCCGAAATCGAACTCCTGGTCTTTTCGGTTCGTAGCTCTGGAGAATTATATTACTTTTCACACAGTGTAAAATCTTTGTTTTCTAGGCAGTAAATACGAAGTCACTGTCTTCTGGAATGTGATATCGTCATGGTTTGGGACATGAGTACCGACGTTTCGGAGGCACTTGCTGTTTCTTTATCTCTGATGATGGAGTGTGTGTGTGTGAGTGTTACTTCCTGTCGCTCCTTGCGGAGCATATGGCCTCCTTTCAGAGGTTTCTTGATCTGGAAGTGTGCATTCCGTAGTGGGTGACCAGTCCACTGACTGCACAATTTCTCTCATCCTGATATGACTGCCAGAGCCATCTAGCAGTCAATCAGGAGACTTGGGTGAGAAATGGCCGCTGAATTTTGCTACGAAACATCTCAATTCATGCCCGTAAGTTCTTTTACATGCCGTAAATCTACGACATGGGACCGACGGCTTTACTTCCCCTCCGAAGGAAGTGGTGCTACGGATTTTTATCACCTATTCAGTCCAAATAACGGGTTACTCTTTCATCTCACCACTGACACAGCCTATTATTAGTCCAAATAACGGATTACACTGTTTCATCTCACCACTGACACAGCCTATTATTCAGTCCAAATAACGGTTACACTCTTTCATCTCACCACTGACACAGCCTATTATTCAGTCCAAATAACGGTTACACTGTTTCATCTCACCACTGACACAGCCTATTATTCAGTCCAAATAACGGGTTACACTGATTCATCTCACCAATGAATCAGCCTATATTCAGTCCAAATAACGGGTTACACTGTTTCATCTCACCACTGACACAGCCTATTATTCAGTCCAAATAACTGTTACACTGTTTCATCTCACCACTGACACAGCCTATTATTCAGTCCAAATAACGGGTTACACTGTTTCATCTCACCACTGACACAGCCTATTATTCAGTCCAAATAACGGGTTACACTGTTTCATCTCACCACTGACACAGCCTATTATTCAGTCCAAATAACGGGTTACACTCTTTCATCTCACCACTGACACAGCCTATTATTCAGTCCAAATAACTGTTACACTGTTTCATCTCACCACTGACACAGCCTATTATTCAGTCCAAATAACGGTGTTACACTGTTTCATCTCACCACTGACACAGCCTATCATTCAGTCCAAATAACTGGTTACACTGTTTCATCTCACCACTGACACAGCCTATTATTCAGTCCAAATAACGGGTTACACTGTTTCATCTCTCCACTGACACAGCCTATTATTCAGTCCAAATAACGTGTTACACTGTTTCATCTCACCACTGACACAGCCTATTATTCAGTCCAAATAACTGGGTTACACTGTTTCATCTCACCACTGACACAGCCTATTATTCAGTCCAAATAACGTGTTACACTCTTTCATCTCACCACTGACACAGCCTATTATTCAGTCCAAATAACGTGTTACACCTTTTCATCTCACCACTGACACAGCCTATTATTCAGTCCAAATAACGGTTACACTGTTTCATCTCACCACTGACACAGCCTATTATTCAGTCCAAATAACGGGTTACACTGTTTCATCTCACCACTGACACAGCCTATTATTCAGTCCAAATAACGTGTTACACTCTTTCATCTCACCACTGACACAGCCTATTATTCAGTCCAAATAACGGGTTACACTCTTTCATCTCACCACTGACACAGCCTATTATTCAGTCCAAATAACGTGTTACACTCTTTCATCTCACCACTGACACAGCCTATTATTCAGTCCAAATAACGGGTTACACTGTTTCATCTCACCACTGACACAGCCTATTATTCAGTCCAAATAACGGGTTACACTGTTTCATCTCACCACTGACACAGCCTATTATTCAGTCCAAATAACGGGTTACACTCTTTCATCTCACCACTGACACAGCCTATTATTCAGTCCAAATAACGGGTTACACTGTTTCATCTCACCACTGACACAGCCTATTATTCAGTCCAAATAACGGGTTACACTGTTTCATCTCACCACTGACACAGCCTATTATTCAGTCCAAATAACGGGTTACACTGTTTCATCTCACCACTGACACAGCCTATTATTCAGTCCAAATAACGGGTTACACTGTTTCATCTCACCACTGACACAGCCTATTATTCAGTCCAAATAACTGGTTACACTGTTTCATCTCACCACTGACACAGCCTATTATTCAGTCCAAATAACGGGTTACACTGTTTCATCTCACCACTGACAAGCTATTATTCAGTCCAAATAACGTGTTACACTGTTTCATCTCACCACTGACACAGCCTATTATTCAGTCCAAATAACGGGTTACACTGTTTCATCTCACCACTGACACAGCCTATTATTCAGTCCAAATAACTGTTACACTGTTTCATCTCACCACTGACACAGCCTATTATTCAGTCCAAAAACGGGTTACACTGTTTCATCTCACCACTGACACAGCCTATTATTCAGTCCAAATAACGGGTTACACTCTTTCATCTCACCACTGACAAGCCTATTATTCAGTCCAAATAACTGGTTACACTGTTTCATCTCACCACTGACACAGCCTATTATTCAGTCCAAATAACGGTTACACTGTTTCATCTCACCACTGACACAGCCTATTATTCAGTCCAAATAACGTGTTACACTGTTTCATCTCACCACTGACACAGCCTATTATTCAGTCCAAATAACGGGTTACACTCTTTCATCTCACCACTGACAAGCCTATTATTCAGTCCAAATAACTGTTACACTGTTTCATCTCACCACCGACACAGCCTATAATTACCATTTACAATTATTCAAATACATCGCAGCGAGTACAATTTTATGAGACAGCCTGTAGTATATCGAAAATTGAAATCTGCTCTACTATATGGTTCCATCCCTACAGAAACTTGTGGATTCCAATTTATGATACGAATATGCATAACAATTCTCCCTATCTCCCTGAAGCCTATACTTTACCCACGGATTTTGAAAGAAGAGTTTTAAAACGGGAGACGTTTTTATATACCAAGCGGTAAAAGATATTCGGAGAATTGAAAATAACTCCGTTTGTGTGTCTGAGTTAGAGAGACTGACCTGTCGTATTTACTGCGGGCCAAATACAGGGTGAATCTTTTATCGCGTCTTAGAACGATACCTCTATCGCACGGAAAGCTGTATTTGTCGCGACATTCCTTGACAGATGTTGTGCTCAGGGACAATATAAAGGGAACACCCTGTATACACATGTCTAAACCTTTCTCGTCATATCCTGCTATAAGGTATGTGAAGTTATGTAGAATTTATGGAGATTTGTCCCAATTTAACGAACTGCATAGCTTTAAAATTTATAATGATGATTCCGGAGACCCGTTCGTCTTCAACACGTTTTTAGAACACTTTAAAAATATGGCTTTTTCCCAAGGGGAACAGTGGCCTGAGCCGATACTGACCACGTTTAATCCATCTAGCGCTGAGGTTAAGAATGGGTGGAGCTGTAATTCCACTCCCCCATACGCTTTCGTGGCATGCATAGCGACAATATTAATATTACGTTTAATAATATTTCGTAAATTTATACCTATATTTGACTCTGGACTTGCCCTGAAAGTGAATTTAGGGCCCCATAGGCAATTATCCTCGGCACTTGATAAAATAGTGTTCAAAAACACTCTCCCTGGCGCTTTAAGCCTCTCACTCACAGGATAGAAGGCTGGGTAAATCCCTGATTTGACCAAATGAGATTATAAAGTAAAAAATATCTGTCCCCGGTTACAATATTTCTTACGCAAAAAAATTAGTACACTTCTAGTTATGCAACCTGCACCAGCGACCGTTCACGAATGACGTTGAATAAGTAGGGTTTCCTAAGCCATAGAAGTTAGAGAAAAGTGTCACTATAATTTAAAGTGTCACTGTAAGGTCAAACGTAGCTCGTGTATTTCAATGTAATATTATTTTCAAAATACGCCCAGAGCACATTGATGCATTCATCCCATAGGGACACGGACGTTAAAATTCCGTCTATGTAGAAACTATGCACTTTTATTCGCTACTATTCACGAACCGCCATTTCCACTTCCTCATTATTGTGGAATACGCGGTCTCCAAAGCGTTGCTTCCGTTTTCCAAAATAAGTCCTTCCACTCGTGCAGCTTTCATATCAGGCCTTGAAATGCTGCCCCCGACCTATGGGGTCATCATAGACGCCCCTTTGACAATTCTCGAACACCCTTTGCCATTTTCTGACATGCTGTACATTCATTACGTCATCACCATACACCTCTCTTCATTGGCGGTGAATTTCGGAGAGGAAATATGTTTCGTACTAAACACCGAATTACACTAAGAAACTTTACTCTTTGTTCACCGTGCATTGTGGTATTAACAAACACTTATTAACCAACAGTTGCACTAGTAGATTGTCACTTAACGCCACCCTCTACATAAATACAGGGTATACACAAAAGAATGGTGCGGTTTCAATGGTGAATAAAGGGAAACCGCACCATTCTTTTGTGTATACCTGTACAACACGTATAAGGAACCCCCCAGCGTACATCAACGAACCAGCAATGAAAAGTGAAAGTGCGTAGTGAAATGTACATATATTGAAGCCCCTGATGATGGTCGCTCGACGACCAAAACATATATAGGGTATTTCAAGTGATTTTAAGTGACAATCCACTTTAATTAGTGCAACTGTTGGTTAATAAGTGTTTGTTTACACTAAGAAGTTTCACGCGGTACAAAATTTTCCAATGTCGTTGCCAAAGCACATCACATTACCCCATAAACAGCATCAGATTGACGAAGGCTTCCGCCATCATGTGTATGTTACCCCTAAATCAAGTGTTACCTCCTACCGAAAAACAACACGCCTGATCAACACAGAAGTTACGGAAATACAATTATTGATCATGTCTCTTACTTTCCCTCTTTTAATCTCGCAACTCTTTCTTCTCAATATCCATTGAAATTCTTTCCTTACGGTGACAGAACAAGTTTGACCTCCACAGTATAAACAAAAGATAATAGCATATTTTGACTTAACGTTTCACACAAGTCACGTCTAGGAGAATAATACATATCTAACGATTGTAAAAATTTACATCAGTGGCTCCCCTCCTCAGGTCGTGACCCAAATCAAGGTCACGGGGGGGGGGGGGCTGACGTAGGGTCGCGAGAGGATTTTATGGAGAACTGGATAATTATGAAAAAAAAAATCAAAATTTGTACCTAAATTCAAACAGAATGATCAACAAAATGTAATTATTGAACTTATGTTTATTAATTTGAAACATACTGTAGCAATTAAATTTTAAATAACTATTGAACATACTTTGTTATTGTACGGTACAACGTAGTTGTACTTAGATCCATAGTACATACAATTTATTTAAATAAAGATTTGTTTATTGCATGTTTTGTGTATTTTAAATTGTCCCAAAAAATATTAGATTTGACAAGTAACATTAAAAATTTAATAAATTTTTAATAAGTTGCAATGTTACGTAGTGTTCAACAAAAGGCATTAGTATTAGTTCATTTACAGTAAATATCACTGACTATTGCCGTTTCCATGATAGTGTCGCGGGTCACATACCTATTGCTGCTTTAGGGTCACACACACAGAAGGTTGGGAACCGCTGCTTTACACAGAGGGACTTAAAGGAAACAACGCGTTTAGGAGTTTGAAGAATTAATCGTAGCTTCTACGTAATAGTGGATCGTATAGAGAGGAAACATTAGCAAACCTCATTAATTTATCAGAGGCCATGCGAGGGAAATAATTTATGTGTCAAAGTACCGTACTTTAAGAGGAAACAGTAGAAAGTATTGATTATACATACGGTTAATATTCTATGCATGACTTCAAGGCGTGCATGTTACCGTGTTAACCAAATTATGGACCAATAAGAATCGTGAACACATAGTCATATATTCCTGTAGAAGTCTTGGGTTACCATCCGTATACAAGAATTGCTTTAAATTAAGAAGCACAATACGATAAATTAAGGGGCAACAAATTTTAGGAAACGCATCGGATTAACTCAATGGAGTCTACGTGCCAGTGCGCCTGCGCGGAATCGATACACTCATAATACATACGGTAGCATGTCTCGTCATTAGAATCATTCATTTTGCAGTCTGTCTTACGACAGGTCCGTAACCTTTTTCAAAGCGTGTTCTAAAGAGAGTGCGATCCAGTCCTTCCTATCTCCATTTCCAGTATCCTCTCGTTTCCTTTAAGGTCATCCAGTAGCTGCTTACGTCTTCTCCCTCGTCTTCCCGTCATTTCTATCCTTCCCTCTAACTTTCCTTCAATCACGTGTTTTAGAAGGCAGTTCCTACGCAAGATGTGACCAATCCAGTTACCCTTTCTTCTTTTTATTGTATGTACGATATTCCTCTCCTCCTTCACTCTGTGTAATACTTCTTCATTTCTCAGACGATCGGTCCAACTGATCTTCTCCATTCTTCTCCAGCACCACATATCAAAACTTTCCAGATACTTCTGATCTACTTTCCGAAGTGTCCACGTTTCAGCACCACACAAAGCTAAGCTCCAAATGTAGCACTTTACTAGTTTCTTCCTTAAATTTAAGTCCAATTTGCTGGTAAAAAGTCTTCTTCTTTTGAAAGCTGCTTTTGCCATGGCAATCTTGAATTTAATTTCACGTATACATTATTGGAATACCTATATTACAGCTTTAACAAAGCAGATAGAATTCCATTTTAGTTAATAAAAATTGTATTTATAGAATGCATGGCAGATTGCGTGTGGTGAAAGTACTGTAGAAAAAACAACACAGCCGTTTGTATTATGTGTGTGTGTGTGTGTGTGTGGAAAGCTACGTACAAAATCAGTTCGTCAGAAGCATCACAAGCTTCATAGACTTCACACAGTTAGAAAGGATTTCGGATACAAAACATAATCAACAAAAAAAACAAGAGAATAATTTACATCAGTAGGAGCTGCAAAGTTCACCATCAAAACCATCACTTTATGGCTGACAACTGAAGAACTGATAATGGACTTGGACGTATTGAAGGGCGGACGAAGTTCAAAGGACTGAATAAACACAGAAAATACTGACGGGAGGAAAATGTCGGGCATGATTAAAGGATGACATGTATTGTGTAAACGACCACCTCTGACGCGGTGCCCTTCACAATTCCGACGATTTAACCCTGATAGTTTTTAATGTGACTGATGATAGTCCTCCTAAACTATTAGCGAGATTAAATTTTGGAAAGTGCGAAAAGTAATACTTATAAAATGGCTATGCCAAAAAATAATACTCATAAAATGGCTATGCCAAAAAATAATACTCATAAAATGGCTATGCCAAAAAATAATACTCATAAAATGACTATGACAAAAAATAATACTCATAAAATGGCTATGCCAAAAATATAATACTCATAAAATGACTATGACAAAAAATAATATTATCATAAATATGGCTATGACAAAAAATAATACTCATAAAATGGCTATGCCAAAAAATAATAATCATAAAATGGCTATGCCAAAAAATAATACTCATAAAATGCTATGACAAAAATAATACTCATAAAATGGCTATGACAAAAAATAATACTCATAAAATGGCTATGCCAAAACATAATACTCATAAAATGGCTATGACAAAAAATAATACTCATAAAATGGCTATGCCAAAATATAATACTCATAAAATGGCTTGAGATAAAATAATACCATAAAATGGCTATGCCAAAAAATAATACTCATAAAATGGCTATGCCAAAAAATAATACTCATAAAATGGTTACGCCAAAAATAATACTCATAAAGTGGCTATGCCAAAAAATAATACTCATAAAATGGCTATGCCAAAATATAATACTCATAAAATGGCTATGCCAAAAATAATACTCATAAAATGGCTATGACAAAAAATAATACTCATAAAATGGCTATGCCAAAAATAATACTCATAAAATGGCTATGACCAAAAAATAATACTCATTAAAATGGCTATGCCAAAAAATAATACTCATAAAATGGTTACGCCAAAAATAATACTCATAAAATGGCTATGCCAAAAAATAATACTCATAAAAATGACTATGACAAAAATAATACTCATAAAATGGCTATGACAAAATAATAATACTCATAAAATGGCTATGCCAAAAACATAATACTCATAAAATGGCTATGCCAAAAAATAATACTCATAAAATGGCTATGCCAAAATATAATACTCATAAAATGGCTATGACTAAAAATAATACTCATAAAATGGCTATGCCAAAAATAATACTCATAAAATGGCTATGACTAAAAATAATACTCATAAAATGGCTATGCCAAAATATATATACATACTCATAAAATGGCTATGACTAAAAATAATACTCATAAAATGGCTATGCCAAAAAATAATACTCATAAAATGGTTACGCCAAAAATAATACTCATAAAGTGGCTATGCCAAAAAATAATACTCATAAAGTGGCTATGCCAAAAAATAATACTCATAAAATGGCTATGACAAAAAATAATACTCATAAAATGGCTATGACAAAAATATATACTCATAAAATGTTTACGCCAAAAATAATACTCATAAAGTGGCTATGCCAAAAAATAATACTCATAAAATGGCTATGACAAAAAATAATACTCATAAAATGGCTATGACAATAAAAATAATACTCATAAAATGGCTATGACAAAAAATAATACTCATAAAATGTTTACGCCAAAAATAATACTCATAAAGTGGCTATGCCAAAAAATAATACTCATAAAATGGCTATGACAAAAAATAATACTCATAAAATGGCTATGACAAAAAATAATACTCTATAAATGGCTATGACAAAAAATAATACTCATAAAATGGCTATGACAAAAAATAATACTCATAAAATGTTACGCCAAAAATAATACTCATAAAGTGGCTATGCCAAAAAATAATACTCATAAAATGGCTATGACAAAAAATAATACTCATAAAATGGCTATGACAAAAAATAATACTCATAAAATGGCTATGACAAAATATAATACTCATAAAATGGCTATGCCAAAAAATAATACTCATAAAATGGCTATGACCAAAAAATAATACTCATAAAATGGCTATGCCAAAAATAATACTCATAAAATGGCTATGCCAAAAAATAATACTCATAAAATGGCTATGACCAAAAATTATCATAAAATGGCTATGCCAAAATATAATACTCATAAAATGGCTATGCCAAAAAATAATACTCATAAAATGGCTATGACAAAAAATAATACTCATAAAATGTTTACGCCAAAAATAATACTCATAAAGTGGCTATGCCAAAAATAATACTCATAAAATGGCTATGACCAAAAATAATACTCATAAATATGGCTATGCCAATAAAATAATACTCATAATAATGGCTATGCCAAAAAAATAATACTCATAAAATGGCTTATGACCAAAAATAATACTCATAAAATGGCTATGCCAAAAATATAATACTCATAAAATGGCTATGCCAAAAAATAATACTCTATAAAATGGCTATGACAAAAAATAATACTCATAAAATGTTTACGCCAAAAATAATACTCATAAAGTGGCTATGCCAAAAAATAATACTCATAAAATGGCTATGACAAAAATAATACTCATAAAATGGCTATGACAAAAAATAATACTCATAAAATGGCTATGACAAAAAATAATACTCATTAAAATGGCTATGCCAAAAAATAATACTCATAAAATGGCTATGACCAAAAATAATACTCATAAAATGGCTATGCCAAAAAATAATACTCATAAAATGGCTATGCCAAAAAAATAATACTCATAAAATGGCTATGACCAAAAATAATACTCATAAAATGGCTATGCCAAAATATAATACTCATAAAATGGCTATGACAAAAATAATACTCATAAAATGGCTATGACAAAAAATAATACTCATAAAATGGCTATGACAAAAAATAATACTCATAAAATGTTTACGCCAAAAATAATACTCATAAAGTGGCTATGCAAAAAATAATACTCATAAAATGGCTATGACAAAAAATAATACTCATAAAATGGCTATGACAAAAAATAATACTCATAAAATGGCTATGACAAAAAATAATACTCATAAAATGTTTACGCCAAAAATAATACTCATAAAGTGGCTATGCCAAAAAATAATACTCATAAAATGGCTATGACAAAAATAATACTCATAAAATGGCTATGACAAAAATATAATACTCATAAAATGGCTATGACAAAAAATAATACTCATAAAATGGCTATGACAAAAAATAATACTCATAAAATGGCTATGACAAAAAATAATACTCATAAAGTGGCTATGACAAAAAATAATACTCATAAAATGGCTATGCCAAAAAATAATACTCATAAAATGGCTATGCCAAAAAATAATACTCATAAAATGGTTATGCCAAAATATAATACTCATAAAATGGCTATGCCAAAATATAATACTCATAAAATGGCTATGCCAAAATATAATACTCATAAAATGGTTATGCCAAAATATAATACTCATAAAATGGCTATGACAAAAAACAACACAAACAATTTTGGTACAGAGGCAAAAACACAAAATCTTGAAACACGAAGAAGTATTATATCGAGTCAAGGAGGAGAGGAATATCCTACATACAATCAATTAAACGAAGGAAGTATAACTGGATTGGTTACGTCTTGGTTGGAAATACCTTCTAAAAAACGTTATTGAAGGAACGATAGAAGGAAGAAGTGACGGGAAGACGAGGAAGAAGACGTAAGCAGCTACTGGTTGAATTGATGGAAAAGAGAAGATGCTAGACATTAAAAGAGACAGCACTAATGCGTGCTCTGTGGAGATCTTGATTTGTAAGAGGTTATGGATCTGTTGTAAGACAGATGTAATGATAAATAGCCTGGTGTGATGATAAAGAGTCCTGATGATGAGCTGATACAGTTCGAAACATGTTGACTATTTATTGACATAAGCATGTATTAAATAGGAGATAATAAATTGTACATTTGTCGGACTTTATAGACTACGTAATAAATGAAAAAAAAATTACTTGCCTTTCTGCTTTGAAAATATTCATTATCGGTAAACGAACTTGCCATGATAATCAATAAATCACCATCTACCTGCACTACTGGATTATATTAACCCTCAATTTATTTGTTAAAAATGATGTTTGCGACACGTCTCTGCCTGTGTGTGGCCACAACCAGGGAAATAATTTGTATGCAAAGTGAGAAATTACTGCTGACGAAACGTCGGTAACTGACTACCAATCAACGATGCGTAACATTTGAGAAGAGCAAAGATATCGACGAAGGAGTTTGATAGGATTGCCTTAAAATTATATACCATAACACAGTTTGGTATCAGCGACAGTTCTGGAGTCTGAAACACGTAGTCAGACGTTTAGTACTCAGCAACAAAAACCGTGTCACAAAATCGAAATGCCGCACTGAATTCAAGAAACAGAAGAAGGGATAGGTGAATACACTCGCGCCTTGGCCAATGGAACAAGCCTGTATCACGAATGACACCCGATCGAGTTTAATCAACAGTAGGAGAGGACTTTCCCAAAGGGAGAAATGATGGATGATGAGAAGATTCACACCGCGCCAGTACCCTAAAAATAAAATATAAATTACAAATTGACATGACTCTGCGGAGGTTCAAAGGCCAGATTTTGTGAGTGCGGTGATAAATATTGTGATTGTGTTACAAGGGAGAAAATCTCATCAACTGAAACACTGTGGAGAGGCAAATATTCAAGATTGCTTTTCTTTTTGGATGTGATGGTATGTAGCGTGGTAGACAAGTAGCACATTGTGGTGCAGTGCGGCAATAGAAAGTGACGATTTTCAGCAATAGAAAGTGACGAGTTTCAGCAATAGAAAGTGACGATTTTCAGCAATAGATAGTGACGATCTTCAGCAATATAAAGTGACGATTTTCAGCAATAGAAAGTGACGATTTTCAGCAATAGAAAGTGACGATTTTCAGCAATAGAAAGTGAAGATTTTCAGCAATAGAAAGTGATGATTTTCAGCAATAGAAAGTGACGATTTTCAGCAATAGAAAGTGACGATTTTCAGCAATAGAAAGTGACGATTTTCAGCAATAGAAAGTGACGATTTTCAGCAATACAAAGTGACGATTTTCAGATCGCTGTTTTGATAAATTGTACTGAGTATCAGAAACACAAAAAATTAAGGAGTATCAGCAGTAAAATACCCTTTTGCACTCGTCTTTCACTTCTATAAAATTACATCTCTTACTTGGTGTCTCTGGCATGCAATACATTCCTGTAATCGTGATCGCAAATTAACCGCAACTGCACAAAGGCACACAACTTGTCCCCGGCGTTACAGTACGTCAGTGACAGTTCAGTTCTGAATATCATCACGTTAAGGGACGAAAGGTCACGTCAGGGTTGAAATTAGAGCCACTGATAAAAGTCTGTGCGAACTTACGGTTAATTTCCGATGACAACTACAGGAACGTACTGCGTGCCAGGTAGGAGGACATGGTTTTGAAAAATCTCACACTGTTGACACCGTGCATCTTCGTCATATTAAATTAAGTTATAGACCAACCGATGCACACTAAAACCACTCTTTAAGTAGCTTTATTATAAAATTGTTAAAATTGTACCCCTACACGTGTTTCGATCCTAGGATCATCGTCAGGGGGGTTTTTCTTGCTAAAAGCTACAGTCACTTCAACACATGATTTAAAATATTCTATCTGCCCTTTGAAACATAAGTTAAAATCTTGTCAAAAGATTCGCTAAAAGTTGTAAAATTATAAAAACACTGTAGATGGTAGATTGTGGAACTGCTGGCGTGTGGTATTAAAAGCATATGAAATGTTTTTTCGTGGAGCGGAGTGTACTACGTGCTTTTAGCAAGAAAAACCCCCCTGACGATGATCCTAGGATCGAAACACGTGTAGGGGTACAATTTTAACAATTTTATAATAAAGCTACTTAAAGAGTGGTTTTAGTGTGCATCGGTTGGTTTATAACTTAATTTAATGGTTTTTAAAAATTAAAAGGCACATATGGAATGAAATTTTACTGCTAATATTCTGTAAATTTTGTGTTTCTTATACTCAATCCGATTCATCCAAAGAACGACCTGAAAATCGTCACATTCTTTGCTGCAGCGTGTATTTCCTCCCAACACCCGCGGCCTTTTCAGGACGAATAATTCCTTAAGTGTCATTTCCTTACCCTCATTCTGTACACAAAACTCCGGCCTTCCCTCTTATCATATTAATTTTTACTTCACTCTCAGGCGTATATTATTTTTATGCTTATATCGTACATACAATAAAAAGAAGAAAGGCTAACTGGATTGGTCACATCTTGTGTAGAAAACTGCCTTCTGAAACATGTGATAGAAGAAAAGTTAGAGGGAAGGATAGAAATGATGGAAAGACGAGGAAGAAGACGTAAGCAGCTACTGGGTGACCTTAAGGAAAAGAGAAGATACTGGAAATTGAAAGAAAAAGCACTAGAACGCACCCTGTGTAGAACTCGCTTTGGAAGAGGCTACGAACCTGTCGTAAGACAGACTGCAGAATGAAGAGGTTACGGACCTGTCGTAAGACAGACTACAGAATGAATATCTTTTACCCTGTTTATCCTCTCTCACGCACTTTCCTTCCCTGTCGTGAACCCCCCCCCCTCTGTCCAGAACTCGTTTACGATATAAGAATCGTGTTGTTCCCCCTTTGGTGTACTATTACACCCTGAAGATTGAGGCAACACGTTTCTCCGAAACGTTTGTGCCTACCTATCAAGCTATACAGTGTCACTCCCTTGAGACCCCAAAATATTACAACATTTATATTTATTGAGATTCTATAAGATGAAAGCCACGAATAAATTTCAAATGTTTGTTTTGTCGTTCCACCTGATTCTACAAATTCTGACGCATACGACTGCTGAAGTCAAGTAAGAGCATATTTTAAATTCATCTTTTCTCGATTTCCTTATGCAAATATTCCAGACTCCATAAAATTGAAATAATTTGTGTTTCTTGGCCTAAAGTTAGTTACACTAAATCCTTTGATGCATATACAAACACAAGCACATATACGAATAGCTTTAAAACGCATAAGATGTCAGATTACTTACGTGAATGTGTGGGTATAAAATGTGTTCTGATATATGTTTAACACGGTGTTGTCAAGTTTATGGAACGGAAAACGCTTAAGGAGAAATTAATTTTCAATCACAAAAATAAGCGTACTTGTACATGCAACGTAACAAGCAGACTATATGACGTCAAACGCATTTCTTTGTAAAATTAGAAGACATGTAGTTAAAAACACCTGTTAGTACTATTACCATTCTCTTATTTTGATTTTGTAAACAACTTATTAGTTACAAACAAGTGTGAAAAAATGTGTTCTTTTGACATAACCACGTTTTGTACTCTCATATTGTATATAAATGATAATTAAACGAATTAACAAACAAACAAACAAACACAATCTATGTTGTGATTTTGTTCTGCATTATGTTTACAAGACATAAACATACACTTTGTCTTCTCAGCATTTAGCTACCACCCTAACATTCTTACTAGCCACTAATAAAGTTTCTTCTTGAATTATATGACTACGAAAATCAAGGCACTGATTTCCTTCTAAATGTTGATAACCCTTTACTGTTTCATAGCTCAGGACCCCAAAATACGTACTTTCAATGACACCGGTGTTATAACCTCAACTCTAAACGTGTCAGTATATTTGTGATCAATCTTCGTGCCAAATCCTGTATTTCTATAACCAATGGCTCACTGGTTATCACCATCAAACTGAAAACCATATAAAATTTTTACGACGGTCATATTGTTAATTTACATTCTATAAAATATGACCTCAATCAAAGTTCCGCATTGCTCCAATGTCTATAACCGTACATTATTTCAGCCGTTATAGGTGAAGCAATAATGTCACTCCCACCTCAGAATTTCGCGTGTCTGCTATGATGCTAATACTGACTGTAGGAAAGTGGGAAGTACATTGTTGGAGTGACCGCAGATTATATGGCTTTCATAAGAAGTTTCGTTAAAACTGGTCAAAAGTTTTAAGATTTGGAGTGGGGGGGATTGGGGGGGGGACATCCCTGTGGGTTCACAAACCTAAGTAGTTACTCTAACAAATTTCACATAAATTTCCAACAGCCTGGTAGACCAGAGTGTCATGGGCGGTGTTTAATACGTGACAGCTTTCAAAACATCATTAAATGATCAGCCCAAAAACAAACATGTTTTTTTATTCAAGAGCTACATGTTTCGATCTAAAATTCTAACATCATAAGACTAAAATACATTAGCATTAAAAATCAGGTAAAAATGCAATATAAATTTATGTATCTGTATATTACATCTTTACCTGCTTTTTAATGGTTACGTAATTTAGCCTGAAGATGGTAGATCTTTAGACCGAAACATGTAGCTTTTGAATAAAAAAACACAGTTTCGTTAGACTGACCATTTAATGTTGTTTTGAATTTACAAAACACAACGTGATTAATTCTATCAAGTTACGTGACTTCTATTAGTACCATCGACCACTCGTTAAATGGTCAATGAATTTTAAATCTACTATAATTAAACTATCAGTTTTGAAATATTCAATATATGCAACTTATATTACTTAAACAGGCTGTAATGTAAATTTAAATATAAGAGTTCTGTGTTTCGTTTTCGTGAAAGTGCAATTGTTGTTAGATTAAGGATTAAAGAGTAAATTGACATTAAAATTATTTAATAAAATACGTAGTCTACAGTACGGAAAATACAATTTTAGTTTTCTAACATGATTCCAAGTATTTAGTATCTAAGAAATATAAAGCAACAATTCTTTCGCTACGCTTCTTGGTAGTAGTTATGAACATTAGCATAAAATATAAAAAGGGGAAGGTATGTGTAATTGTACATTGTAGCGATCATCCTTTTCAGAAAGCAGAGTCTTCAGGTAACAATTACTGTGAATCGTTATTACAGCGTGTTTCATAAGTCCATCCGGGATTTAGAGGCTTGGCCGTGCAGTAGCAAACCCACATATAAGAGATAAAAGCATGCCAACGGATAAAGGAAATGTAAAAGTGTTTTCGTAACAGATGCGATGGCGTAGTTACCCGTTTCTCCGCTAGGAGGCAGTGGTGTGCAAACATGGCGTTTTCAGGTGAAGAGAAAGCTTTTTGTGTCCTTTTTGTGACTTTTTCCTGTGGGGTTACGTTAAAGATCGTGTTTACGTGCCTCCTTTACCAAGAGATTTACCGGAGCTTCGGCTAAGAATTATGGATGCAGTTGTTACCATCGACGTTCATATGTTGGAACGTGTGTGGCAGGAGCTAGATTACAGGATTGACGTCTGTCGAGTCACCAAAGGGGGACATATTGACCATTTATAAGGTAGGTTCAAAACTTGGATATGTACTCTTTTCATTGACATGCTCTCATCCCCGTGTGTGATTTGGCTCCTGAGCTACAGACCTCCGAAATCCCGGAGGGATTTATGAAACACCCTGTATGTATATATATATATATATATACACGATGTTCAGTTTCAGGTCAGTTGTTTTTACATATATTATATGAATTCTTATTCACAATTATTATCATTATTTACTTATAATATATTAAATGGAAACAAACAGAACGTTAATTGTAGTTTTAGTTCAAACATTTAATAGTAATTTGGGTCCATCCCTAGTTTTATCCTCAGTGAAACATTTACTTCTCCCCATAAGTCTCATAAGCCACTTTTACTTATCAGCACCACATATCAAAGTCCTGTTCAGCTATGCAATTTGCCCGGAACGACATGCGACAGACAGTTTTCAAAGGTTTTACAAATAAAAGAGGCAGACTTCAAAGGTGGAAACACCGTACGTATGTGACGTCGCTAGGGTAAAGTGATCGAGGCTTCAAAACAAGCAGTCAACTTTTTTATAAAATATCCAGTGTTCCCAGAAATAAAAAAAACCCGTGAATCGTGTAATTGGCGGGGACGCATCTGAACCTCGTGTTTACTCTCAATCCCCTCATTTATATTTCTGATCAAATAAACATCGGAGCGGAAACCGATGATACAGCTGGTGAATGAATTGGAAATTAAATGTGCCCAATCATTTCACTGATATATATAGGCTCATTCTACATTATAACAGAATCCTGGCAGTATATTACTGAACGGAATCAAATTTCGAGAGTTCCGTTTTAGAGAGCCAAAAGACTGCAGTACAGTGATGGCCTGCTTCAGATTTTGGAGGTTTCAGGGTAGGAAATTTGTTCCAAAGGCTGTCACTATACCTAGCTCATCGTCACCATCACGATCATCACACAGTCTGTCTTACGACAGGTCCATAGACTCTACAAAGGCGAATTCTCCAGACAGTGTGATCTAGTGCCTCCTATTTCAATTTACATTACCTTCTCCTTTCTGTAAGTTTATACAGTAGCTGCTTAAGTCTTCCTCCTCGTCTTCCCGCCACTTCCACCTTTCCTTCAATAACGAGTTTTAGAAGGCAGTTCCTACGCAAGATGTGACCAATACAGTTAGCCTTTCTTCTTTTTATTGTATGTACGATATTCCTCTCCTCCTTCACTCTGTGTAATACTTCTTCATTTCTCACACGATCGGTCCAACTGATCTTCTCCATTCTTCTCCAGCACCACATATCAAAACTTTCCAGATACTTCCGATCTACTTTCCCAAGTGTCCACGTTTCAGCACCACACAAAGCTACGCTCCAAATGTAGCACTTTACTAGTTTCTTCCTTAAATTTAAGTCCAGTTTGCTGGTAAAAAGATTCTTCTTCTTGTTGAATGCTGCTTTTGCCATGGCAATTCTGTATTTAATTTCACGTGTACACCTTACATCATTTGTTACCAGATTCCTGAAATATTTGAAATATTCCACATTTTCCTGTTGTTTTTGATCTACAAACTACTTGCTACTTCCTTCTTTCATCCGTTTTACTTACCATTTCCTTTGCAATCCACGGTTCTCTTGCTCTCCTCTCAAGTTCCTTTACTAAGACACTCATGGTACCTAACAAAACAGTTCTTAATATTATTCCACTGCACTTTCACATTTCCATTTTCACAAATGATTGCATCAAGTTTTTCTTCAGGATTATACACACTGGATACGAGACCACAGAAGGGACATGTTCATAAAAAGGCTTATATCACATTACTAAAAACAATTCTTCATCTGAAAAATAAGGAGAGCAGCAATTAGAACACGATGCTTGGGGGTTGGACGTCGGTGAAGATGCAGAAGTAAGACGGAGGCAATGAGGCAGCGTGTTCCCCCCGAGATGTCGGCAATGCAGCTCACTGTCACGTCCAAACAGGGTCAACTTTAAGATTTGTGCTATATTCCGTATCGTGACGTAATTCAGACGGGTAGTTTATTACCAAAGCTTCGGAGGAATATACAGTTTCCATATTCAGTGTGAGAGTAAAGATGGAGGCTGTATGTTGTAGCATATTGGGTGTCATAACCTAACACAGCGGTTTAAATCCGCCGACCGTCTGGAGGTCATACTGCATTTTGCGCAACACAATGAAAGGTACCTTCTTTTGTCCCATCGTTCAAAATAGAAAAATTAATATTTTAGGAACAAAAGACGCCATGTATAAACTACTGACCGGTGCATTTTCTTCTTGTTTTCTCTGAATTTGGAAACGACCGTCATTATTCAGTTTCAGTGGTGGAACCTTTCGGTTCAGGTCGCAAAAATCTGAGACCACTGGCGTGGAATTTGATTAAATTAAAAATAATAATAATAAGTGTAATAATTATATTTTCTCCATCGACAACGAGAAAATTCCTGCATCATGAACCATTATCAGGTAGGATTTAAAAGGTTATAAATAAAAAAATTTTGAGGTGGAGACCTCCCCTTTGCAGTTAAAATATATAAAACCATTTGATTGCTCGTTATTCCCTATAAGGAATAATATGTATTTGCACACATTTTAGTATTTAAAATTGTTTAAGTATAAATATTAAAACAGCGATGTGAAATAGATATCTATTTCTTAGAAGATGTAGTGGATCAGTTCGGCAAGAGGCAGTGTCTTTGGCGCAATCTTGTTGTTGCTACACTGTTTAAAATATACGGTGTAATGATCTTTGCTAGCGGAAGCGATTTTGGAAGGCTTCTTTATTGACAGAACACCCTGTACTCTAGTGAATGTTGCACGGCTCTGTGGTGTGTTTGCTAAATACAGGGATCTGTATACTCTCAAGGTAGTAAGGTGTAGAACTACAGTTGTTGTGTGTGTAGAGCGTTAGATTACGCATGCGCCTACAGATGTTTACAGTTTTGAGTTTTTTTTTACATGGGGAAGGGCCCCGCAGTAGATGCTACAGACGCACCACAGCCTTAAGGCTTTTTGTGCAACCCTATGATGAAGATGAGCAGTTTTTTACCAAGTTTTCCAAGTAATGGAGCACCAGTGGAATGAAATTGACAGGGGAAAACCGATAACTCGGAGAAAAACCTGTCCCAGTGCCACTTTGTCCACCACAAATCCCACATGGCCTGACCCGGGATCGAACCCGGGCCTCCGCGGTGAGAGGCCGGCAACTAACCGCCTGAGCCATGACAAGGCCAACAGTTGTGAGTTACGTCCACGCTGTCAGATTTGTAAGTGCAGTTCGCAAATGCAACACGGATATAAGAAAAACAAATTTCCAAACATTATCTGTGTGAGTAAAAATTGTCAAAGAATTTTTGCGTCTCACACACATGAAGACCAAGTCAGTTACGGGCGTACATACATCCGATTTTTACGGATAAAACATGGAGATAAAGAGGGAGATTTTGTTGTCACGGCGATGTTCCTGAAGATGCAAGTTTTCTGGGATTTTGGGATGTGTTATTGGGAAAGCAGTTCTCGAAGTTTCTGCGAAACCACGAGCTTTTTTATATTCAGGGTCAAAAAGTCCAAAAAAATAATCCTAAACTTTTTGAATCTACATGTGAAGACATTACCATCCTTCGAATGGTCACAATGATGTCACATCCAAAAGAATCGATTTGTCAGGGAGACTTTATCCACAAGGTTTAGGAGAAAGCAATTACCATAGCCGTGCATAACACAAGGTTACGCATACACAGGCTCTAAAGTGACCATGTTTTTAAATGTCCGTAGCGAACAGCTGCTCCAAATATCCCAAGCCATTATCATTATAGCAAACAGGAAGGATATAAGAGAAGTAAAATGAAATTTAATGAATATTTTATAAGGCACAGCGGCTTTATAACAATCAATACGAACAGTGCATCTGCTGAATACATCTGGTTGCAGAATTAACCCCGCCTACACAAGGGTCAGACAAATACAGTGCACTTACGAAACGCCCACGAAAATGATATTCAAATATTAATAAAAATATCTTGTTAAAACATTTCGGAGAAACCGGAAAGATTGATGTTATAAAGTAAATACAGCGTGTTTCATAAGTCCATCCGGGATTTAGAGGCTTGGCCGTGCAGTAGCAAACCCACATATAAGAGATAAAAGCATGCCAACGGATAGAGGAAATGTAAAAGTTTTTAAGTGACAGATGCGATGGCGTAGTTACCCGTTTCTCCGCTAGGAGGCAGTGGTGTGCAAACATGGCGTTTTCAGGTGAACAGAAAGCTTTTTGTGTCCTGCAATTTGCTAAAACCCAGTCAATTGTAACAGTGCAACGTGGTTTTCGAACCAAGTATCGTACAGAACCACCATCGGACAAAACAGTAAGAGACTGGTACAGAAAATTCGAGGAAACTGGCTGTTTGCTACCATCGATGTTCATATGTTGGGACGTGTGTGGCAGGAGCTAGATTACAGGATTGACGTCTGTCAAGTCACCAAAGAGGGACATATTGAACATTTGTAAGGTAGGTTCATAACTTGGATATGTACTCTTTTCACTGACATGCTCTCATCCCCCGTGTGTGATTTGGCTCCTGAGCTACAGACCTCCGAAATCCCGGAGGGATTTATGAAACACCCTGTATATTAGTGTACTAGAAAGGTTAGTTTTACAACAAATAAAAGCCTTTAATTGGAGCCGGGGTAGTACATGGAGTAAAGACATTAAGGCTACGTATTGGGCGATTGCGAAATCGGGTTTCGATCCTAAGCATAATAAGTGTCATAATAAGTGTTGTGACACACGTGATAAAGACTTGTTAGTACGTAGCTGAGTCATTTAATAAAGAAGATGTGAAAAAGGTAATATAATCCCTGTCCACATCCTAAAGGCGTAAGGCGGAGTAGAGGTATAGCTCCGTTTATCCTTAACCTCGATATTAGATGAGGATGAGTGGTTAGCTTTAAATCCCAGTCGCTCTATCCTCGGGAAAGCATGCCGGTAGCTATTGTACGTAAAGCTGGGTGGAACCGGGAGCCAGTCTGGTTGTTTTGGAGAAGAGAAAGTTTTGTTGTACTTATCGGGAATGGACCGTCCAACCCGTAGCTCAGTCGCTATACCAACTGAGCACTTCCGGTTTCTGGCGTATTTAATAAAAACTTTATTAAGGCAGTCGTCTCAGTACACAACATAATTCGTAGAAATTGTGTTATTTATTTCGATTTTTCTGACATGTCTCTACCAATCTTCTTGCGACGATAGTAGTGAAGAACTCGAGAAATTATCTGATTTTATTAACCAGAAGGATCATTATCGAGCTGACAAACACGTCGTATTGTCATTAACTTGACCAGATCGACTAGTCCGCATAATTTTGAACATCAACATTTAGGGGCGCACCCAGAATTTCTCCTTGAGGGAGAGAGGACTGACCCTGAAACATTATACAATTTATGTTTGATTTGAAGAATTATGTTATAGAAACATGTTGTAAGTATAACATAACACTTAGTATTGCTTATACCGTGCATGTTTAATATAATGTTACAAATTTACCAACACATGCACTTTTTCTATTAAAACTTAATAGTTCGTTAAAATGCCCTACATATGTTTCGGTCGGTTAACCGACCATCATCAGGGGCGACTAGAGTTACTTAGTATATACACATCTAGAGGTGTAGATTAAAATAGTCCAGTGAGAGTATTAAAACAGCATAATAAAATATAATGTTCTAGATTCACTGCGTATTTCAATACGCAGTGAATCTAGAATCTAGAATCTAGAATCTAGAACACCCCATCTAATTCCTGGTGCTTCAAGTGATCTCCACCGTTCATGTTCCCGATAAGGATTCTTGTCAAAACTCATCAAATTCCTCACGCGTACTAAGTGCCTCACCCATCTCTTTCTCCTTGCTTAAATAACCCTGATGATACTTGGTGATGCTACAAATCATGAAGCTCATTACCAAATTTTCTCCAGCCTCATCTCCCCCCCCCCCCCCCCCTCCCAACGTCTAAATAATCCCCTCAGCACCGCTTTCTCTAACATCCCAAAAACTCACAAAGGACAATGACGTCACATTCCTACTTTGGGGGGGGGGGGGCCAATGTTAGATTCTCCTAGTCTAGACGCAATTCAGAATCTTGCAGAAATCGTTTTATGTATATGATTGGAATAGGTGTGGCCCATTCTGCAAAAGATTTTTCAATTTCTTCTTCACCAGGGCTCCTACTGAAGTTCAGTGATAACAAAAGGGTGGAAGACGGGGGCAGAAAGAGGAAAGCATGAAAGGATACGGAATGGTAGGACCCGATAATGCTAAGGAGATTGCGGCTGGCTCGAGTGGAAGAAGTCCTACGGGAACTAACCTATCAAGACACTAAAAACTCCTGTCTCTCCGATGGGAATTTATGTCCCCAAACCCCTCTATTTACGGGAAGCCACAGCTCGTATTTTCAGCGGTTCACAATTCTACTGACGCTACACATTCAGACTAATTCGGTGATATATTGATTTCTGTTATAACATAAATCGCGGTAGGACTGCCTTCTGACGACGGATACTGCTCTGTTGTCCAACATACTGCTCTGCTGTCCAACATACTGCTCTGCTGTCCAACATACTGCTCTGTTTTCCAACATACTGCTCTGTTTTCCAACATACTGCTCTGTTTTCCAACATACTGCTTTGTTTTACAACATACTGCTCTGTTTTCCAACATACTGCTTGTTTTACAACATACTGCTCTGTTTTCCAACATACAGCTCTGTTTTACAACATACTGCTCTGTTTTCCAACATACTGCTCTGTTTTCCAACATACTGCTCTGTTTTCCAACATACTGCTCTGCTGTCCAACATACTGCTCTGTTTTCCAACATGCTGCTCTGTTTTCCAACATACTGCTCTGTTTTCCAACATACTGCTCTGTTTTACAACATACTGCTCTGTTTTCCAACATACTGCTCCGTTTTCCAACATACTGCTCTGTTTTCCAACATACTGCTCTGTTTTCCAACATACTGCTCTGTTTTCCAACATACTGCTCTGTTGTCCAACATACTGCTCTGTTGTCCAACATACTGCTCTGTTTTCCAACATACTGCTCTGTTGTCCAACATACTGCTCTGTTTTCCAACATACTGCTCTGTTTTCCAACATACTGCTCTGTTGTCCAACATACTGCTCTGTTGTCCAACATACTGCTCTGTTTTCCAACATACTGCTCTGTTGTCCAATATACTACTCTGTTGTCCAACATACTGCTCTGTTGTCCAACATATCCAGACAAACTCTGGGATGTAGTCAACCTCCACGCAATGGACACCAGTGAGCCCTTCCTCTGGCAATAAAGCGGGGCAGAGGTGTGAAGCTGAAAAATCACCTGCATGTAGTGCTGAGATAAAGAACGCGTCGACTTACACACCCATTTTTTATACGTCTTTATGGTGTGGTGTTTACTTAATCACAGTGTAAGATTTACATCTATAGAAGGGAGATTTATACATAAGTAATGCGTGGGCATCTATGTTACCAAGTCAGGAAGAGCTGGATTATCAGAAGTTAATCCGAGATAGTTAGGGGGTATGAATTTCGATAACACATTATTATTATTAACATATTATTATAGAATCACATCATAGATATGCAAAATGAAACATTCTAGTCTTCTGGAATATGACAGTGTGTAAAGTGGTCAATAATTAGAGACGTTTCGGTGGAGTTTCTTGTTGCTTCCAATTTTCATGGCAAAAATAAGCTTAAAAACTCTGAACAAATGAATATCCATGGCGATCTACAGATGTCTACATTACGTGGTAACCTCTTGAGAAGATGGCATATGAAAATTGGATCATAATATTCAAATGAGTCTTTGAGAAGTGGCCTACATGAGTAAGTTTGATCCGGAAAAAAAATCGGAGATCTACTGCCTACCTTACGAAATATACTCATCTATATACAATATTTAAAAATATAGATTTTTGTATCTTTTCCTTTGTTATACGGTATAGTGTAATATATATTAAACTCGTACCAGACTATACGGTGATATGACCCAGAAAATGTATGGTGTTAGCCCATATTCTAGCGATAAATAAATATTTTTTTATTCATCGCCAATCTCTGGTAAACTTTCAAAGCCCTGTGGTAAATAAACTCCACCTGTTACTTTGATGTTAGAAACCTTGATTGTACGTACACGGTGCATATAAGCGGTTGTTTAAGATTCTGACAATACAGAACGATTATAACGGAGACTAAGTGTGTTTTCTGTAAGGTAGGAACCGAATCTTTGGATAAATTCATGTAAATTTCGTGTCTAAATCCGAAAATGTACACGCATATATAAATGTCTATGACCTGACAAAGACCAAGGTACTGTAACAAGACCCGCCAGTGCTCTGGGCAATCAGGACGTCCCATGGCGACTACCGCTGCAATACTGAGACTTCTTCGTAGGATTTACACATGATCCCTGGGCGGGAAGCGAGGAGCAGGGGGACTCGACGCACAGACGGGGACAACCTGACCACCCAGTTTCAGACTGAATCGGTCTTGGACTGCTGGCCGGCTGTCAATATTCATCAGGAATGACTTCCGGCTGACCAAGTTGATCAAGGTTTTCCACAGCTTCCCTCGGTCCTATAGCAAATACTGTGTTGGAACACAAATTTCACGTCATTGTATGTTCCTCATGCAGTCCTCCCCCACTATAAACTTCAAAATTTACCTCAATGTGACCCTCCTAACTTTACCAAGATTTCGCCATAACCCAGTTCTCCTAAAGCAAGTATCAAAATTCAGCCCAAATTAAAACCTTCGTCCTCCTGTAGCACACAAAAACAGCCCACTTCCCACCAATTTGCCATATTCACTTCCCAAATCCCAACACTAAAAATTTCGTTATAAGGTATTCCAATACATATATAAAAATTCAGCTGAAATACGATAACTGCTGAATTTTATACTTCTGCTCTATAATCAAAATGGTCCATTTACCACAAGTTTACCTTCTTCACCTTTACCAGAAGGACGAGCGGGTTCTGATTCGGAAGCTTCACATCCTGCAGACTTTGTTTTCCTGTAATGAACATACTGTAGTCCCCAAAACCCCGTACACTTTCGTTCTCTCATCTTTCTCTCTAATGCTTTAAGGGCTAACACAGCTGTGGCGACGTAAATTCTGCAGCACACGGCGTGAGAATGTGAACGCGAAACATTTGAGGGTTATACGGGTGTGGAGTCTTAGGTTTCCTTTTGTTGGTACTTTGACTTCATGTTTCTCTCTCTCTCGCTCTCTCTCTGCTTCTCCGTAGTGTGACGTCACTGAAAATATGTTGGTCTATCTGGGCAGCGTCCTTAGCAATCTATTTCCTTGAAAAGCCCACAGTAGAGAGCTTATGAAGTCTGCAATCCAGAGTACGCCCTCTCATATCCGGACTGTCTAAAGCACGAGTGTATTATGTCAAAAACACGTCATTATATAAACCCTCAGAATAAAATATAAGACATTTAAATAATAAACATAATTTAAAATAAATCTACAGTATACTTCCGTTATATTTATAACAAAGTTAATAATAAAATAATCGGTCTTCCTGCCTTTGTTTGGGATAAAAACCCCCAGAAAATAGGAAAATAATCACAGAAAGTTGTTAAAAAACTGATAAATGAAAACTCTAAAGTAGTAAAGTATATATGCCACTGTAATAACAACGACATTTCAATTTTGAGACTTATACAGCCGTGTGCCGATCCCAGTGGCCGTGCGGTCTAAGGCGTCGGTCTACGGCCGCTCGCTTACTGGGATTGTGGGTTCGAATCCCGCCGGAGGCATGGATGTCTGTCTCTTGTGAGTGTTGTGTGTTGTCAGGTAGAGATCTCTGCGACGGGCTGATCCCTCGTCCAGAGGAGTCCTACCGAGTGTGATGTGTCTAAAGTGTGTGATTGAGAAGCGTTGATAATGAGGAGGCCTACGCCCCCAAGGGGCTGTTGAGCCATAGGAAAAGAAATACAGCCTTGTAGTAGAGAATTTTGGTCTTCTGGGGTGTTTTGCTACGTCGCTGGGTAAGTATTTCCGACGTTTCGAAAGAACCTTGTACCTTATAAGGTTTTATTCCGACAAATGTACAATTTATTATCTTCTATTTAATACATATTTATGTCAATAAGTAGTCGACATGTTTCGAACTGTATCAGTTCATCTTCAGGACTCA
The DNA here is from genome assembly GCA_021186555.1 of Reticulitermes speratus. Lineage (NCBI taxonomy): Eukaryota > Metazoa > Arthropoda > Insecta > Blattodea > Rhinotermitidae > Reticulitermes > Reticulitermes speratus. The sequence goes on along the minus strand of JAJKFL010000014.1, from coordinate 41,853,101 downwards.
CTCTCATTACACCAGCTATATGGTACTCATTAAAATCGATAAAATAGATAAAATATCGTCGACTATGCTAAGTATGTGGTCACTGAAGTCCTGAGTGAGTCCTGAAGATGAACTGATACATTTCGAAACATGTTGACTATTTATTGACATAAGCATGTATTAAATAATAATAAATTGTACATTTGTCGAAATAAGACTTTATACAATAAAAAATGTACGGTGCAGGTAACATAAACCTTGTACCTTGTACCCTTTAAGAAGAAGGCAACACGTTGCTTCAAGAAGTCGGTAGCCACTAATAAAGAGACGCCGTGTCACATACCAGAAGATCGAAATCCTTTAAGGATAACTCAGTCACTACAGTGGCTGGATAACGGACTGGACAACAATAAAACGGGGTTCGAATTCCGGCATAAATAGGGGCAGTTCTCTTAATGGTGTCCAGACCGACTCGAGAGTCCACCAACGTGATGTAGAGTGGGTATCAAAGCTCTTCCCCGAGAATAATGCGGCCGGATCGTGAAGCTGACCATTCACCTCCAGCCACTTTCGAGATTAAAAATGCGTGTAGATTTGGGGATTCCTATCGACTCGGATTTTTAAAGTCCTAGATAAGGCTTTTCGAGTCTCTTTTAAAGCCAGAAATTTACCGATAATTACTCCTTGACAGCAGGTGAATTTCAAAATTCCCCTCGTTTTCGTATTAAAAATCAAGAGAAAAATTTGTTGCTATTGTAGTTACATGATGTAATAGAGGCAACAAATAATTTATATTTTTTCCTCCAAATTCTCAATTTATAACACTAATCTTACATTCAGAACTAATGGGTTTCTGGACTTTGTCCATCGTCCGGAAATCTAAAATAACTAGATAATACGACGTTTCGGAAACTGGATCTGCTTCCGTGCTCAGATGAAGGGGGCAGGGGGACACCTACTCTGTTGGGTCCCTTAGACAGAGCTAACTTCAATCACTGGACAAACGTCGTGTTATCTAGTTATTTCAGATTACCGGACGATGGACAAAGTCTAGAAACCAATTAGTTCTCAATGTTACATACACGTCGTCATAACCTTTTAGACTTAATTAAACTAACGTGGCACCGGCAGTAAAGATGCCTTCCAGACGTAACGTTGAATGCCGCCACTAAAAGCTCTGACGTCTTCGTGGTTTTCCTCAATCTCTAGAAGAAAATTCCGGAATTTTATAGACTGTCTCAAATTTTCCACATCATTTCCAATTTTCTGTCGAATAATCATCCGACCATTCACGTTACATACAGCATTATGAGATACTAACAGTGTCGTCAAACGAATCGTGAAGACGAGGGAGAAGACGTAAGCAGCTACTGGATGACATTAAGGAAAAGAGAAGATATTGGAAATTGAAAGAGGAAACACTAGATCGCACTCTGTGGAGAACTCGCTTTGGTAGAGGCTATGGACCTGTCGTAAGACAGACTACAGAATGAATAACCCACGCCTAAGCACCATACCATGAGGACATACGTGGGTGTGGAGGGTTAGATGCACGCATTTCAAACCCCCGAACTAGATGGTGGTGAGTTTTCAGGTTAATGATCCTGTACCCTCACGAAAGGATCCTTGGTGCCCATTGAATATGAAAATCTACCCCAGCTGGAATTATGTAACCAAGTCACTGTACTGACTAAGCTACCCCACCTCCATATATAAGTAAACACTTAAATACCGGACGCTGCACCAGCGCGGGCCGCGATAGCTCAGTCGGTATAACGACTCGTTACGGGTTGGACGGTCAGGGGATCGAATCCCGGTGGAGGCGAGATTTTCCGCACCCGTCCACACCAACCCTGGGGCCTACCCATCCTCCTGTACAATGGGTACCGGGTCTCTTTCCCGGGGGTAATGCGGCCGGGGCGTGGAGTTGACAACCCACCCTCATCTAGTACCAGGGTTAAAGAAAGAGTAGAGGTATATCTCTACTCCCCCTCTGGGCCTTCATGGCTTGTTCTAGGGAGACCTTTACCTTTACGCTGCACCATCGGGTATAAAGGATTCTCGGGTGCGTAACTACTTTTTGAATTCGTGTGGAAAAGTCTATCTAGGAATAACAGCTTTCATAATTTCTTCCAAGTCCTGTCGAATTAAGTAATTAATAATCAGTGTTTCAGCTACCGAGACAGTCGTCAAACAAACTTAAATAAAGCAAAATCTTAAAATTATTTTCCACTTATGATCTTAATCTCAATCGTAAGAGTAAAGTCGAATAAATGTTTAAATAATTACGTAAATGTAATTGGTAGAGTAAAAAACACTGAATCTGTCTACATCATTGGGTGAGTGTCGCTTGGCTACAACCTGAAGGTACTTTTGTAACGACGATGCCGGAAGACAAGTAAGGCTTAAGGATTGAGACCGAAGTACAGGAATTATCTCACAGCTCGTCATCGCGTCCTCCGCCAGTCCTAAATATATGATAAGTATATTGAATTTGGCTAGTCAAATAATAATTGAGATCAGTATATGTCAGAATTGAATAGTTAAATGTGAAAATAAGAAGTGTCAGAATTTTAAATTGAACTGTCACAGCAGCAAATGTCAGAATTGTAAATTTAAATGTGACACCAGCAAATGTCAGAATTGTAAGTTTAAATGTGACAGTATCAATGTCAGTATTCAGAAATAAATGACGAAAATTTCGAATCTGTTGAAGATTACCTACCTACCTACCTACCTACCTACCTACCTACCACAACCCATATATCCATATTTTTAAAAGACTTACGTAATTATTTAAACATTTATTCGACTTTACTCTTAAGATTGAGATTAAGATCATAAGTGGAAAATAATTTTAAGATTTTGCTTTATTTAAGTTTGTTTGACGACTGTCTCGGTAGCTGAAACACTGATTATTAATTACTTAATTCGACAGGACTTGGAAGAAATTATTTGTGGTTTAAATGGGGTCATGTGTCAGCATTTACCGGTGGGACTGACGTCTCCGGACAGAGATTTTAACCCAGTACTTCTCGAAATATTATCCGGTAGGTCACAACGTTCAGGTAATCCTTCCTAGACGTCACAAAAATCCCATTTTTTATTATCATATTCATGTACGAATGTCTACTACTTTCGTTTTGTGCATTTTCACTTTATTTTTTGAAACGGAAATGTTGATTTAGACACTGTACTCAGGAAACGCATCTCTTTTCTGCTGAATTCTTTTGTTTTGAATAGGACTAATGGGCCAAAAGAGCTCTTTAAAATACTGCAGCACACCCTTCCCTGGCGTTATAAATATGAATTATGGTTTGTCCGGGAAGCAGGCAAGCGCAGCTGTGCACTAGGGATTTCACACGACAGAGCAGCTCGAAGGAAATAACAAGTGGAAAAGAACTGAAACGTTTGAAGACTAAGATTAATCTGAATTACATTTAATAATTTGTACACCTCTTTAAGCTTATGATCAGCCACATTTTACTTAGTAAAAAATTTCCTTGTAATTTTACTGGACTTGGTTGGACTTTACAGCCAGTAAAGTTCACATTTCGGAGCTGTGGGATTTCCATTTCTGCATTACGGCGAATTTAGCGTCCCTGTCTATAGTAACAGGGGCATATGGTGGCGCAGTTGGTTGAGGCACTGCGATACAAGCCGGAAGGTCGCGGGTTCATTTCCCGAAGGTGTCATTGGAATTTTTCATTGACATAATCCTTCCGACCGCACTATGAGCCTGGGGACTCTAACAGAAGTGAGTACCAGGAATATTTCCTGGAGGTAAAGGCGGTCGGTGCTTAGGGCAGACAACCTTACTACCTTCATGTGCCGATTGTCTTGAAATCTGGAAACCTCAACCTCCTGGAAACCTAAGGGCCTGTCCAGGCCTGTAATGGGATTGCTTTACCTTTACCTTTTATGTATAGTAACACTATCACTAACACTAACACTACACACAGAGTGCAGATAGAGCCACGTGCTCTAACTTGGCCCACCGACTTATACAGAGTATACACAAAAGAATGGTGCGGTTTCAATTCATTCATTCATTCTACAGTCTGTCTTACGACAGGTCCGTAGCCTCTTCCAAAGCGAGTTCTCCACAGGGTGCGATCTAGTGCTTCCTCTTTCAATTTCCAGTATCTTTTCTTTTCCTTAATGTCATCCAGTAGCTGCTTACGTCTTCTCCTTCGTCGTCCCGTCATTTCTATCCATCCTTCTAACTTTCCTTCAATCACGTGTTTCAGAAGGCAGTTCCTACGCAAGATTTGACCAATCCAGTTAGCCTTTCTTCTTTTTATTGTATGTACGATATTCCTCTCCTCCTTGACTCTGTCTATTGAAACCGCACCATTCTTTTGTGTATACCCTGTATTTCGGTAACTTTCCCTTTTTGTTGGTTCTTTTTCGGTCGCTTCACGTCTAATTAACGCACATTTTCCTATGGCTCGACAGCCCCTAGTGGACCAGGGCCTACTCATTATCAAGGCTTCACGATCACACTCAGACACACCACACTCAGTATGACTCCTCTGGACAAGTGATCAGCCCGACGCAGAAACCTCTACCTAACAACACACAACACTCACAAGAGACAGACATCCATGCCACCGGCGGGATTCGAACCCACAATCCCAGCAAGCGAAAAGCCGCAGACCGACGCCTTAGAACGCGCGGCCACTGAGATCGGCAATTAACGCACGTATAATTACATAATCCGAATTACCAACATCAGTCATTATCAATCCACACAAATCCATCACCTCATCCGCCAGTCAGTGCCAATAAGTGTCACTGACACTACAATGTTTAATGTTGCAAAGAGCTGAACAGTGGAAATACATAAGTAGGTCCGGTAGTTCTGTTGGTTGTGACGCAATAGTGTGATAAGCCATTAAGTGGGAGGAGTTAGCTGGGCCTATTGTGATTTTGGGCACCCTGAAGAGGGCCGTAATTGGACATGCGCGCCACTAATAAACACGGAGGACCCAGATGGATACAGTATAAAGATCTTTATTGCATACTGAGCAGTAACGATTGTAAATACGTTACTGCTTTGCCCTTCCTGTTTATGATCAGCCTTTCCGCAATAAGCACATATAATTTTTCCAAATTATCTATTTTTTACATAATTCATATACTTCCATAATTTCAAAATTTTTTTCCAAAGAGTGTTTGGTGTCCTAAATCTCCAGTCTGTATTTCAGTTACGTGGGTGTTTTTTTTTACATGGTGAAGGGCCCCGCAGCAGATGCTACGGACGCACCACAGCCTTAAGGCTTTTTGTGCAACCCTATGATGAAGATGAGCAGTTTTTTTTACCAAGTTTTACAAGTAATGGAGAACCAGTGGAATGAAATTGACAGGGGAAAACCGACAACTCGGAGAAAAACCTGTCCCAGTGCCACTTTGTCCACCACAAACCCCACATGGAATGACCAGGGATCGAACTCGGGCCTCCGCAGTGGAAGGCCGGCGATTGACCGCCTGAGCCATGGCACGGCCCTACGTGGGTGTTACTTTACCACCAAAATTCCTAACGAATATAACCCAAATCACTTCAGTTGTATCGATCTCTTCCGGGGCCGTTTACTGCCTCTCGTCTGCAGGTTACGAGCAGCGATGCTTGTTCAAAGGCATCATGTGGCTGGCGGTCAGTGTCACGAGCTGCTGATGGATACGATCAAGCACATTGCAGCATTAAGGACAGACATACAGAGACGCGTTGAAACTTATCATTTATCGTTTGCCAATTTATTACTTGGTTAATGACTTTGGTTGTAGATGTCTCTGTCGGCGATTACGCAGGGGGGGTTTTGAAAGCCTTTGGTAATAAAACCATAAATCACTTATGATGGGTATTGGTAACATGTGGGCCGCGATAGCTCAGTCGGTACAGCGACTCGCTACGAGCTAGACGGTCCGGGGATCGAAAACAGGTGGGAGCGAGATTTTCAGCACCCGTCCAGACCGGCCTTGGGGCCTACCCAGCCTCCTGTACAATGGGTACCGGGTCATTCCCGGAGTTAAAGCAGCCGGGGCGTGGCGTTGACCATCCACCCCCATCTAGTGCCGAGGTTAAAGAAAGAGTAGAACTATAAATCTACTCCGCCTCTGGACCTTCATGGCCTGTTCTAGGGTGACCTTTACCTTCACATTTTTTATTGGTAAAAAGAACATGCCAATTCACGAAAGAGCGTGCGTGCATACACACGCACACACAAACACACACACACACACAATATATATATAATACTACAATATGAAAGTATTACGAATTGTTGATGTTTCAAATGGATCTCTTAAAACATCATCGTCGAAATCTCGAATTCACGCACCACAGTCAAAATCCTAAATTGTCTGTACGACAGAAAGATAAAAAGTCGAATCTACGGATATGTTAGTATTATTATTATTATTATTATTAATATTAGCATTAGTATTATAATTCTCAATTTATTCCAGTTTTGTGAAGAACTTATTATCCAAACACAGAATCTGTATACGGTAATTGTATCCGACAAAACGTAAAAAATTTACATGTTCCTATATTTCTAGTTGTTAACTTATAAATGCCACTTAATGCCTAACATGAAAGGATCTCGTAATATCTCTGTTCCAAATTTCACAGAACAACTTACAGTGCTTTACGTGGTATTTATCGCAAAAAAAATTGAGTATTAAAAGAAAAATATTTTCGCATAGTCACCATGTTTTTACCTTACATTAAAAAAATTATACTCGATAAATATTGTACATCTTTCCAAGACATTTAACCATATACCACTTCACAGTCCTAAAGTAAATGGTATTGGTGTCACTTCCGACTCATAATTTTCTGCTTCCGTCCAAGATCATATAATGATTGTAGGAAGTAAAAAGATATGGAATTTAGGTGATCTATGATGTCATGAATTTCATACCAAATTTCATCAAAACCGGTAAAATGATTTAAAGACTGAAATTAGCCTATTTACAAAGAGAGAGATTTCGATATCCCATAAAAATTCAGTTGAACCCGGTTTTAACGACATCGGTTTATACGACACCCCGTCTATAACGTCAGATATTCTGTGGTACCAATTAATTCCTCACTGTTAACCATAACATTATACTCCTCGTTTATAACAACGCTCGTTTATAGCGACACAAAATATTCGGTCCCTTTCGTGACGTTATAACCGAGTTCGAATGTAACCTTGATTTCAGGCTTCCGCCGCGAAGTTGATGAAGTCTTTTGGGTTATTACACGGCGTCGTGTGGTAATTGTTTACCGACGTTTCGGGACAACGTATCGGTCCCATCCTCACGGGTCAAGAGTCCGAGTAGGAAAGAAGCCTATAACATTTACCACATTTACCACACGACGCCGTGTAATAACCCAAAACACCACAGAGTTCGACTGTACTTTCTTATTTCTAAGAAAGGAAAGTAAATTTGGATTTGGTAAACATGGAGTGCATAAATGGCGGGTTATTGTAAAGGAAAATAAGGATATTCAGTCATCCCTAGTTAAAATGTAAAGCGTCATCATTTTATCTGACAACTATCGCTTGCAACTTCCTGTCGATATAATAATAATAACCATGGCTCGACAGCCCTATATGGGCTTGGGCCTCCTCTTTCCGAGGTTACGTGGTTTTGCGCATTTGTGGCAGTTCGGAGACCAGCCGACGGGCGCGCTGTTCAACTCGATCCTGATGTGAAGGCCAGAGCCATCTGGCAGGCAGTCAGGAGACTTACGAAACATTTCATCCCCTCCGGATTTTACATCACCCTTAAAAAAATCCATCGACCTCGGTCGGGATCGAACCCGGGAACCTTGGGTCCAGTGGCGAGCACGCTAACCACTAGTCCACCGAGGTCGACTTCTTGTCGATATAAGTATCGTATTAACATAACCCACTCGGGCCACCACAAACACGCGAGCGGCGAAGTAACGGCAGGAAGTGACAAAAGACAAACCAGGATCCTTTACTTGGCAACAACTATGTCTGACACCAACAAACTGCTCTTCTACTCACGTATAGTGAAGGAATGGTCCCACCAGTCAGTACGGCAAAGAAACGCTTTCAGGTCTTCAGCTGTTCTGCCCACGATGACATGTGGCGGCGCCACCAGCGTTCTTATGACAAGGAACACACTGAAAATGGCGACGATAACACCAAGCCTCTTCAGAAGGTCCAGATCTGTGATTTTTACCGCTTTGGCTGAGCGCACGCGGAAAATCACGGAAATTCTGTGCAAAACAAAGAAACACATTGTTATTAGGATAAACTGTCGCAGTTAACTGCACAAAGAGCACTGAAATTGGTGCATTAGAACATATACCAACAATTGATTCCTATTGTTTTTTTTAATGGCTCGACAGCCCCTTGGGGGCCTAGGCCGCCTCATTTTTTGAGGCTTCACGATCACACACTTTTTAGACACACCACACTCGGTAGGACTCCTCTGGACGAGTGACCAGCCCGTCGCAGAGACCTCTACCTGACAACACACAACACTCACAACAGACAGACATCCATGCCTAGGCGGGATTCGAACCCACAATCCCAGTAAGCGAGCCTCGCAGACCCACGCCTTAGACCGCGCGGCCACTGCAATCGGCATTTCTATTGTTAACCCAGTAAATAAAGAGAAACACTGAACTGGCTAATTAACTCCATGGAGAAGAGTTATCATTGCCAATCTAAAAATTCCTTCTCTAGACAAAAAAATGCTCCACATTTGTGGAACCAGAATGTTCATTACCTTTGCACCTGAGCCCCTAATGGCCTCTATCCTGAACTAGATAAATGCAGTTCAAGTACTCTCTTTGCGTGTCTGTAATATCCACTATAATATTATTCTCCCATCTATGCGTAGGTCTTACAAATGGTCTCTTTCCTTCCTGTTTCAACACCAAAGACCTGTATGTATTTCTTTTTCCCCCATACACGCCACATTTCGCGCTCATCTTGAATGTATGCTGAGGAGCAGCAGTCATGAAGCTGCTCGTTCTTTAGCTTCCTGTTAGTTCACACCTCTTAGGTCCAAACAACATCTTCATCACCCTGTTCTTAAATACCCGCATCCTATATTCTTCTCTTCAATGTGACAGACCAAGTTTCACACACAAACCCACGTGATTGCATTAAGCTTGGCGGTAATTGCGAGAACTGCACATATCGATAATATGTAGTGAAAATATGACTTTACATAATACGTAAATCTTTTTATACCGGTGATTGTCAAAGTAAGAAATAGCCTCAAACTGTGTGACGGTTGTGATAATATCAAATGGACCGGTGAACAGTGAAGTGAACTTATCAATGTACCGTGATGATGGCCGAGTCACGGCCGAAACATGTGTAGGGTGAATTGAACAAAACACGAAAATAAAAAGTGCATTTGTTGATTAAGAAGCTGAAAATTAATGTACAGTAGAGTTGATTATATTGAAATTAATATGAAAAGAACTATAATTTGGCTTGTTGTAATATATGGGTGTCAAACACGGTCTCTAACATTGGCAGAAAATTAAAGACTGAGAAATTTCGTAACAGGGTGCTCAGGAACATTTGTGTCCAAAACGATGGAAGCGCTATAGTACTGGAGAAAAATACGTAATGGATAGCTTCCTGAAGAGCACTCTTCACCAAATGTTATGTAGATGATCAAATCAAGGGGAATGAGATGGACGGAGCGTGTGGCACATACTGGGGGGGGGGGGAAGAGAAACACATCGAGGTTTTCGTTGGGAAACCTGAATGGATGAGGCCACTTGGGATACTTAGACATAGATGGGAGGATAATATTAATATGTGTCTTAAATAGAATGGGAAGGCTTGGATTGAATTCAACTGGATCAGGATAAGGAGAAGTGACGAGCATATGTCAACACGGTAATGAACATTTTGGTCCCATAAAAAGGTGGATTGGTCACATCTTGTGTAGAAACTGCCTTCTGAAACACGTGATTGAAGGAAAGTTAGAAGGAAGGATAGAAATGACGGGACGACGAGGGAGAAGACGTAAGCAGCTACTGGATGACCTTAAGGAAAAGAGAAGATACTGGAAATTGAAAGAGGAAGCACTAGATCGCACCCTGTGGAGAACTCGCTTTGGAAGAGGCTACGGACCTGTCGTAAGACAGACTGCAGAATGAATGAAAAAGGTGGAGAACTGTCAGCTTTTGAAGAAGGATTCTGCTTCGTGGAATTAGTCAGTTAATGTATGTATCAAAGTATGAAGTTTATGTGTCGTTTATGCTTGTCAAATATCGTGGGTCGTAAAAACAAAGCAATGCCAGGTAATGTTATGACGTTGCTCCCAGGAATTTTGCTTCTCGTCGTAATCCGATGTTACATTTGCTTTATTCCCTAGCGGCAACACGACTATTATCATTCAACAGATGGTAAACTTTATATGTCAGAGAGGGAAACTTAATTATAAAATCCCCATTAAATAAATGTTTAGATTCGACATAAAATGCCTATCCCTTTACAAAGAAACATTTCAATCTACATAGACATACGTCTGTCTATACGAATAAAACTGACAACGCAGGATGAAGGTAATTCAGAGGTAAAGAGAGAGAAATATTAAATATATTCTCGCAGATCCCGCCGTTTATTTTAGACTGCTGTTCAATCATCCTCAGCTTCAGTATCATAGCCATTATACGAGATATCGTAGATGCACTAGCCACGTGTATGTCACACGACGAACTATATACACGCGCTACTCCAAGATATCTCTCATTGCTTTTTTTATTCTCATGCCACTCCAATCGTTAGTTTCGCCAACAGTAATACTGCCATCTACCTGTGCCATCTTGTATTACATGCCCGATATCAGATGTTTCTTCAGCCTCAGCTCGTATTTCATATAGAAAACAGTCGATATTCAACTGTTTCTGCAGCCTCAGGTCGTACTTCATATAGAAAACAGTAGATAGTCAACTGTTTCTGCAGCCTCAGGTCGTACTTCATATAGAAAACAGTAGATAGTCAACTGTTTCTTCAGCCTTAACTCGTACTTCATATATAAAACAGCAGATATTCAACTGTTTCTTCAGCCTCAACTCCTACTTCAAACAGAACACATTCGATAATCAACTGTTTCTTCAGCCTCAGCTCATACTTTATGTAGAAAGCAGTAGATATTCAACTGTTTCTTCAGCCTCAACTCGTACTTCAAACAGAAAACAGACGATATTCAACTGTTCCTTCAGCCTCAGCTCGTACTTTATGTAGAAAGCAGTAGATATTCAACTGTTTCTTCAGCCTCAACTCGTACTTCAAACAGAAAACAGACGATATTCAACTGTTCCTTCAGCCTCAGCTCGTACTTTATGTAGAAAGCAGTAGATATTCAACTGTTTCTTCAGCCTCAACTCGTACTTCAAACAGAACACATTCGATAATCAACTGTTTCTTCAGCCTCAGCTCATACTTTATGTAGAAAGCAGTAGATATTCAACTGTTTCTTCAGCCTCAACTCGTACTTCAAACAGAAAACAGACGATATTCAACTGTTCCTTCAGCCTCAGCTCGTACTCCACACAGAAAATAAGTTGATAATCAACGTCTTCTGCCTCAGCGCGTAACCCTTAAGTAACGTTGCAAAAGTCGGTATTTATGTAACCGGGGGTATGACTACGTTAAACCAAAGTAATAGAGGAGAGAAGTTTCTGTCTCATGCTTGGGTTATACTGCGTCCCTGAGGATCTTCAGCCACCAATGAGCTACGTGTCGAACCCTCGGATGGTACAGAATGAATCTGGAAATTTGATGAAATGATAGTTGAAGGAAAACCGAAGAACGTTGATGGACACCTCCCTAAGTGCCACTTGGACCATCTAGAATTCCAATATAGACCGTCCTGACAGCAAATCCAGGCCTCGGCCTTGAGAAACCGGCAACTAACAGCAAGAGGTATAGTTGAATACAAAACAAATTTTCGAAAGCTTTACCTGTTTCAGTCATCAGATGAAGTGAGCTAGCAAGCATGTTCTCAGTTGAGAATATTATAAGCAAGTACCTACTGAATCTCTTTGAATCACCAACTGGAAAGGTGAGGAGAAATTCGCACGGATACGCCCGTTAGAAGGAAATAATACCGAAGACGGAGTCGACATCTTCATTCAAAACGTCGGTGAATTTCTACCAGACTACACAGTGTAAAATTCTACGAGACGAAAGTCTTCTTGCTCACTGTTATGAGAAAGTACAAATCTGAGCAGTATATTCTAAAACTCAGGTGTCAGTGTTTTTTTCTTGGAATAAAAAATTGCTAGACAAAGAGCCATGTCATGGTTTGGGCGGCTAGTCACCGGCTCTTTACTTCGGAGGCGTGTGTTCGATCCCACGCCAATGCACGTGATATTTGTGGTGTACATATTAGCACTGGGACAGGTTATTCTCCGAGTAATTTCGTTTTCCGCTCTCAGTACCTCATCATTCGACAAATGCTTCATACATTTTGTTCATTTCTAACAGACGCTATTTAATCATAGCAACTGACAGCGTCTTTAAATAGAAGAAAATCAGACGTTATGTTCAGAAACTTTTATAATTGATTCAGTGGTATGGAATGAAAGTGTTTGGATGTTTATGGGAGAGGGATGAGGCATGGAGTCTACCTCCATTCCCTTACTCTGCGTAGTCACTTAAGGTCTTACCTCCACGTCTTCAACATAAGGGCGCCATACGTGAGGGAGAAGCCGATTTCTCTCAACCAGACACGTATCGTACACGTGTAGATGTTTGGTCGCGGATACATCACTATTATCTGCAACACAAAACACAAGAGTCACAAAGAGACACAGAGGACAAGGAAATACACGTAAGTAATTTAACACTTCATTTAACGCCATAAAAGTACAACAGCACAATTCATAGTAGTGACCAGATTACTTGGTTGTTGAGCTCCCAAACACTGTAAATTGCTGCAGTCGGCACGGTGTGGTCACTGCTTGGCTCAACTCGCAACGGCCAGGCAGCGTTATGTCTTTCAAAAACATTTACTGTGTTGTGGGTACATATAGAGTTGTCTGTCTTACGACAGGTCCGTAGCCTCTTCATTATGCAGTCTGTCTTACGACAGGTCCGTAGCCTCTTCATTCTGCAGTCTGTCTTACGACAGGTCCGTAGCCTCTTCATTATGTAGTCTGTCTTACGACAGGTCCGTAGCCTCTTCATTCTGCAGTCTGTCTTACGACAGGTCCGTAGCCTCTTCATTCTGCAGTCTGTCTTACGACAGGTCCGTAGCCTCTTCCAAAGCGAGTTCTCCACAGGGTGCGATCTAGTGCTTCCTCTTTCAATTTCCAATATCTTCTCTTTTCCTTAAGGTCATCCAGTAGCTGCTTACGTCTTCTCCCTCGTCTTCCCGTCATTTCTATCCTTCCCTCTAACTTTCTTTCAATCACATGTTTCAGAAGACAGTTTCTACGCAAGATGTGACCAATCCAGTTAGCCTTTCTTCTTTTTATTGTATGTACGATATTCCTCTCCTCCTTGACTCTGTGTAATACTTCTTCATTTCTCACACGATCGGTCCAACTGATCTTCTCCATTCTTCTCCAGCACCACATTTCAAAACTTTCCAGATACTTCTGATCCACTTTCCGAAGTGTCCACGTTTCAGCACCACACAAAGCTATGCTCCAAATGTAGCACTTTACTAGTTCGAATGCAAATATATTTTTTTTCTTTTGTGGTCCTTTCCATTGTTACAACTCCCTGTATTAGGTGAGCTGAGCGCAAAGGACGGACACATTCAACCTGTTTTGAGGTGTAAGTTCCACACTTGGTATTGTGTTAACTGCACTGCATGTCTACAGAAATTCTGTGTATCAACACACTAAGCAAATAATCGGATATTGTGAAATTAATTAAACTATCCGAAAGTGGCAGGGACTCGACAGAAATAGGCATTTAAATTGGAGGGAAACTCATTATGTTCCTTTAATACCGAAACCTTTAGAGCTGACATTTGCAGCAGCAAATTTACGGAATGTAATTGACATGCGATTAACGCTATAACGAAAGAAAACAGTGCAAATAATATGGAAGGAAAGTTGAAAGGTTTACTAAAAACTTAGGAACTCGGTGTTTCAAATTTTACCTAGTCCTACCATACTGCCCATTATTTTAATTATTCTCTGTAAATCCTACGAGAGAAAATTTATTATTCGCGTTATTTACGGGTTAAGTATAATTTATATAAATCCTGCAAAAGTCAAGAAGAGGTGAAGTTGTACCTTGCAAATCATAAATTCTTAAAAAACGGAGTAGAGGTATAGCTCCACTCATTCTTAACCTCGGCAGTAGATGCAGTGGTTAATGTCATGACCTAGACGCTTTTCTTCCAAGATAAAACCCTGGTGCCCATTTAATAGGGGGTTGTGCATGTCCCAGAGTCAATGTGGACGTTTCGGAGACGAAAACAATCTCTTGCCTCTACCGGGAATTAAACTCCGGATCGTCCATCCCGTAGTCTAATCGCTTACAAAAACAATGTAGATAAGTTTTATGTTCTTCACTGTGTTTATTGTTAAAATCAGCGTGTTGGGTTTACACACGTTTGTTCAGAATAAATCCTTTATGATGGCACGCCGGTGCCGAAACATGTAGCAGTTTTACACTTGTCTTGAATCATACCTTTTAAGTGCGTATGTTGGTTGATATATTAACTGTACAGAAAGTTTACCTGTAACGACTTAAAATATATTACACCATGATTTTATTTATTTACAATTTTTTTTGCTATTATATGCCATTATTTATAAGATATAATATTAAAGTTTACCGATCCCGGTGGCCATTCAGTTTAAAGTGTAAGTCTGCGACCGCTCGATTACCGGGATCGCGGGTTCGAATCCCACTGAGGGTATAAATATTCGTCCCTGGTGTTTGTTGTGTGTTGTGTAGGTAGCGGCTTCGTTCAGAGGAGTCCTACCGTGTGTGTGTGTGTTGTGTGTGTAGAAACCTAAAAAATGGGGCGACCTGCGCCAGATTTGGGCTGGTGCGCCACAGAAAGGGATATAAATACTGAAGTGTTGTAATTTTAAGGTGAGTCATCCTCGTTGTACTGTTGATAAAATATACAAATATATAAATATTTATATATTTCCCAGCATACAGAGGAAGATTGGTGTGTGCACCGTCATGTTAGCTGTACATGACGCTGCACACACCAATCTTAGTCTTACAATGTTTCCTCTAACATTGACCTTCAAATACGCACGAAAACACGAAAGGAATTAATCCTCTACATACATAAATATATTACCGATTCAAAGCTGGCGATATGAAGAAGATAATACCGTAATAACTCTATAAGTTTCTTCAAGTTTAACATCAAAATTCAAGATACATACCTTGCATCAACTAGAGACTTTTGTGCCTTACAAGAATATTATACATGTGTGCACCATGTATTGATTTTATTGCCAAATCATGGTCTTTTAAAACAGTTTTAAAACAGTTTTTTTTATACAAAATGTTACATATTATCCGTATAGTATATATTTTTGTAAATAATATTTTTTTTGTACTATTTACTAATCATTGTTAATATATTCCTACGACGTACTCTGTCAAGAAAGAGACATCTTTAAGAGACCTCTTTAAGAGACCTCTTTAAAAGACCTCTTTAAGAGACCTCTTTAAGAGACCTCTTTAAGAGACCTCTTTAAGAGACCTCTTTAAGAGACCTCTTTAAGAGACATCTTTAAGAGACATCTTTAAGAGACCTCTTTAAGAGACCTCTTTAAGAGACCTCTTTAACAGACATCTTTAAGAGATATCTTTAAGAGACCTCTTTAAGAGACCTTTTAAGAGACATCTTTAAGAGACCTCTTTAAGAGACATCTTTAAGAGACCTCTTTAAGAGACCTCTTTAAGAGACATCTTTAAGAGACATCTTTAAGAGACCTCTTTAAGAGACATCTTTAAGAGACATCTTTAAGAGACCTCTTTCCTAACTGCAGTCATAAGTTTTATTGAATGGTTCTTAAAAGAGAATGCCTGATGGTGGCTTGTAATAAGCCGAAACTTGTTGCCTAATAGAATTATATACATGGTGTTGTGCACGGCTGTATACTGGAACGTATATACAATAAAGTGTTGAGTATATATATTATACGTATACTTTTATAACCTGAATGACATATTTCATAATCTTTTAAATAAAATTTGCACGCGGTGACGCAGTTGGTTGAGGCACTGCGCTACAAGCCGGAAGGTCGCGGGTTCGATTCCCGATGATGTCATTGGAATGTTTAATTGACATAATCCTTTCGGTCGCAATATGGCCCTGGGGTCGACTCAGCCTCTAACAGAAATGAGTACCAGCAGTATTTCTTGGGGGATAAAGGCGGCCGGTGCGTAGGGCTGACAACCTTACCACCTTCATGTGCCGATTGTCTAGAAATCTGGGAGTCTCAACCTACTGGAACCCTAATGATCTCTCCATGCCTGTAATGGGATTGTTTTACCTTTAAATAAAATTTGAGTCACGAAATCAATATGCTCCTATTTAACTGCACACTTCACAACTAGTTTTTCCCACGTCCGCCAATCCGCTGTTGCCGTCGCTGTACAGCTCACTCGCTCCTAGGTTTCCGCTCAAAAATTCCACTGGCCAAATCTAAGAGATTAAATCTATCGGCGCAGCAAACAGCCATACTGACACTGCACACGTACTGCGGGAAGTACTGGTGTAAAGTACAGAACATTGAGCGTGGGAAATAGCATTACATGTAGCATAAACTGTAACTACAGAATGGCTGTAACACTGTATACTGTATAAGTAACTTTTACATCTCAACATCACTCACAAAATACCTCAGCAACATACCTCCAAAGCACATCAAGTAACTACAGCAAACAGCCATACTGACACTGCACATATACTGCGGGAAGTACTGGTGTAAAGTACAGAACATTGAGCGTGGGAAATAGCATTACATGTAGCATAAACTGTAACTACAGAATGGCTGTAGCACTGTATACTGTATAAGTAACTTTTACATCTCAACATCACTCACAAAATACCTCAGCAACATACCTCCAAAGCACATCAAGTAACTACAGCAAACAGCCATACTGACACTGCACACGTACTGCGGGAAGTACTGGTGTAAAGTACAGAACATTGAGCGTGGGAAATAGCATTACATGTAGCATAAACTGTAACTACAGAATGGCTGTAGCACTGTATACTGTATAAGTAACTTTTACATCTCAACATCACTCACAAAATACCTCAGCAACATACCTCCAAAACACATCAAGTAACTACAGCAAACAGCCATACTGACACTGCACAAGTACTGCGGAAAGTACTGGTGTAAAGTACAGAACATTGAGCGTGGGAAATAGCATTACGTGTACCGTATATTGTAACTACAGAATGGCTGTAGCACTGTATACTCTATAAGTAACTTTTATATCTCAACATCACTCACAAAATACCTCAGCAACATACCTCCAAAGCACATCAAGTAACTACAGCAAACAGCCATACTGGCACTGCACACATACTGCGGGAAGTACTGGTGTAAAGTACAGAACATTGAGCGTGGGCAATAGCGTTACGTTTAGCATAAACTGTAACTACAGAATAGCTGTAACACTGTGTACTGTATAAGTAACTTTTACATCTCAACATCACTCACAAAATACCTCCAAAGCACATCAAGTAACTACAGCAAACAGCTATACTGACACTGCACATATACTGCGGGAAGTACTGGTGTAAAGTACAGAACATTGAGCGTGGGAAATAGCAGTACATGTAGCATAAATTGTAAGTACAAAATGGCTGTAACACTGTGTACTGTATAAGTAACTTTTACATCTCAACATCACTCACAAAATACCTCAGCAACATACCTCCAAAGCACATCAAGTAACTACAGCAAACAGCCATACTGACACTGCACACGTACTGTGGGAAGTACTGGTGTAAAGTACAGAACATTGAGCGTGGGAAATAGCATTACATGTACCGTATATTGTAACTACAGAATAGCTGTAACACTGTATACTGTATAAGTAACTTTTACATCTCAACATCACTCACAAAATACCTCAGCAACATACCTCCAAAGCACATCAAGTAACTACAGCAAACAGCCATACTGACACTGCACATATACTGCAGGAAGTACTGGTGTAAAGTACAGAACATTGAGCGTGGGAAATAGCATTACATGTACCGTATATTGTAACTACAGAATAGCTGTAACACTGTATACTGTATAAGTAACTTTTACATCTCAACATCACTCACAAAATACCTCAGCAACATACCTCCAAAGCACATCAAGTAACTACAGCAAACAGCCATACTGGCACTGCACATATACTGCGGGAAGTACTGGTGTAAAGTACAGAACATTGAGCGTGGGAAATAGCATTACATGTAGCATAAACTGTAACTACAGAATGGCTGTAGCACTGTATACTGTATAAGTAACTTTTACATCTCAACATCACTCACAAAATACCTCAGCAACGTACCTCCAAAGCACATCAAGTAACTACAGCAAACAGCCATACTGACACTGCACATATACTGCGGGAAGTACTGGTGTAAAGTACAGAACATTGAGCGTGGGAAATAGCATTACGTGTAGCATAAACTGTAACTACAGAATAGCTGTAACACTGTGTACCGTAGAAACATGGTTTGTTGCAGGTATATAATTGTAAATACACTGCATGTAGGTGATAAAAATATGTAAAAATATAATTTATATATTTACATGCATGAAAATTTGCATCTATCACTTGATTACATTCTGCCGATCACTTATTAATATTATAAATTCTAAATCAGATGCAAAAGCTTTAAAATACAACAGAACACATCTCATCGTACAATCTACTTCAAATTTTTCGTTCAGGAATAAAATCATTTATAATTCTGAGAATTCTAGGCTGCTCTTCTTTTTTCACACAGGAAATGTCCTGCTTTTGAAAATATTCTTTGTCAGGGAACTGAGACGGCCACAACACAAAGCATTTACTTTATACAGAGCAAAGCCTGGGATATAACGTCTTCCTGTCCGTCTACAAAGAGAGGGGATCACGGGTTCTTGGAAGCATGGATTGTGCTATAAATTTATCGAATTCGACGCTACTAGCAGCAGTTAGCTTACTGTTTGAATTCGTTATCAAAGTCCTCCCAAAGTATGGAATTATTTATAAAAACGATTTTGTCTAAATCCATAGCAATTGGAGTATTTCTAATATTTTTGCCTCGTATATTTCCAATAAACTAAAGATTTTTTTTTTTGAATTTCTGGTCATCAGAAAAAAACCCTTTTCTTATGAAGCGGCCATTCAACAATATGGCTTGTGAAAATAACACATTACTTTGTCTCTGCCCAGAGACTGTTCCTCTGTAACCAAATTAGGGGATTTAAAACATTTTTGTACACTGAGAACTAACGGGTTTCTGGACTTTGTCCATCGTCCGGAGATCTAAAATAACTAGATAACACGACGTTTCGGAAAAATGGATCTGTTTCCGAAACGTCGTGTTATCTAGTTATTTTAGATTTTCGGACGATGGACAAAGTCCAGAAACCCATTAGTTCTGAATGTTACATAACATCGTCAGAACTTTTTAAAATTTATTTCTGTACACTTTTATCGTAATTCTTAAAAAAAATGCATATTTTAGGGAAGTGACAAATTTTCTTCTTAACTGATTGTTTTAAATAATTCACGGAATACAACTCAATGGTTTCTAACACAATCTATCATTCACTGCGCAGTAACTATGAATTCATCCTGCAAACTGCAATTTGACATAATGGACTCCCTGTTACGAAGACACCTCAACAGCATATCTATAGTCGAGTTCCATCCAGAGCTGATATCTTGCTGTATCTTCAGTTCAGGTTATTGCTTTAGTTGCTCAACAGAATATATCTTTTCCTTGCCTGGGCATTATGTCTGAAATACTGCACAATGCCTTTCCCTATTTTAATCATTTTTTATAGCATTAATGCTTGTCTGATCAATTATATTATGAGGGTGAGTGTACCAATACATATGATGCTTCTTACTGAGGTAAACAGCAGAATTAATATCAGTAGAATTTTCTGTGCCGATCCCAGTGGCCGCGCGTTCTAAGGGTGGGTCTGCGTGCTCGCTTCTGGGATTGGGGTTCGAATCCGCTGGGGGCATGGATGTCTGTCTGTTGTGTAGTGTTGTGTGTTGTCAGGTAGAGGTCTCTGGACGGGCTGGTCACGCGTTCAGAGGAGTCTTACCGAGTGTGTTGTGTCTGAGGTGTGTGATCGTAAAGCCTCGAAAAATGAGGGGCCTAGGCCCCCTAGGGGCTGTCGAAGCATTGGAAAAAAAGGATTTTCTGTAACATTCCCAAATATTATATAACGAAGCGTTCATTCTCTTGCTCTCTCAAGTAATATACGTACTAAAATGGCAGCTGCATACTTATCATTAAATTCAACACATTCCAGCAAGTTGGGCACGATTTTTTTTTCTTCATAAGGAATATTGGGCAGTTACTTAAAAAAAACTAGTATATTTATGTTCTCTTTATGTGTTTTCTACTTTCTCGGAAAACTGAATCAGAAATTCTGCCTCGCGTATAGGTAGCTATAATTAATTTGCATGAAATTTCCAGGTTTGGGAGGATTCTTCACAAGAAGGTGCAAATGAAAACGAAGCATTGCACGAAAAACAAATTACGGAAAGCGAACTCGTCAATGAAGAAGAGTAAAATCCAATCGGCCGGGTGCAAAATGAGGTTTACAAGAATTCAGGGAACGCAGAAATGGCGAAGGCGATAGCCGTAAAGACGACACCGAAGGTTCGACGACACTTGCATCATCAAATTAATGTTCACCAGAGTTACAGTATGTCGTGCTCACAGGGCGATGCAAAGAAAATGGCAGCGTATGGGATTATGATTAGTTTAGAATAAAAATTGGAAATTCCTCAAGATATCGAAGTACGATTATATAATACATCTGACAAACAAATAACTTTTAACATTAGGAACCCTATTACGCATTATGCTAGAAACAACACAGGAAATGTACGTATAACGTAACATTGAGGCGCGTTCGCGTAACCATTGTTGCCGTCGAAAAGCAATACGTATTAAATATTATGAGTGTGTGTTTATATTTTTACCTTAGTTATCCGGCATGCAAAGCGCATGCGCCGTATTATATTGTCATCTGTAGCCTGTCTGGCTCTACCGTATTTTTCCACATTATCTCATAAACGGCACGATTTTCGGGAAAACGTTATTGGACATAAAATGTGTGTTTTGATTTTCTCTACAACTTTTGTCTGAAACAGTTTTAATTCTGACAAGAATTTAGCGAGATATTATGATAAACGTACGTAGGTATTCAAAAAATTTACACTGTTTATACCGTGCATTGTCATTCGAAAACACACCACTTGACCAACAAATGCACTATTATTATATCTTGTTATGTTATACAATACAGTCATAATGAACTAGCCCGACATGTTTCGATTCCTTGTTGGGATGATCATCAGGGACTTTTAAGTTATAAATTAATTTATAATCTGAAAGTCCCTGATGACGATCCCAACAAGGAATCGAAACATGTGGGGCTAGTTCATTGTGACTGTATTGTATAACATAACAAGATATAATTGTATAACATAACAAAATATAATTGTATAACATAACAAGATATAATTGTATAACATAACAAGATATAATTGTATAACATAACAAGATATAATTGTATAACGTAACAAGATATAATTATATAACATAACAAGATAAAATTGTATAACATAACAAGATATAATTGTATAACATAAGATATAATTGTATAACATAACAAGATATAATTGTATAACATAACAAGATATAATAAGACTGAATTTGTTTGTTAAAGTGGTGTGTGCGCGATAGGTATTATAGTACCCGTTATTCTAGTCAGATTTTAATGAAACTTGAAATTTCTGGACAGATTTTCTCAAAATATTCAAATATAAAATTTTATAAAAATCCGTCCAGTGGGAACCCAGTTATTTCGTGCGCAGAAACGGACAGAGAGACAGACATGACAAAAAGAATAGTCTCTTTTCGAAATTTTGCCGACGCGCCTAAATGTGGTTGAACACACGATTGCTAGCATACTGCTTCAAACCTGCACTGGCAAGTGTGTCTATTATTACTTAGCCTCCGCTTCGTCGCATTGCTCAGTTCCTTCTTTCCCTCAAATTCCCCAAACGACAGCTTCATTTCCTCGCTGCACCATACGTCACCTCGCCTGCCACAAGAGCTGTCGACGCCCCTTTATCTGAGAACGCCGAAAGGACTTTAAATGACTTGTCCGAATTTGATCATGTTAAGTATAAGGGACCTTCGATCACAAGTGTGGTTATTTGATGACAATATATATTGTCAAATTGTGTGTTACATGTTTCGGCTTATAGGAACCAACTTTAATAACATGTAAGCGAAAAACTCTTATAGATAACAGATTATAATGTAAAAATAATTTATACATAATACTACAGCCAGCGACCTTGAAATTGTGTAGCGAAGACAGGGTGCTGAAGAAGATTGGGAGAAGCATAAATTAAATTTTTAAGATACTTATTAGGAATTACTAAGCTAAATCGTGAAAGAAGCCAATAAGACAGGGAGAAACTTGGAATGCAGAACATTATTCTGAAATACAACAATATAAACGAATTTTTTTTACATTGTTCACACCGAGCATTGTTGACAATCAACTCACAACAATCAGTCCAACAAAATGCACTGTATTATTCCCAGATATTTTATACTTAAAAATCACTTTTAACACTGCTACATGTTTCGATCCCTTATGGGGTCATCATTAGGGAATCACATTAAAGCAACACTGCACAGAAGCGAACCAGCAATATCAACGGAAGTGGCTACAGGTGGGCCCCCAGACAAGCACATAAGTATAAGCCAAACGGGAGAAGAAACATAGGACGTCCGAAGAAAAGATGGAAGGACCAACTTCATCTTGAGGGTTAAGGAAAAGACACTACGTCTAAAGCCGGGATTAGACGGCGCGTGGCTCGTCCAGTGACGTGACGTCACTTGCTCGGACAACAGATCGGAACAGAAAAGACAATCTGGCTACACGACGCGGCGCAGCTCGGCAAATGGCGGACCAGCGGCCTTGCTCGGGTAGGTTCGGCTCGGCTTGTGGAATAAGTCGTGTTGTTCTATGAACTTAAGAATGTCCTCGTTTGACCACTCCATTCTAGCCAATACCAATTGTGGGACAGAAACTTTCACTCTTCGCGCTCCCCGACAGCAGAAAACAAAGACCAGACCTAAGTGTATACAGGCTTGGGCGAGACTGGCTTGGCGTGTAGACTGCAAGCGCCGTGTAGCCGCAACAGCTGCCCGCGCCGAGTTCCTTTGAGGATCGTAAAAAAAAACCGCTTCAGAGGCGACCCCACGAGCCTCGCTCCACCAATTACACGCCGCGCCGCGCCGCGCCAGGCCGGTTACACGGCGCGTTTGAGTACGATTCTTTGTCTATGACGTAAAACGAGCCGAGCCACGCGCCGTCTAATCCCGGCTTAACACTTCATAGTTCATGATGATGATGCTGATGATAATGATGAATAATTGAGATAAGACTTATAATATAGTTTTAAACTTTTTCTTTATGCTTAAACTAAATGTGAAACCTTAATTTATATTAAACATATAAAAATATCAAAACACTTAATGCAGAAGATACGGCACTTCCGTTAAAGTTTGTTGATTGGCTTCATCCTAAGATGCACAGGCGTTGAAGTGTTTTGGTACAGACGATTCACATAAAACTGTACACAATATTTTTACAGTTTTTGTATGGCCTCAAGGGGATTCACGTAGATATGTGGGGTTTAATAAGTGAAAAATTGAAAGAAATATTTATAAACGCGTATTATTCAAAATTGCGAGAAATAAAATATTCAGATACATATATGTAATTTAATTTAGAAACTGTCTTAATTTTTCCATGGGGTGCTTCATATCAATGCTTACTTCTTGTGAGATCTCCGGTTTTTGTTACGTAGAATCATAAGATTTCTACCGAAATTAGACAAAAAATAATAAAAAATTTATAAAAATTAAAGTATGTATGAATATTCTACAAAAATGAATGTGTAAATGTATTTTATTGTTACTTACAAGCTTGTAGCAGAAGTGAGTTGTTGCGTATGTAATGAGGCAGAGTCTGTCTGCTTTGTATAAGAGCTAGAGACGTAATGAGATACGTAGTTATGAGAACGATCAAGCAAAGTTGCCGTGTTATGTCACGACATTAATGATTGCTTTTGGAAACACCGTGTACTTGTTCTTAAGTTGGTTGCAGCCCCTCCACCGCTTTATGAATGTATAACCTTTCTACGGCGTTAAGATGTGACAAGATTTTCGAAATCCTACGTCCAGGACTCAACAAACGAACTCGCTTTTGTTTTTATTTTTTCTATAAAATGGCGCAACAGCCCCTAGTGGGCCAGGGCCTCCTCATAATCGAGGCTTCACGATCACACTCAGACACACCACACTCGGTAGGACTCCTCTTGACGAGTGATCAGTCCGTCGCAGAGACCTCTACCTGACAACACACAACACTCACAAAAGACAGACATCCATGCCACCGGTGGTATTCGAACCCGCAATCCCAGCAAACGAAAGGCCGCAGAACCACGCCTTAGACCGCTTACGAATCGAAAATAAAAGCCCCCCCCCGGTGGAACACTTTCGAATTTATGTATTCATAATCTCTCCCCTTGCCTATGTTTTCTTGACACACACACTGAATAGTATATGATGTGCTCTGTTCAAACTACACAACATTATTGATGAAGTCCCGTTGAAATTCAACGACAAACAGTTTCCTCTTTACACTAACTTCCACTTATTTCTTTAGCCTATTCGCTACTCTAACTTCTTCCCTAATTTCCCCGTTAAAAAATTAAATGAACTAAATCTTAATTCTTCACGTGACATGGTTTCTAACACCATCTATGTAGAAGCGCGGCAACTATATATTTTCATGTACAGTGGAACCTCGAACTTCGAACACAATCCGTTCCAGGAGACGGTTCGACTTTCAAGTTGTTCGACTTTCGAGTTAAATTTCCCCATAAGAAATAATGTAAATTGAATTAATCCGTTCCAGACCCCCAAAATTTACCCAATATAAAACATTTTAAGTGCCCATTTCAAAAGACCATAATGATAAAACAAGTATATTTAATTTCAGTAATTGAAAATTTTTATTTATAATAGTACATACATAAAAATATTGTATAATAATCAATCAATAATAATAGTAGGAGGGATATTACTGTTCACTGGAAGGTGAATTACCCTTCTTTCATCTGGACCAAGCAGAGAGAGAAGGCGACCACGTGACGATCACGTGATTCTTTGTTCGACTATCGAGTTTCTGTTCGAGTTTCAAAACCGGATTTTCCTCGAATTTTTTGTTCGAGTTTCAAGTTGTTCGAACATCAAACCGTTCGAAGTTCGAGGGTCCAGTGTATATGGCATGAAAGCGATATAACATACACACATAGTCAATAAGGACTTCTTCCTATTGTGTATGAAATTAATATAATTAAAAATGAATTTGTTTATAAAGTGGCAGAATATAAATTTGGATTACATGAAATTAGCCAGGGCAGTGACCAGGCTACGGGCTTGATGTCTGACGAAACGTGGTTCGATTCCCAGCAGAGACATGAACTTTTCCTTTCAAAGTGTCCTTACATCCTGGAGCCTAAACCAGTGACTATAGGAGCTCTATTCCCTGGAGTGAAACAGCCGTGGCTTGAAGCACAGCACACATTTCCATCTAGTGCCAACATTCAGAATAAGTGGAGTTATAACTCTGTTCACCCAAGCGCCTTCATTCCGTGAGCATGGAAAATTTTACTGTTATTTGTTCTATATATAAATAAGAGAGAATATTCTAGCGTTAGAATGTTATCCTGCCGATCCCACTGGCCGCGCGGTCTAAGGCGTGGGTCTACGGCCGCTTGCTAACTGGGATTGCGGGTTCGAATCCCGCCAAGGGCATGGATGTCTGTCTGTTGTGTTTGTTGTGTGTTGTCAGGTAGAGGTCTCTGCGACGGGCTGATCACTCGTCCAGAGGAGTCCTAGCGTGTGTGGTGTGTCTAAAAAGTGTGTGATCGTGAAGCCTCAGAAAATGAGGAGGCCTAGGCCCCCAAGGGGCTGTCGTGTCATTGGGGGGGGGGTGGAGCATGTTATCCTACGCTGGTTAATGCGGTGGGAACGCAGAGACGTGGAATAGGTGCAGTTTCATTCGTCTGGTAAGCAGAATATTTGTATGAATGACACACTAATGAAACATTTACCACCTTCTGTATTAATTACAGGTTTATTAAGAGGACGAAGTTGTCGGTTTCTGCAGACTTTATATCTGTAATTACATACCCTGCTGACTACTCCGAGGACAACATAGAGTGAAGGTAATTTCCTGCTACTGATTTGGTGCCTTGCCGCTTTAGACATCGTTCTGTCTCGAGCATCCCCTTTGAATTCTAACCACATAATGATGTCAGGAATTCTGACTGGAAAGTTAAGTAGGTAGCACATTTCACTTCCCTATACCAATAAGGAACACAGCTGCATACACAAACCTCGTTTTCTCCGCTCAGTCTAACATTTCCCTGTTTTAACCGCATTCAAACGTTCATTATAATCGTCACAGAATTTGCAAATTCACTTTGCCCAAGTCAAATTCAATTTATACCATTACTACTTCCTTGTCATACGTTTGAATCTTTAAGGCCCAAAGGGTTTTTTTTTTTTTTTTTGCGGTGAAGGGCCCCACACTACGGAAGCACCGCAGCCTCGAGGCTTATTGTGCAAACCCTGTGATGAAGATGATAATTTTTTTCATTTTTCCATGTAATGGAGCACCAGTGGAATGAAATAGACAGGGGAAAAGTGAAGTACTCGGGGGAAAAACCTGTCCCAGTGCCACTTTGTCCACCACAAATCCCACATGGACTGACCAGGGATCGAACCCAGGCCTCGGCGGTGAAAGGCCGGCGACTAACCGCCTGAGACATGGCAAGGCAAGGCTCAGAGGTCACTTTATGTATTACCAAATTTAACATTACTAAAAATGCTACATTCTGCACAATAGAGTGCATGTGTGTGCGTTTCGTATGGATCTCATGGCAAAGACAGATGATATTCCTATACACAATTAACTGATTAATTTTCATAACTCGGACTGTGTTTACTGTGCTTTATGGGCTGAGTCTTTGAAGAGAAGTATAATACATGTTTAACTTAGTCTTTAAACGTTAAATTTGCAGTGAATATAGAGTCAATACCACCTAAAGCCACGATTAAAATCTGTACATACTAAATTCAGCAAACAGGAGAATTACACTCATAACAAATGAAAGAAAATTAAACCAACTGATGCACAAATTGAGCCACCGTTATTGTACCGTCCTTATTATACGCCCCTACATATGTTTCGGACCTTGGTCCATTATCAAGGGGTCTTGTCTATAAAAGCTACTACCTCGAATATAGTTTTTTATAAGACGTACATCGCTCTTCTGTCACTATTGTGGTAAAATTGTTTTGAATTGTAACACATTAAAACCAAATTATACAAGTTAAAAGATATTATTGAAATTTGTAAATTAGCTGTGTGAGGTATGCGGATGCGGAAGTACTGGCTATCACGCATTACCAGACGAAAAATGATAGCCAGTATTTCCGCATCCGCATACCTCACACAGCTAATTTACAAATTGTAATAATATCTTTTAACTTGTATAATTGGGTTTTAATGTGTCACAACCAAAACAATTTTACCACAATAGTGACATAAGAGCGATATATGTCTTATAAAAACATATATTCGAGGAAGTAACTTCTATGGACAAGACCCCCTGATGACGGACCAAGGTCCAAAACATATGTAGGGGCGTATAATAAGGACGGTACAATAAAGGTGGCTCAATTTGTGCATCAGTTGGTTTAATTTTCTTTCATTTGATTCGCGAAGATGCACGGTGATAATAATGTGAAAATTACACTCATAACATTTCACATGCAGTTGTGCAAAATTTTTGGCAGTGTGGAAGTTTTTGGCAGTGGAAGGAAATGTATTATCATAATAAATATATAAATAAATAAATAAATAAATAGGAGACAGTTTCTTTACTTAGTGTTGATCTTGATGGAAAGAGAATACTTGGAATACCTAGGTCTAGATGGAGGAAAAGACTGAAATGGATGTGAGGGACATAGGATAGGGGACGTAGGTTGGATTGATCTGGCTTAGGTATGGACAAGTGGCGGGCTGATGTGAAGACGGTGGTGAATTTTGGGTTCCATTAAATTAAGGGAATTTCTAAAATAGCTGAGAACTATTAGCTTCTCAAGAAAATTGCTGTCCGTGAAGTTAGTTGCTTACTTGTTAGCGATCAATGTTCTAGTATTTGGGTAATGTGTTTATACAGTGCTTACCTACAATGTTACACACTTGCGTTCAAAAAGGGGGGCGCCAGTTAATAAGAAACACAGAAGAACGTAAAGAAATATTAAGAAATGAAATTCTGTGCAGCCTGTAATTAAAGGGGTTTTAATGGTAACACATTAGAGATGTTAACAAAGCAGTTTCCTTTATTGTAATTTCACCTTCAGTATTCCATCGGATACAGAAGCATGGTTTTTGGCCTTCTGTAAGAATACAAACGAACTCATTATGTGGAGACTAAGGCCGTCTTATCTTCTATCTCTGACCTAGTATTGGCAACTAAGCGTTCTCTGATTTTTCGTAAAGATAAGTACAGTAATTTAAAAATTGTGCAGCAAAATGTGAGTTTCGTGAAAATAGGCGTAACAAAAGAAGCATACTTTACTTCAGGGCGTGAATAATACTTTATCCGTATTTTCTATATTTTTCGTCTGATTTCTATACAGTTTGATATAGAAAATCTGCAAGTAGTTATGTTGAACGAATGTGAGTTTCGTCAATAGAAAACGTACATTCGTTAAGCAAACAAAGAACAATTTTGCTCATTTTGTATATTTTTTATCATATATTAATTAAATCCGGTATAAGAGATGCCAATAAAATTCATTGAGTGATTATGAGTTTCGTGAAAATCTACGCAGTTAAAGCCACACATTACCTACGGGCGCAAAATAATTCCTTTTCTGGCTTCTCACAGTTTTGTTCCAGTTTGTGTTGAAAGTCTGTGTAAGAAATCGGCACAAAATGTTGTTGAGCAATTAAGATTTTCGTGAAAATCGGACGTAATTTTTTATGGGAGTGAATGAAATTACACTTATGCGTGTACTATGAAACCATATGAGATTCTGAAAGTAAAGATAGCCTTTGTAAAATATGTCTATTATGCCACAGAGTACACACTTTGCAATAAGTATATCAACACCTGCTAATAACTGGCAGTTATTTGCTTATAACAGTAAGGTCTGAGCTTCTGTTTAAAATATTTTAAAAAAAGGAGCGTTAAAATGTTGTAACGTTCCTTTTAACCAGCACAAGTAGTGAATGTAATATAACTTATGTATTTGCAGTAGGCTCATATTGATCACAAATGTCAAATAGGACAAAACATTTCACGTTATATTCATCGTGAATCATAATAACAAATCAAAAGTTTAAAAAAACCAACATATACACTATATTGTGCATATGTTGGTTTTTTAAACTTTTGAGGACAAAGAATATTTCCTTGCGTGATGTCTTTAACGTAATTGATATACTCAAGAAGTCTGCCAATTGTTCTGTCTATAAAATAAACACAGGAAGAATGAACATAGGCAAAATACCATAAAATGTAAATACGTTTCCTCGAAGTATTAATTTCCATATGTAAGTTAACTTTTGACATTTTCGAAGTTACCCGTAATTTCACTATTCAAAAACACCAACTGGATGCACTTTTTATTTGAAAAAAAAAACTGTACAGTTCTTTAAAACATTTTTATAAAACCCGACATATGTTTCGGCTCTTCACTGAGCCATCCTCAGGGTATTTTGTTTAAAATATTTTAATAAAACCCGACATATGTTTCGGCTCTTCACTGAGCCATCCTCAGGGGTATTTTGTTTAAAATATTTTAATAAAAACCGACATATGTTTCGGCTCTTCACTGAGCCATCCTCAGGGGTATTTTGTTTAAAATATTTTAATAAAACCCGACATATGTTTCGGCTCTTCACTGAGCCATCCTCAGGGGTATTTTGTTTAAAATATTTTAATAAAACCCGACATATGTTTCGGCTCTTCACTGAGCCATCCTCAGGGGTTTTTTGTTTAAAACATTTTAATAAAACCCGACATATGTTTCGGCTCTTCACTGATCCATCCTCAGGGGTATTTTGTTTAAAATATTTTAATAAAACCCGACATATGTTTCGGCTCTTCACTGAGCCATCCTCAGGGGTATTTTGTTTAAAATATTTTAATAAAACCCGACATATGTTTCGGCTCTTCACTGAGCCATCCTCAGGGGTATTTTGTTTAAAATATTTTAATAAAACCCGACATATGTTTCGGCTCTTCACTGAGCCATCCTCAGGGGTATTTTGTTTAAAATATTTTAATAAAACCCGACATATGTTTCGGCTCTTCACTGAGCCATCCTCAGGGGTATTTTGTTTAAAATATTTTAATAAAACCCGACATATGTTTCGGCTCTTCACTGAGCCATCCTCAGGGTATTTTGTTTAAAATATTTTAATAAAACCCGACATATGTTTCGGCTCTTCACTGAGCCATCCTCAGGGGTATTTTGTTTAAAATATTTTAATAAAACCCGACATATGTTTCGGCTCTTCACTGAGCCATCCTCAGGGGTATTTTGTTTAAAATATTTTAATAAAACCCGACATATGTTTCGGCTCTTCACTGAGCCATCCTCAGGGGTATTTTGTTTAAAATATTTTAATAAAACCCGACATATGTTTCGGCTCTTCACTGAGCCATCCTCAGGGGTATTTTGTTTAAAATATTTTAATAAAACCCGACATATGTTTCGGCTCTTCACTGAGCCATCCTCAGGGGTTTTTTGTGTTAAAACATTTTAATAAAACCCGACATATGTTTCGGCTCTTCACTGATCCATCCTCAGGGGTATTTTGTTTAAAATATTTTAATAAAACCCGACATATGTTTCGGCTCTTCACTGAGCCATCCTCAGGGGTATTTTGTTTAAAATATTTTAATAAAACCCGACATATGTTTCGGCTCTTCACTGAGCCATCCTCAGGGGTATTTTGTTTAAAATATTTTAATAAAACCCGACATATGTTTCGGCTCTTCACTGAGCCATCCTCAGGGGTATTTTGTTTAAAATATTTTAATAAAACCCGACATATGTTTCGGCTCTTCACTGAGCCATCCTCAGGGGTATTTTGTTTAAAATATTTTAATAAAACCCGACATATGTTTCGGCTCTTCACTGAGCCATCCTCAGGGGTATTTTGTTTAAAATATTTTAATAAAACCCGACATATGTTTCGGCTCTTCACTGAGCCATCCTCAGGGGTATTTTGTTTAAAATATTTTAATAAAACCCGACATATGTTTCGGCTCTTCACTGAGCCATCCTCAGGGGTATTTTGTTTAAAATATTTTAATAAAACCCGACATATGTTTCGGCTCTTCACTGAGCCATCCTCAGGGGTATTTTGTTTAAAATATTTTAATAAAACCCGACATATGTTTCGGCTCTTCACTGAGCCATCCTCAGGGTTTTTTGTTTAAAACATTTTAATAAAACCCGACATATGTTTCGGCTCTTCACTGATCCATCCTCAGGGTTTTTTGTTTAAAACATTTTAATAAAACCCGACATATGTTTCGGCTCTTCACTGAGCCATCCTCAGGGGTATTTTGTTTAAAATATTTTAATAAAACCCGACATATGTTTCGGCTCTTCACTGATCCATCCTCAGGGTTTTTTGTTTAAAACATTTTAATAAAACCCGACATATGTTTCGGCTCTTCACTGATCCATCCTCAGGGTTTTTTTGTTTAAAACATTTTAATAAAACCCGACATATGTTTCGGCTCTTCACTGATCCATCCTCAGGGTTTTTTGTTTAAAACATTTTAATAAAACCCGACATATGTTTCGGCTCTTCACTGAGCCATCCTCAGGGTTTTTGTTTAAAACATTTTAATAAAACCCGACATATATTTCGGCTCTTCACTGAGCCATCCTCACCCTCTGAGGATGGCTCAGTGAAGAGCCGAAACATATGTCGGGTTTTATTAAAATGTTTTAAAGAACTGTACAGTTTTTTAAAACAAAAGTGCATCCAGTTGGTGTTTTTAAATAGTGATTGTGACAAGATGCACGGTGATTTTGTATAGTGATTGTGACAAGATGCACGGTGTTTTTATATAGTGATTGTGACAAGATGCACGGTGTTTTTATATAGTGATTGTGACAAGATGCACGGTGCTTTTATATAGTGATTGTGACAAGATGCACGGTGCTTTTATATAGTGATTGTGACAAGATGCACGGTGTTTTTATATAGTGATTGTGACAAGATGCACGGTGCTTTTATATAGTGATTGTGACAAGATGCACGGTGTTTTTATATAGTGATTGTGACAAGATGCACGGTGCTTTTATATAGTGATTGTGACAAGATGCACGGTGTTTTTATATAGTGATTGTGACAAGATGCACGGTGCTTTTATATAGTGATTGTGACAAGATGCACGGTGCTTTTATATAGTGATTGTGACAAGATGCACGGTGCTTTTATATAGTGATTGTGACAAGATGCACGGTGTTTTTATATAGTGATTGTGACAAGATGCACGGTGCTTTTATATAGTGATTGTGACAAGATGCACGGTGCTTTTATATAGTGATTGTGACAAGATGCACGGTGTTTTTATATAGTGATTGTGACAAGATGCACGGTGCTTTTATATAGTGATTGTGACAAGATGCACGGTGTTTTTATATAGTGATTGTGACAAGATGCACGGTGCTTTTATATAGTGATTGTGACAAGATGCACGGTGTTTTTAGAATAAGTTACCCGTAATTTGTTCGCTATTGATGCAGACGACAAACTTAATGGACAGAATCACCTCGCATTTACACAAAAACACAAGTCATAAATTGAGATTTTACTTTTCAGTGGTGGTAACTATGAAGATTAGTCACGTGGGATGTGACGCCATGCAGTCTGGTACATATTTTTATTTTTCAATTTAATGCGATAACTTTTCCCCGTATTATTAACCAAATAAAGCAGAATTCCGTTAAGCATTTATCCCAAATTTAAAATATAATTAATTTACCTAAAATTCTCTGCTTATAATACATAAAATTTTACATAATTTCAAATAGATTAAACATGATTAACATTATTCGGAATACGAAATATCCTGGTATAATAAAAACGTCTTTTAACAAGAGCACAAGATTAAACATGATTAACATTATTCGGAATACGAAATATCCTGGTATAATAAAAACGTCTTTTAACAAGAGCACATTTTTTAAATTTAACGTACGCACAATACTTGAAGTAATTTTGAAACAAAAAGAATACATGTATACTAAAGCCGCGCTGATTATGTATTTATATATCCGTATTTTATGTGGATATGTATATATATATGTATTTCATAATAGGAATACGTATGTCGTAAAAACCCACTTATAAGCAAGACGTCGCAACACTTCAAACACATTTCCATTTTAACAGATTAATACAAAAACCTTATTCTCTAATCAACAAACACAGAGCAGGAACCTGGAAATACAAAAAAATGCGTGTCTGATTGTACAATAATAACGACCACAAAACAACAAAAACGTTGAACATTACATCACAATTGTAAATAAAGAAATTGTAGAAACAGTTTAACATGCTGTCTGAATGCATATCAAATTGAAAATTTAATATCTGCAACAATACTATCTGTACAACTTTCTTCTATCTGAGGTGTCAACTAGCAATAATCGACACATTTAAAAAAAAATAATCAAGAGAAATTAAATCAAATAATAGCTACATACTCAGCTGTATATAGTTTCCAATATATATATATATAGATAAGATAGATAAGAGACATAATATTTTGATAAAATAAAAAAACAATATTTAGATAAAATCAAAATAAATATTTAGATAAAAGTTTGGTCATTATTGAGATGTTTTAGCAACTTATATAACTGACGAAATGGCGAAAACCTCTATGCAAAATTAACTGTCTTCCTTTCTTTTTCTTTATCGTGTCCGGACCATTAAATTAAATTAAAGATTTTTTGCCCAGTATTGGGCTACGTCAATTCCTTTTTTATTTGCAAGCCATAAATCCTCGAGGATGCATTTCTGGGGGCAGTCCTTGCATGACAGGAGATGTCCCATATCTTGTACCTCTCCACAGCCACAATACAGGTCGTCAGAGTTTGTTTTGCCCCATTTTACCATATTTGTTTTTACTGGTGCCACCCCTGTTCTAATGCGGTTAAGAGATTTCGAAGTATTGAAATCAAGGAGGTGGCTACCAGGGCAAATCTGGGTAAGGGGGAAGTCTTCAGGTGGTTCAACTTGCACTGTTCCGATGAACTGTTTCTACCTGATAATGATCTATAAAGACCGAAGCATGTTAGAGTTTTAATAAAGCAGGTATTGCTATGAACCCCTGTGTGTACTTTGATGGTTCCTTCTGAGTATGAAGACAGAGGTTCTGCCGAAACTTTGGTAAGTTTCTACCGGCCTACACGGTGTAATATCCCAGGCGAGAGCAATGGTCCAGAACAGGCCCACATAAAGTTCACGTAGCCTAATACCATTCCTCATAAAACGCAATGGCTGCTCACAAGCCGTTACAATTGTCCCTGTGTTCACGTGCAGCTACATTCCTACTACGTATTTTGTTACGACACTCACCGTACAGTAGATTAAAAAGGCGCCGACGGTAATTACCCTCAACAGCGCAGGACTGGCCGCCCTCACCACCTGAAACACAGGCAACAAACAGTGTTAGACAAACAGTGTAACCGAATGTCGCATTACAGTTTCGTATTCTGCAGGTTCAGGGTTCGGAAATCGAAGCGAAAATCGGATAGCATTACTGAGTTTTGGTGTTATCGTGTAACCCTTCCAGGCAAATGCCATCATAACTAACTAACTAACATAACTAACTAACTCCATGGAGCACAGTCCTTATTGAGAAGCTAACAGGTCGTCAGCTAGTCAAAAAATTCCCCGCGTTTTATGGAATCCGAAGGTTCATTACCGCACTCACAAAAGCCCGCCACCTGTCCCTATCCTGAGCCATATCAATCCAGTCCATGCCCCCCCATCCCACTTCTTGAAGATCCATTTTAATATTATCCTCCCATCTACGCCTGGGTCTTCCAAGTGGTCTCCTTCCCTCAGGTCTCCCCACCAAAACCCTGTATGCACCTCTCCCCTCACCCATACGTGCTACATGCCCCACCCACCTCATTCTTCTCGATTTGATCACCCGAATAATATTTGGTGATGAGTACAGATCATTAAGTTCCTCGTTATGTAGTCTTCTCCACTCCCCCTTTACCCCGTCCCTCTTAGACCCAAATATCCTCCTCAGCACCCTATTCTCGAACACCCTCAGCCTATGAATGCCATCATACCAACTAAACTTTAATTACGAGTGACATTTTGTAAATAATATCCAATACGTTGTTTGTTAATTACTCATTCTTCTATAATTAACTAAAGGTATCATTTTTAAATAATCCATAAATTAACACAGCAGACATACTAATATCACTTTTTGGCCTGCGCATTTAACAAATACATTTGCACTTCTCTTAATTTGGTTAACTGGCTCAAAAATGTGACTGGCTGTGAGGCGAATGATTGGAATGTTACCCTCTTGGGCATAGCAACGACCATCCCTGCTTTGGAAATCACCCAACCTCGTATTCGATAGCTGGACAGCCCCTTGGGGGCCTAGGCCGCCTCATTTTTCGAGGCTGCACGATCACACTTTAGACACACCACAGTCAGTAGGAAGGTGTTTTTTATCGCAGGTAAAAAGGACGGAAGGTGAAGCTGGCTTCTTATATTAAAGTTATGTAACTGGAGAGCTACATCCCCAGACGCGCATGTTTAACCCTCTGAATCCTGAAATTAACCTAACAACCCTTAAATTTTCAGATTCCATTTTACAGAGTATACACTAAAATTTGAAGTCTTTATCCGTCTTTGTAAACGAAATCAGTGTTTGGCGGGGAGATAAGCTTCGAAAAACATTGTTGACGAAGTTTCGAATTTACTTCGATATGACACTTTGTCGATTTGTACAAAGTTATCGACAATTCTGAGGAGGTCACTGCTTCAAAATTCCGGGCCAAATAGACCAAGTTCATTTTTCTTGGAGGGAAAATGGAAACAGTATATACCTCCGAAAAGACCGAAATTATTTACTAAATGATACGGAGCTATAACCCAGAATTTTTTAATCTTTCGTTGCAGTTTATCCTAAGAATCATAAAAAAATCTATAATATACAATGCAGGTAGCAACAAAGTTTTTGCTAAAGCTGGTACAACGTATAGCTATCATTGATTTGTAGCAGTGATTCTCAAACATGCTGATACCGCGGGCCACTTAAGATGCCCAACTAAATTATTCGGACCCCGCACACGGTCTCACTAATTCTGGGGACCCCCTTCCCGAAATTATCTCAAACGGTAGATTGTGTTTTTCTGGAATATATTACTACGCATTATGTAAATGGTTGCCGACGTTGCGAAAGAACCTAGTGTCTTCATCTTCAAGGGCTCCGAGAAAAACGTAAATTTGAGGATCTCTTAAGGTTCAAACTGTGGTAAAATTTAAACTTCGAAATGTGCAAATAAGAAAATATTTAAATTTTGAAACCTTTATTAAGTCAGTGTTAGAAAGTATTTTGTAAACACTGTTTGCGTTTTTTTAGAAATTATTTCGCTAAGATGATGTCCATTCGTGTGTATGCCAAAGCGTAGCCAAAATTTCTCGAACTAGGACCAAGAACGTAAAGTAGCAAAGTTTTCTGCAACTAAGCGCTGTAGTATCCCTATCTTCTGAGTCAGTCTAGTGAGTTTTGCAGCCATAATCCTCCGCGTTGTTTCTAAACGTCTCATTTTTGTGCGTGTTAAGTCAATCCGAGATTCTGTAACGGTTGATTTGAAGAAACAACGAATTTACTTCACTGTTTGCTTCAAATTCGGTACAATTGCGTCACAAAAATATGAAATGCTGACAACGGTGCCAGTAAAATGTAGAGAAAATAATAGTTTCGAACAGTTTTATTGATTTCAAAGTGGGGAAAATTCGTTTGAATATTGTGACCATTCAGGTCGTCCTCCGCAGGTCGCACAGACGAAGAGATGGACAAAGTATGTCATCAACGAAGACCGAAGAAGTACAATTTCTGATATGGCTGCCAGGTCAGGCCTTTCAGATGGAACATGCCAGCTAGTTGCAAAAGAGCACATGAACATTGCCTATCTCTGCTAAATATGTACCTCAAATTCTGACTGAAGATCAGACGTAACGCCACATTTTGGCCGCCAACACTTCTCTGTGTTCAGTCACCCTCTATCATTATGGACCCTCGTGACTTCTTCTTGTTTCCGAGAATAATATCACACATATGACGGTAAGGTTTTCGGGATATCCCTCAAATCCAGCAACAATCTCTGCCCATCCGACAAGCACTTCCAAAAATTCACTTCCAGTGGCGCTTCCAGCAGAGAGAGAAACAATGATCCCCTTGTACGAACTTAGAGGTCATTACTCGGAAGTAAAAAGCAGCGACAATAAAATAATTTAAACGTACATTTCTCTATTGACTCAGTTCGGGAACTTCTTGATACGCCGTCGTGTAAAGTTTAATATGGAATGTAATTTCCCTATTACTCATCGTGTTATATCTACCGTTAATACAAGGCAGTTAGCACACACCATCAACACAGCTATTTATTATGTATTAGCAGAGGATAAACGGCTAAATGTTACAATTACAATAATAATTCTAATTGTATGTAATTTAAACGCCTGAATATTTCCACCTAGTGTACGAAACAGGCAGCCGTGTTATCCTTTGCTAATAAAAAATAAATAGCTGTATTGATGGTACAGTAGGCCCTGGATTTAACGTAACCCGATTTAATGGACTTCGGATTTAACGGACAAAAAATTTATGTCCTAAAGGAAAAATTTATATTTTTAACAGATGTTTTAGTGACGTGTATAAATTACTGAATGTACATTATAATAATATTTTATTCATACATATACATTATAATAACATTTTAATATATCCTGTATATTGTAAGTTCGTTATTAATATATGTTTTTAAAATACATTAAATTTAACGGACTTTCGGCAATAGCGGACACCCCTTCCCCCCCCCCCCACAATTAATCCTTTAAATCGAGGGCCTACTGTAGTGCCAACTGCCTTGTAATATATATACAAACACAACGGAATATTCAGTGTGAAAATTCTTCCGGTATTGCTGAAATTCTTCAGGTATTGCTGAAATTCTTCTGTGATATTTGCTCAGCTTTATATCATGTCAGCTACGGATCAAAACCGGTTTGTTGCTTTCTCCGTCAAGGACCGTGGTTATGCGCGCATATCCAGTTTGATAGACTGACAGATTCAGGAGCGAGGGCTCGAAATTCGTCAAACAAATGAGCATGCAGACACACAATTCATCAGACACAGAGTATCATGCACAGACACACGTACAGTACTTAGGACAGACAATAGAAAATGTTAGGCAATCCGTCACTTGAAGAGACAGACTCAGTTCTGTCAGAGCGACAGATGCAAACCCTTTTGAAAAGCAAAGAATGTATTACGCACTTGGAAACAGAGAAAAACGGTGACATATCTTGCTCTAGCGTCTGGTGCAGAGGTGCAGTCCTGGCTGGGTTGTTGAACATCAGGAGGTCCTAGGTTCAAATCTCGTCACAAGGAGGGTTTTTCCAAGGATTATCGTCGACTTATCACTTCCTGACGGCAAACGTCAGATACTAAATATGCACTTACAATTTAACAACTAGAATAGCCAGAAAGATTCAGTCCATACCGCGCAGTAAACACACTCCGTCTCAGTTATACAAACCAGTCAGTTAATGTTGTACAGTGAAATAATCGCTGTTTGTTCTGAGATCCACATAAAACACATAAATACAGTCCGTACCGCGCAGTAAACACACTCCGTCTCAGTTATACAAACCAGTCAGTTAATGCTGTACAGTGAAATAATCGCTGTTTGTTCTGAGATCCACATAAAACACATAAATACAGTCCGTACCGCGCAGTAAACACACTCCGTCTCAGTTATACAAACCAGTCAGTTAATTCTGTACAGTGAAATAATCGCTGTTTGTTCTGAGATCCACACAAAACACATAAATACAGTCCGTACCGCGCAGTAAACACACTCCGTCTCAGTTATACAAACCAGTCAGTTAATTCTGTACAGTGAAATAATCGCTGTTTGTTCTGAGATCCACACAAAACACATAAATACAGTCCGTACCGCGCAGTAAACACACTCCGTCTCAGTTATACAAACCAGTCAGTTAATTCTGTACAGTGAAATAATCGCTGTTTGTTCTGAGATCCACACAAAACACAGAAATACAGTCCGTACCGCGCAGTAAACACACTCCGTCTCAGTTATAAAAACCAGTCA
Source organism: Reticulitermes speratus (assembly GCA_021186555.1). Taxonomy (NCBI): domain Eukaryota; kingdom Metazoa; phylum Arthropoda; class Insecta; order Blattodea; family Rhinotermitidae; genus Reticulitermes; species Reticulitermes speratus. The sequence continues at coordinate 41,813,354 of JAJKFL010000014.1, read as the reverse complement.
GTTAATGTTGTATAGTGAAATAATCGCTGTTTATTCTGAGATCCACACAAAACACATAAATACAGTTCGTACCGCGCAGTAAACACACTCCGTCTCAGTTATACAAACCAGTCAGTTAATGTTGTACAGTGAAATAATCGCTGTTTGTTCTGAGATCCACACAAAACACATAAATAAAATGTGTGGGCAGAACGTAGAATTTGTGAATGTTAAACGTATTGATATATAAATATTCAGTTTGTACCGCGCAGTAAACACACTACGTCTCAGTTATACAAACCAGTCAGTTAATGTTGTATAGTGAAATAATCGCTGTTTGTTCTGAGATCCACACAAAACACATAAATACAGTTCGTACCGCGCAGTAAACACACTCCGTCTCAGTTATACAAACCAGTCAGTTAATGTTGTACAGTGAAATAATCGCTGTTTGTTCTGAGATCCACACAAAACACATAAATACAGTTCGTACCGCGCAGTAAACACACTCCGTCTCAGTTATACAAACCAGTCAGTTAATGTTGTATAGTGAAATAATCGCTGTTTGTTCTGAGATCCACACAAAACACATAAATACAGTTCGTACCGCGCAGTAAACACACTCCGTCTCAGTTATACAAACCAGTCAGTTAATGTTGTACAGTGAAATAATCGCTGTTTGTTCTGAGATCCACACAAAACACATAAATACAGTTCGTACCGCGCAGTAAACATACTCCGTCTCAGTTATACAAACCAGTCAGTTAATGCTGTACAGTGAAATAATCGCTGTTTGTTCTGAGATCCACACAAAACACATAAATACAGTCCGTACCGCGCAGTAAACACACTCCGTCTCAGTTATACAAACCAATCAGTTAATGCTGTACAGTGAAATAATCGCTGTTTGTTCTGAGATCCACACAAAACACATAAATACAGTCCGTACCGCGCAGTAAACACACTCCGTCTCAGTTATACAAACCAGTCAGTTAATGTTGTACAGTGAAATAATCGCTGTTTGTTCTGAGATCCACACAAAACACATAAATACAGTCCGTACCGTTCAGTAAACACACTCCGTCTCAGTTATACAAACCAGTCAGTTAATGTTGTACAGTGAAATAATCGCTGTTTGTTCTGAGATCCACACAAAACACATAAATACAGTCCGTACCGTTCAGTAAACACACTCCGTCTCAGTTATACAAACCAGTCAGTTAATGTTGTATAGTGAAATAATCGCTGTTTGTTCTGAGATCCACACAAAACACATAAATACACTGTGTGGGCAGAATGTAGAATTTGTGAATGTTAAAACTGGTGGTACCTATAGTAACCACTGGAATTCGAAGGGTTAACTTAGACCAGTGCTTCCCAAACCTGGATAATATTGGGTACACATTAAAATTTACTGTAAAATTGTAGAAGAAGAAGTGCTCTGAAGAAAGCGATCAGTCAGTGTGCACCGATACTCTAAAACAGTCTAACAGTGGCATTACACTCATTACCTAGGACCTGGGTGATGAAATATTCATGGTGAATAATTACCAAAATGTTTGTGGCTTCTAAAATGTTTAGAGATTTTCAAAATAAGACATTGCATCAAAAATATTGTTTGCTTCCTATTTTTTACCGATCTCTCTTCACTTGTCAAATATGTTTTCTGTGCAGTTAGTGTTTTACCTACATTGGGTAAAAAGGACTTTCTGATAAGCGGTTTTGGGTAATGAAGGAAAACGTTTGGGAAGCAGTGAATTAGACCATGGCCCATTTTTCACATTACTTCGAAGTACGAGTAATTTGTCAATTTCCTTATCATTCCAAGTTTAATAGTACAAGCTATCGAAAGAGTGGTCAAATAGATGAGGAGACAAATTTGTTGAGAATGTGACCTATTTGACTCATCAGAATCAGCGGTAAATGAAAACGTGGGATGTAAACAATCGAAGCATGACAGTGCTTGCCTATATGTTGAAAAGCTGTTAATGCTTAGCAAATAAGCTAATCAGATAGGAATAATAAACAACAGTGCAAGGTACAATTCATACGTATTGCAGTGTCGACCTATGCCGAAAAATATTAAATCAACTCCAGGATAATAGCACATTTTTCTATCAAATCTGCGCTTCTAGGAACTTAAAGTTACAGTCACATAATTGGATCATTTACAAATTGAAATATCAAAACAATGAACTGATATTTAAATTGTATTAACGAAATAATTAATATATGGAATAAATTTATTTGTTTGCTCATAATTAATTAGAAATATTTACATATTATCAATGTAATTATCATACAGGAAAACCTACGCTGCTGCCAGAAGCAATTTTTTAATTTACATTTCAGCCCACGCTTTTCAAGTTGTACAGGCTTTTTTAAAACAAAATGTTTACTATATACACCACCTGCTTTAAAATTAAATAACTCCAGATTTTGTTCTGCACGGTGTTGCGTAGAGCTTTAAGAAAAACGTCATTGTTTTCTAAACGGAATTAACAGAATGGTTCTTGATAAGGATATTGAACGCGTTTTAGCGAAGAGGTGACTCAGTGAATATTATGTTGATGAATTTGAGTTTAAAAGGGCTAATCTGTGAGTCACAGAGAAAAATTTAAGTCTATTAGCAATAGGCTTGCAGCCTCAGTTTACATGCTTCAAATTATTTTATTATCTTTTGATTTATCAAATTGAATAGATGCGTCCGAAACACACGACAGTCACAGTGACACTCACTTGAGCACAATTTAAAAATATTGCTAAATTATTTTGGCTTTTGTTCTTACTAAATATTTATGCGAAGAATAGACACTGTTACAGGCCAAAAATATCTACAAATTAAATTATTACATAAAGTAAAATTATACATAACATTATACAGGGTGTTTCAAAAAGAGCTTTACAATTTTGAAAAAGTATACAAACTTATACAGAGGACATACACAACGTTTCGAACTGTCATAATGTAGCAAAACGCACCGAGTTTTACCTCGGATAGTTATGGTTCAATGTGACTTCCATTGGTAATGCGGCAGACGTCCCACCTGTAGCCAATTTCTTACCACACGCTACGTAGCATCTCTGGCGTCACTTCTGCAACTGCGGCAGTAATTCGAGTTCGGAGCTCAACGACATTTGCAGGCAAAGGTGGTACGAAAACTAGATCTTTAACGAATCCCCATAAGAAAAAAATCCAGGGGTGTAAGATAAATTTGTATACTCTTTCAAAGTTGTAAAGCTCTTTTTGAAACACCCTGTATTATGCTAAATTTATAGCTCTGAAAATGATCTGAAAATCATAATACTTTTATACATATATAAAAAGAAATATCAATTTACAAAAATTAAATCTCTAATATCGATATATCGCCTAGTTCTTACTTTCATAAGTTACGTGCACTGCGCCACGGAAAGAGAAAAAAGCAGAAAAAAGGAACAAAAGGGAATAGAAGAAAGCATCAGTGACAGAGATTATGATTGATTTTGAAGCCATACAATCGATAATGGCAAATGTGAGAATTTATCTCTAACGTACAAAGGAACACCTGCCGATGGCACTGGCACCAGGTAATTGGATTTAGAAACAAGAAAAACGTCAGGCAAAATAAAAACATTTTTATTTTCTTCAAAATTAAATTCTTCAGAGACATAACATTGTGTACATTGACAAATATCTGACGACGGCTTAGGAAATAATTTTTCTATCTTCTTCACGGTTTAAGCAGTACGAGAAAGATATTCTTTCATAACCCTGAAGTTTAATGAAAAATATATATTTAAACTACAGTACCTACCAAAAGACACGGCGTCATATCACACAAAACACAAATCTCCATTAACACCGTTGTGAGAACTTAAAATTTTGTATGTCCAATTTTTTGTTTACTTAAATGCAGACAAATTTTAATAATGAGGGAGGAGTGAGTAATAATTAATAATTGTCTATTAGAATAGGTCTCTACAGCACGCACTAAAAACATTATTTTGTATAACTTAACGAGGACAGTGGATGGCACATTAATAGGTTCATGTGACAAATGGAAGGCAGGAATAAGAGCTTTTAATCCCATAAAGCCCAATGGTTGCTATGTGTACCACAAGGTTTAACACTCACAAATTCTACATTCTGCTCACACAGTGTATTTATGTGTTTTGTGTGGATCTCAGAACAAACAGCGATTATTTCACTGTACAACATTAACTGACTGGTTTGTATAACTGAGACGGAGTGTGTTTACTGCGCGGTACGGACTGTATTTATGTGTTTTGTGTGGATCTCAGAACAAACAGCGATTATTTCACTGTACAGCATTAACTGACTGGTTTGTATAACTGAGACGGAGTGTGTTTACTGCGCGGTACGGACTGTATTTATGTGTTTTGTGTGGATCTCAGAACAAACAGCGATTATTTCACTGTACAACATTAACTGACTGGTTTGTATAACTGAGACGGAGTGTGTTTACTGCGCGGTACGGACTGTATTTATGTGTTTTGTGTGGATCTCAGAACAAACAGCGATTATTTCACTGTACAACATTAACTGACTGGTTTGTATAACTGAGACGGAGTGTGTTTACTGCGCGGTACGGACTGTATTTATGTGTTTTGTGTGGATCTCAGAACAAACAGCGATTATTTCACTGTACAGCATTAACTGACTGGTTTGTATAACTGAGACGGAGTGTGTTTACTGCGCGGTACGGACTGTATTTATGTGTTTTGTGTGGATCTCAGAACAAACAGCGATTATTTCACTGTACAACATTAACTGACTGTGTTTGTATAACTGAGACGGAGTGTGTTTTACTGCGCGGTACGGACTGTATTTATGTGTTTTGTGTGGATCTCAGAACAAACAGCGATTATTTCACTGTACAGCATTAACTGACTGGTTTGTATAACTGAGACGGAGTGTGTTTACTGCGCGGTACGGACTGTATTTATGTGTTTTGTGTGGATCTCAGAACAAACAGCGATTATTTCACTGTACAACATTAACTGACTGGTTTGTATAACTGAGACGGAGTGTGTTTACTGCGCGGTACGGACTGTATTTATGTGTTTTGTGTGGATCTCAGAACAAACAGCGATTATTTCACTGTACAGCATTAACTGACTGGTTTGTATAACTGAGACGGAGTGTGTTTACTGCGCGGTACGGACTGTATTTATGTGTTTTGTGTGGATCTCAGAACAAACAGCGATTATTTCACTGTACAACATTAACTGACTGGTTTGTATAACTGAGACGGAGTGTGTTTACTGCGCGGTACGGACTGTATTTATGTGTTTTTGTGTGGATCTCAGAACAAACAGCGATTATTTCACTGTACAGCATTAACTGACTGGTTTGTATAACTGAGACGGAGTGTGTTTACTGCGCGGTACGGACTGTATTTATGTGTTTTGTGTGGATCTCAGAACAAACAGCGATTATTTCACTGTACAACATTAACTGACTGGTTTGTATAACTGAGACGGAGTGTGTTTACTGCGCGGTACGGACTGTATTTATGTGTTTTGTGTGGATCTCAGAACAAACAGCGATTATTTCACTGTACAGCATTAACTGACTGGTTTGTATAACTGAGACGGAGTGTGTTTACTGCGCGGTACGGACTGTATTTATGTGTTTTGTGTGGATCTCAGAACAAACAGCGATTATTTCACTGTACAGCATTAACTGACTGGTTTGTATAACTGAGACGGAGTGTGTTTACTGCGCGGTACGGACTGTATTTATGTGTTTTGTGTGGATCTCAGAACAAACAGCGATTATTTCACTGTACAACATTAACTGACTGGTTTGTATAACTGAGACGGAGTGTGTTTACTGCGCGGTACGGACTGTATTTATGTGTTTTGTGTGGATCTCAGAACAAACAGCGATTATTTCACTGTACAGCATTAACTGACTGGTTTGTATAACTGAGACGGAGTGTGTTTACTGCGCGGTACGGACTGTATTTATGTGTTTTGTGTGGATCTCAGAACAAACAGCGATTATTTCACTGTACAGCATTAACTGACTGGTTTGTATAACTGAGACGGAGTGTGTTTACTGCGCGGTACGGACTGTATTTATGTGTTTTGTGTGGATCTCAGAACAAACAGCGATTATTTCACTGTACAACATTAACTGACTGGTTTGTATAACTGAGACGGAGTGTGTTTACTGCGCGGTACGGACTGTATTTATGTGTTTTGTGTGGATCTCAGAACAAACAGCGATTATTTCACTGTACAACATTAACTGACTGGTTTGTATAACTGAGACGGAGTGTGTTTACTGCGCGGTACGGACTGTATTTATGTGTTTTGTGTGGATCTCAGAACAAACAGCGATTATTTCACTGTACAGCATTAACTGACTGGTTTGTATAACTGAGACGGAGTGTGTTTACTGCGCGGTACGGACTGTATTTATGTGTTTTGTGTGGATCTCAGAACAAACAGCGATTATTTCACTGTACAACATTAACTGACTGGTTTGTATAACTGAGACGGAGTGTGTTTACTGCGCGGTACGGACTGTATTTATGTGTTTTGTGTGGATCTCAGAACAAACAGCGATTATTTCACTGTACAGCATTAACTGACTGGTTTGTATAACTGAGACGGAGTGTGTTTACTGCGCGGTACGGACTGTATTTATGTGTTTTGTGTGGATCTCAGAACAAACAGCGATTATTTCACTGTACAACATTAACTGACTGGTTTGTATAACTGAGACGGAGTGTGTTTACTGCGCGGTACGGACTGTATTTATGTGTTTTGTGTGGATCTCAGAACAAACAGCGATTATTTCACTGTACAGCATTAACTGACTGGTTTGTATAACTGAGACGGAGTGTGTTTTACTGCGCGGTACGGACTGTATTTATGTGTTTTGTGTGGATCTCAGAACAAACAGCGATTATTTCACTGTACAACATTAACTGACTGGTTTGTATAACTGAGACGGAGTGTGTTTACTGCGCGGTACGGACTGTATTTATGTGTTTTGTGTGGATCTCAGAACAAACAGCGATTATTTCACTGTACAGCATTAACTGACTGGTTTGTATAACTGAGACGGAGTGTGTTTACTGCGCGGTACGGACTGTATTTATGTGTTTTGTGTGGATCTCAGAACAAACAGCGATTATTTCACTGTACAGCATTAACTGACTGGTTTGTATAACTGAGACGGAGTGTGTTTACTGCGCGGTACGGACTGTATTTATGTGTTTTGTGTGGATCTCAGAACAAACAGCGATTATTTCACTGTACAACATTAACTGACTGGTTTGTATAACTGAGACGGAGTGTGTTTACTGCGCGGTACGGACTGTATTTATGTGTTTTGTGTGGATCTCAGAACAAACAGCGATTATTTCACTGTACAGCATTAACTGACTGGTTTGTATAACTGAGACGGAGTGTGTTTACTGCGCGGTACGGACTGTATTTATGTGTTTTGTGTGGATCTCAGAACAAACAGCGATTATTTCACTGTACAGCATTAACTGACTGGTTTGTATAACTGAGACGGAGTGTGTTTACTGCGCGGTACGGACTGTATTTATGTGTTTTGTGTGGATCTCAGAACAAACAGCGATTATTTCACTGTACAACATTAACTGACTGGTTTGTATAACTGAGACGGAGTGTGTTTACTGCGCGGTACGGACTGTATTTATGTGTTTTGTGTGGATCTCAGAACAAACAGCGATTATTTCACTGTACAACATTAACTGACTGGTTTGTATAACTGAGACGGAGTGTGTTTACTGCGCGGTACGGACTGTATTTATGTGTTTTGTGTGGATCTCAGAACAAACAGCGATTATTTCACTGTACAGCATTAACTGACTGGTTTGTATAACTGAGACGGAGTGTGTTTACTGCGCGGTACGGACTGTATTTATGTGTTTTGTGTGGATCTCAGAACAAACAGCGATTATTTCACTGTACAGCATTAACTGACTGGTTTGTATAACTGAGACGGAGTGTGTTTACTGCGCGGTACGGACTGTATTTATGTGTTTTGTGTGGATCTCAGAACAAACAGCGATTATTTCACTGTACATCATTAACTGACTGGTTTGTATAACTGAGACGGAGTGTGTTTACTGCGCGGTACGGACTGTATTTATGTGTTTTGTGTGGATCTCAGAACAAACAGCGATTATTTCCCTGTACAACATTAACTGATTGGTTCTTATAACTAAGACGGAGTGTGTTTACTGCGCGGTACGGACTGTATTTATGTGTTTTGTGTGGATCTCAGAACAAACAGCGATTATTTCACTGTACAGCATTAACTGACTGGTTTGTATAACTGAGACGGAGTGTGTTTACTGCACGGTACGGACTGAATATTTATATATCAATACGTTTAACATTCATAAATTCTACGTTCTGCCCACACAGTGTATTTATGTGTTTTGTGTGGATCTCAGAACAAACAGCGATTATTTCACTGTACAGCATTAACTGACTGGTTTGTGTAACTGAGACGGAGTGTGTTTACTGCGCGGTACGGACTGTATTTATGTGTTTTGTGTGGATCTCAGAACAAACAGCGATTATTTCACTGTACAGCATTAACTGACTGGTTTGTATAACTGAGACGGAGTGTGTTTACTGCGCGGTACGGACTGTATTTATGTGTTTTGTTTGGATCTCAGAACAAACAGCGATTATTTCACTGTACAGCATTAACTGACTGGTTTGTGTAACTGAGACGGAGTGTGTTTACTGCGCGGTACGGACTGTATTTATGTGTTTGTGTGGATCTCAGAACAAACAGCGATTATTTCACTGTACAACATTAACTGACTGGTTTGTGTAACTGAGATGGAGTGTGTTTACTGCGCGGTACGGACTGAGTATTTATATATAATTGAGTTTAATCTCTTTTTACCAGCAAACTAGACTTAAATTTAAGTAAGAAACTAGTAAAGTGCTACATTTTGAGCATAGCTTTGTGTGGTGCTGAAACGTGGACACTTCGAAAATTAGATCAGAAGTATCTGGAAAGTTTTGAAATGTGGTGCTGGAGAAGAATGGAGAAGATCAGTTGGACCGATCGTGTGAGAAATGAAGAAGTATTACACAGAGTGAAGGAGGAGAGGAATATCGTACATACAATAAAAAGAAGAAAGGCTAACTGGATTGGTCACATCTTGCGTAGAAACTGCCTTCTGAAACATGTGATTGAAGGAAAGTTAGAGGGAAGGATAGAAGTGACGGAAGACGAGGGAGAATACGTAAGCAGCTACTGGATGGCCTTAAGGCAATGAGAAGATAATGGAACTTGAAAGAGGAAGCACTAGATCGCACACTGTGGAAAACTCGCTTTGGAAGAGGCTACGGACCTGTCGTAAGACAGACTGCAGAATGAATGAAGTTTAATCTCAGTCCTTAAAGTCTAATGGCGTTTATGAAACAGTTCCCACAATTTGTAAGTGTTTAAATGTCAAATTAAGGAATTTAAACACAAAATTTGGAATATCAGATATCAAAATTGCATAATTACAAATTGTGACGCGGTGTAGTGTGTAGAAACTTACTGACATATAGAAGGAATCTGCTGCCTCAATCTTCAGAGTGTAAATAAATCAATCAGGGAAATATAAGTACATAAAAGGAGCGGAAGATTACAGTGGGTTCACAGGGACTCAATTAAAGAGTGCCCTTAAAAGCTGACAATTAATGGACTAAAACATTAAGAAATCTTTCACGTGATTTACCAATGCCTCGCGAAAAAAATGTTCTGGCTAAAAAATCGTGGTGTTTTATTCGTTACTTGTAGAGTGGAGAGAATGCCAATCCGGAAAATTAGCTTACATTAGACTTAGAAATCCCAAAGTTCTTAAGTACAGTGTGTCCCTTTTACAGAGCCTCTGAGCAAGGTAGCTTTATCGTGTTAAATGCCTTTATCTCGTGGGATATGCCATGACAGATGCTATGAGAAACGTACCGTATACGTAGGTTCAGCGGTGCTATCTGGGGGCAATGACATTGTAAACCAGAAACAAAAGCTGACACTAATTGTTGTTAATTTAATTTAAGCCGTTTGAGTAATCTTATTATTGTCAAGATCCATGACAGCATTTCAAGTATAAATGTTTAAATTCATTGAGGTAAATCTCCGATTACGAAAGAGGCGCGCTGGGATGAAAAGACAACTTTGTTTCCGGTTCTGTTAAAAGCATTGACCTTGAGACGTAATAAGACTGCAGTGGAGTACCGCGTGACGTAGCAGAGAGACTTCTCCCAGGCGTTTCTTACTTTCAAAATATCGCACGCTTCTCTGCGCGCGTAAATATAATTCCTACACGCCAAAAATAAAAATGAAGTCTTAATTTCGCCGATTTTCAAGAACGTAACAAACTCTTAACAGAAGTATGTGCAGATTTTTATATAGAATTTCACGAAAATCAGACGATGAAATTGGAAAAGAACGGAAGGAAAATCATTCACAGTCCTACGTAAATTAAAATTATTTTCAATCCGCAGATTTTCACGAAAACTATGCTTGATCGGCGAATGTATATAAAGAAGTTCTATAACGAATTTCGTGAAAATCCGACAGAACTTTCATTCACTTATACCGCGCAACAAGAAGGCAGGAAGACTGGTGGGAAGACGGGTGTGATCTCCACACAAGGCGTTCTTTCTACGTCGGAAGGAAAGCCTAAAATAAGGGGCGGAGACTTGATTTTTTTACAAGTGCTAATTACAGATATTCTAATAGGTGTTATACATGCACGATGCAAGCTTAGAATAATATTCAGAGAGCTAATATTTATATGATGCAAAATTCTATACCCGTTATAACACCACGTGTTACCATCAACTCGTACACAATATTGTGTACGAGTTGCTGGTAACACATGGTGTTATAATACGTACGTACACAGTATGGACAATTTTAAATTCTGAAATCTGTGGTCTTCTGGGTAATTACACGGCGTCGTGTGGTAATTATTTACCGACGTTTCGGGACAACGTATCGGTCCCATCTTCACGTGTCGGAATCTTGACCCGTGAAGATGGGACCGATACGTTGTCCCGAAACGTCGGTAAATAATTACCACACGACGCCGTGTAATTACCCAGAAGACCACAGATTTCATCAGCATCGCGGCGGATGACTGAAATCAAAATTTTAAATTCTGTACCTATTATTTTCTCTTCTTGTTAATATCATAGATGATAGTGATGACACGGAATGACACTGAAATTCAGAACGTAAAGTACAGTCGTTTATTTAGGCAAAACCTTGGACCTGACTGCAATACCTGACCATCGCTTTACAACGCATGACCACGCTATATATCTTCCAAGACTACGTAACAAAATTATGCATATTTTAATCCATATATTTTGTTTAAAGCAAACGGGATGAAACAAAATTCTGGACCAAATGGTGGCAGGCATTGCCGGAGTTGAATCTGCTCTCATTTCCTTCACAAATGCAATTAAATTTTTTCCCAAAAATATGAACTTCGCAGCGGTACCTGATTAATTTTAAGAATAGTAGGCCTATCTTTGTGAGGGGAGCGTAAATTCGTAGAAATTAAGAATTAGAAATTAAGAATTAGAAATTAGAAATTAGAAATTGAGAATTAGAAATTAAGAATTAGAAATTAGAAATTAAGAATTAGAAATTAGAAATTAAGAATTAGAAATTAAGAATTAGAAATTAAAAATTAAAAATTAGAAATTAGAAATTAAGAATTAGAAATTAGAAATTAAGGATTAGAAATTAGAAATTAGGAATTAGAAATTAAGAATTAGAAATTAAGAATAATAAGCCTATCTTTGGGAGGGGAGCGTAAATTCGTAGAAATTAAGAATTAGAAATTAAGAATTAGAAATTAGAAATTGAGAATTAGAAATTAAGAATTAGAAATTAGAAATTAAGAATTAGAAATTAGAAATTAAGAATTAGAAATTAAGAATTAGAAATTAAAAATTAAAAATTAGAAATTAGAAATTAAGAATTAGAAATTAGAAATTAAGGATTAGAAATTAGAAATTAGGAATTAGAAATTAAGAATTAGAAATTAAGAATAATAAGCCTATCTTTGGGAGGGGAGCGTAAATTCGTAGAAATTAAGAATTAGAAATTAAGAATTAGAAATTAGAAATTAAGAATTAGAAATTAAGAATTAGAAATTAGAAATTGAGAATTAGAAATTAAGAATTAGAAATTAGAAATTAAGAATTAGAAATTAAGAATTAGAAATTAAAAATTAAAATTAGAAATTAGAATTAAGAATTAGAAATTAGAAATTAAGGATTAGATATTAGAAATTAAGAATTAGAAATTAGAAATTAAGAATTAGAAATTAAGAATAGTAAGCCTATCTTTGGGAGGGAGCGTAAATTCGTAGAAATTTACGGACGTTTCAGTTAAACATACTGCCTGCTTTTTCAGAATGAAAGAATGAGGTTTAATTAATGTTAAACTGAAATGTAGTCAAATTTCTACCAAACTACACGGCGTCACTTCCCAGAAAACAGTAATCTTCGTAAGCACCTCTGCAATAACGTCAGATCTTACATGACAATTGTTCGTCAATATAAGGGCTGATCTCTCATCTGAGGTAAAAATGCAAATTCGTCCCTGTACACTCCACAAAGGAGGGAGAGGGTGGAGTTACAACTCCACTTATTCTTAAAATCGGCATTAGAAACAAATGAGTGGTAAACTTCACCCTACGACGGCTAGGATCCCCGATACCCAGTGAATTGTAGGTTGAATGGGTCACAGAGCGGTTGTTGACCTTTTGGAGAAAAAAGAAATAACTTACCCCTACAAGGAATCAAATCCCAGATCATGCAGTCCGTATCCTGTGCACTATAGAGACCACAGTGTGTAACGCATAGTTTAATATTTGTTGAAGGTCCTTTCTTTTTTCGATTCTCCAATTCACTGTATTTTTCTTTCTCTTGTCCTCAACTTCGTCCTCCCTCTCTCGCATTTGTTCCTCCTACCCTCCTGCGCCTACCAACTCGACACCCACGTTACAGCTCTGTGAATGTTGTTGCTTCGCACAATACAGCGACAGCGTTACTTCAATTCCCCATGGAAATTTGTCTACAGTTTGCAACGTGACGCAATCCTGACGTCAATTACGTACCTTATGACAGAAAGCTCAATGGCGTGTGACGTCACAAGGTCCCATTACTGTGTGCAGCATCAGTTTCCGTCCTATTAAAGATATGAATACATCTGTCCTCTACCCTTCCACAGATATATGATACTGATATACAATTATGTATTATTGGCATGAAAATTATATCATCTTGCTCATGATATGGACAACTGGCAGGGTTTTGTGAACAGGGTAATGAACATTTGGAGTTTCATAGCAAGCTGAAGAATGGGTAAGACTAGCAGTAGATTTCACTTGGGTAGAATCCCTCGGCACGAGCTAGTAGTTGCCCAGCTACTCAAAAATTTCAGGGAATTTTATGGGCTAGTGAATGTTTGTAAACATGTTAACACGAACTCTAGCCTTGATCCGTATACTGAGCCAGATAAATCCAATCCACGCGCTCATATCCTAGTATTTTGAAACTCATTTTAATATTATACTCCCATTTACGCTAAAGTAATCCATGGGAGTATTTCATTGAGATATTTTCAGCCATATTTCTGCCTGTAATTATCTTGTCTCTCCTGCTCGCAACATGTTTCAACTACACTTCAAAATCATAAATAAAACTGTAGTTTTATTGTTTTGCGTAATATAGTTAACAGCTTTTCATTAATTACTAAACAATAACAACTGTGAGATAAACAATATATAACGCGTTTCATATGTAAAAGACGTTTTTGTGCACGCCATAAAGATATATGGATGATGTAAATTTGAGTTCCACTCATTCTTAACTTCGGCGCTAGATGGCAGCGAGTGGTTAGTTTCACGAACCAGGGTTAATGTCGCTCCAGACTTATATTCGTTAGATGCTCGGTTAATGTCGCTCCAGACACATTCGATAGATGCTTGGTTAATTTCGCTCCAGACTTACATTCGATGGATGCCCGGTTAATGTCGCTCCAGACTTACATTCGATAGATGCCCGGTTAATGTCGCTCCAGACTTACATTCGATAGATGCCCGGTTAATATCGCTCCAGACTTATATTCGGTAGATGCCCGGTTAATGTCGCTCCAGACTTACATTCGATAGATGCCCGGTTAATGTCGCTCCAGATTTATATTCGATAGATGCCCGGTTAATGTCGCTCCAGACTTACATTCGATAGATGCCCGGTTAATGTCGCTCCAGACTTATATTCGATAGATGCCCGGTTAATGTCGCTCCAGATTTAAATTCGATAGATGCCCGGTTAATGTCGCTCCAGACTTACATTCGATAGATGCCCGGTTAATGTCGCTGCACACTTACATTCGATAGATGCCCGGTTAATGTCGCTGCACACTTACATTCGGTAGATGCCCAGTTAATGTCGCTCCAGACTTATATTCGGTAGATGCCCGGTTAATGTCGCTCCAGATTTATATTCGATAGATGCCCGGTTAATGTAGCTCCAGACTTACATTCGATAGATGCCCGGTTAATGTCGCTGCAGACATATTCGATAGATATCCGCTTTCCGTGGTTTTGTCAGTCCTTCCTAAAACGTGCCGAATATTACCTTTAACAGGCTTGCTTTCAATTGTTTTCAATTCATCATTAATCAATTATCAAGTTACTGACATCTCATAAAGTAGAATCCACTATTCTTATCATTAAAATAACTGTGGAATTCTTCTAAATTCTAGTAAATAATTCTGGTTAAAGTCGGTCACAGCCGTATGGCGCACCCACAGATAGCGGATGAAGAATGCGGCCTCCACATATGGAGGGTAACAGCGAATATATTGAATAAGCAGTAGCGAACAGCTGAGAATGGGTGGGTCCTTCAGCTAGGGGTTTAGTAGAAGGGCTAGCACTTCCTCACTTTAGAAGATCAGCATATTACAACATGCCAGACGAGGTCTAAGACTTGGCCAGATGTTACACGGGTCATCTAATACCAACAAAGCGCATGTGCGGGGCACGTAGCATTTATGGAGATGAGAAGGGTGCACACTATTTTGGTGAGGACACATATTTGGTGAGGCACACTATTTTGGCAGGCACACTATTTTGGGAGCACACTATTTGGTGAGGCACACTATTTTGGTGAGGCACACTATTTTGGTGAATTGGCGACACTATTTTGGTGAGGCACACTATTTTGGGACACACTATTTTGGTGAGGCACACTATTTTGGTGAGGCACACTATTTTGGTGAGGCACACTATTTTGGTGACACACTATTTTGGTGAGGCACACTATTTTGGTGAGGCACACTATTTTGGTGACACACTATTTTGGTGAGCACACTATTTTGGTGAGGCACACTATTTTGGTGAGGCACACTATTTTGGTGAGACACATATTTTGGTGAGGCACACTATTTTGGTGAGGCACACTATTTTGGTGAGGCACACTATTTGGCGAGGCACACTATTTTGGTGAGGCACACTATTTTGGTGAGGCACACTATTTTGGGAGCACACTATTTTGGTGAGGCACACTATTTTGGTGAGGCACACTATTTTGGTGAGGCACACTATTTTGGTGAGCACACTATTTTGGTGAGGCACACTATTTGGTGAGGTACACACTATTTTGGTAGAGGACACATATTTTGGTGAGGCACACTATTTTGGTGAGGCACACTATTTGGTGAGGCACACTATTTTGGTGAGGCACACTATTTTGGTTAGGCACCTGAGGCAAAGAGACCATTCGGAAGAACCAGGCTATAGGGAGGACAATATTAAATGGATCCTAGAGAAAAAGGATCGGAGGCTGTGGATTGGATTCACCTGGCGGGTCTTGTGAAAACGGTAATGACATTTTGGGTTTCATAAAATGCAGGAAACTTCTTACCTACTGAGGAACTCTTAGCTTTTGAAAAAAGAGCCTGTTACTTGGAATTAGTTACTTAGAATTTATTGCCAATATCTAGTTAAAATTTGTCTTTACCATTACCAATAACATCAAAAGGCGACTTCCATCGCCGACTGATAACCATCTTTCTTCTTCCACATCTCTCCATTCATAAATTTTTATTCACAAGGAAAAAAGATAAAATCCTCTTAGTTCAGTAAAATAGGAAAATGAAATACATGATATATAATATTTTCACAGCATAAAGAAAATAAAACAAAAATTCTGAGAATTTAGGAGCTCTAACTTTTTGACGATACAAAGTCCCAGACAGTAGTCCCCCCCCCCCCCCTGAATGGATCGACAGCCCCAGGCTTCCTCATCGTTGAGGTTTCGATGTAATATCAACCCACGTACCATGTGACCCAACTGCTGGATTTTTATGTAACAAGTATTGTCACTTACTGCGGAGTACAGCTTTGGCCTTGACAGCTTGTATAAGGTATCTTACCTCCGG
This sequence comes from Reticulitermes speratus, assembly GCA_021186555.1. Lineage (NCBI taxonomy): Eukaryota > Metazoa > Arthropoda > Insecta > Blattodea > Rhinotermitidae > Reticulitermes > Reticulitermes speratus. Next base: position 41,796,901 of record JAJKFL010000014.1, on the reverse strand, counting down.
GCTAACCTTGTGGAGAAAATAAAATTCCTTCGTCAAACATCTCTCTCAATTCAAAGCGTAGATTTTAACACGACTGTACTTCGGCCCAATACATTTTTAACCGGAAGACATCGGCTTATGCTCCTGAACATGTAGCGATCTTACTTCCCATGCGCGTCATCACAAAAAAGGTTATAGCTGTTCTCGTGAGTAAACATCTGTATCGCCCCTCTAAAGTTTCATAAAGCATTAAAAGCTGTATTCTTTATAAATTATGCCCGTACATGTTTCAGACATTAAGGTAACTCCATTATTATGCCATCGTAACATCCCACGAAGGAGTTACGCCATACTTGTTACACATAAATTATAAAGTTTAATTAAAGTATTTTTAATAAGAATATAAGAACCCTGGGGTTCTGCTATCTTAGAAAGAATACTGACTTTTTTTACGTCAACCATTAAGACTAATTACAGGTGACAAGAAGATTATATAGACCGGTAATATCAGGCAGAAAGTTTAAGGTGGGCATACAGAGGATATGAGGTCTAGTTCCAGATATTGTTAACCTTGGTACTAGATCGAGGTGAACAGCAAGCTTCACGCCCTGGTCGCTTTACCTCACTACCCTTTGAACAGAAGGCTGTGTTGGTTCCAAACTCAGTCTGAGCATTTCGGAAAAGACACAAATAACTTCCCCCTGCCGGGAATCGAACGCTTGTGGTGGGGAAGATTATTGAATTTTAGATATGTTACTTGAAGTTCGTGCTTCAAAGAAATTATTGGATAACCTGAAATGTCACTTGGCATATACATATATATATATGTGAGGATAATATTAAGCTACATTTTAGAGAGATATGTGGAAAATTGTAGAAGGGATTCAATTATTTCAGGATAGGGTTTGTTAGGGGTTCTTGTAAACACCCGCCTTCATAAATGTGGGAAAACTTTTGATTAGGTGAGCAACTGTCGTATTCTCAAGAGTTAATGTGCACTACCGCTAGGAATTTCATAAAAGTATCACGTGAAATAAGTCACGTGTCCCTCTAATTGACAGTAATGTAAGTGAGAAATGTAGCTAAACTACAGTTTCATTCTTTACACATTTCTGCTTTCAATCCTAATAACTGAACCACAAAATTATCCACAAAACTTTAACATTTTTCCCTTTAAGTCGCTGTCATAATATACATTGAGCTTAACAAATTTGGAAAGTTCCATCTTAAAATTCATTACTAATTTTTCTTTCAATTCCCGCTGCTGATGTTCGAAAGAGATATTAAGAAAATTTAAACTTGTAGTCATTAGTACATATCTTGTTGCAGTTAAGCACGATTGTAACTAACTAACTAACTAACTAACCAACCAACTGTATAAGTAACTAACAAACATTCCGTCCTCGGATAGCCGAGACATTCCCCGCATTTTATGCAACAAAAATGTTCATTACCGTGTTATCAAGAGCCCGCCACATTTTTCTATAGTGAGCCAAATTAACCAAATCAAAGACAGCCCAGCATCTGTTTTTTAAAAGCCATTTTAATATTTTCCTCCCATCTACGTCTAGGTCTTTCAAGTGATTCTTTCCTTCAGTTTTCCTATAAAAATCATGTATGCATTTCTCTACTCCCCCACCTCATACGTGCCACCAGCCCAACTCGCCATCCCTGAACTAGTAACCCAAATAATATTTGGTAAGGAGTACATATCATGAAGTTCCTCGTTATGTAATTTTCTCTAGCTTCCTGTTACTTCTTCCTGTTTAGGCCCAAATGTCTACGTCACCACATTCTCCAACACTCTCAGGTTGCCCTTAATATGACAGACCAAGTTCCACACCCACATACGAGGGGTGAAACTACGTAATTTTCTGTATATTTCTGTATATTTCCGTATATTTCTGTATATTTCTGTAATTACGTAATTTTCTGTATATTCTGTAATTCATTTCTGTATATTTCCGTATATTTCTGTATATTTCTGTATATTTCTGTATATTTCTGTATATTTCGTATATTTCTGTATTTTCTGTATATTTCTGTATATTTCCGTATATTTCTGTATATTTCTGTATATTTCCGAAATTTTCTGTATATTTCTGTATATTTCCGTATATTTCTGTATATTTCGTATATTTCTGTATATTTCTGTATATTTCCGTAATTTTCTGTATATTTCTGTATATTTCCGTATATTTCTGTATATTTCCGTATATATTTCTGTATATTTCCGTATATTTCTGTATATTTCCGTATATTTCTGTATATTTCCGTATATTTCTGTATATTTCCGTATATTTCTGTATATTTCGTATATTTACGTAATTTTCGTATATTTCTGTATATTTCCGTATATTTCTGTTATATTCCGTATATTTCTGTATATTTCTGTATATTTCTGTATATTTCTGTATATTTCCGTATATTTCTGTATATTTCTGTATATTTCTGTATATTTCCGTATATTTCTGTATATTTCTGTATATTTCCGTAATTTTCTGTATATTTCTGTATATTTCCGTATATTTCTGTATATTTCCGTATATTTCTGTATATTTCTGTATATTTCCGTAATTTTCTGTATATTTCTGTATATTTCCGTATATTTCTGTATATTTCCGTATATTTCTGTATATTTCCGTATATTTCCGTATATTTCCGTATATTTCTGTATATTTCCGTATATTTCTGTATATTTCTGTACATTTCCGTATATTTGTGTATATTTCTGTATATTTTTATCTGCATATTCTTATATAGCAAAGAGAAAGACAAAGGTTATGGACAGTAAACCTGCAGGCATTCCCCTAAACCTGCTGACGAACATCCAGTCGCTAGCAGTAGGACCTTTCACAGGCCGTGCCATGGTTCAGACGGTTAGTCGCCGGCCTCTCACCGAGGAAGCTCGGGTTCGATCCCCGGTCAGTCCATGTGGGATTTGTGATGAACTAAGTGGCACTGGGACAGGTTTTTCCGCGAGTATTTCGGTTTTCCCCTGTCAATTTCATTCCATCGGTGCTCTATTACACGCAACAACGAAAAAACTGATCATCTTCGTCACAGGGTTGCATAATATGTCTCAAGGGTGTGGCGCGTCCATACCATCTGCTGCGGGGCCCTTCACCACAAAAAGGGGAGGGGGCTTGCACATCATACGGACAGCAGCTGTCATGTAAGCAGAGTACACCAAACCGAAAATCTTTATATTTTACAAAAACCTGTAGATGAATTACTCAGGTCGAAATATGTTATTTTAAAGATCATATACTATTATTGATATAATTATGTCTATGTGCGTATAATAATAATAATAATAAAATATTGTTCTGTAAGACAACCTATACTTCTGTTTAAATACTTTATCATATAGATCAAAGGAACACAAATGATTAACATCTGGATCTATAACGGACTTAAGAAAATCGAAGTGTTGCACTACTAGACTCGTTACTTCGCCCACACAATCATGTACTTCCTCCTGTCCTCCGGCCCTCACCAAACCCTCCCATACCCTCTACGTTAACCCTTCAGACACAAAACAATAAAATCTTCTTGAGTTATAAACTGGTTTGTCCCATTTGTCTTGCAAGTTTCGTGAGATTTCTTTGTTTTACGGTGGAGTTTATCCACGAACAAGGCACTGGAGAAAACTGAATTTTATTATCCTCTGTTTTAATCTATTATTTCTCCGATAAAAAAGAAAGTTTATTGTAAAATAATGCAAAATCACTTTACGGAAAAGGCAATTATTATTCAGTTTTAAATCCTTTAAATCACATTTAAGTCCTGAGGACACCGTTTTGTAGTAAGGTTGGTGAAAACCGACGTTTAGGAAGAAACCACTGCCTTCATCTTGAGATTTGTAGTGCCTGGTCGCAGTCCTCTACATCAGTAATTCCACTTAGAATTAATCTCTTCTAACCACCGTGATACCTTTTCCATACTACCTTTAAATTACATGGAATTTTTCCTACTAGTGTCACATTAATCCTGAAGATAGAGGCAGTATGTCACTCGAAACACTAGCATTTGTCTCCCGGACTACAGTTCTCTTCCACAACCCAGCAGAGCTTGTTGTTCTCGGGTCATCTTTAGAATAGAATAAACGTGCAGCTAAAGTAAGTACCTAAGTGTCCTAGAACCCAGAATTATTCAAATGTGACGTCATATAACTTCGTTTCTATATCGTATGGGCTACAGGTTCCACGCACAAATGGAGTGGCTCAGATTCTTCCCTTGTAGAAGCGTCACGGCTGGTTGTAGGACTCCACGAACTCATTCTTAATGGGTACTGACAGCTATCCAGGCAGTAAGGCGAGTGACGCCTGAAGCTGACCTCTTACCTCTAAATACTGCCGAGGTTAAGAATGAGCGGAGATCCATTGCTTCTTGAGGTTAGGCGTCGGCCTGTCAGCTCAGATAAACAGGTTAGATCCCAGGATCTTTCACGAGGGATACGTTGAAGGATTGCTGTGCGACATGTTTCTATCATAGTACTTCGCTTTTTCGTTATCAGTATCGTTCCGCGAACGCTCTATATGCATTCAATCATCTATCACCGACGCTATATAGCCTGAGGTTAGCAACTGACAGCATCGCTAAATAAAGCGCTTAAGAGTGAGAGAAGTTTTACGTCCATTCCGCCATTTGTGGTCGTGGTGTGGAGGCTAATTAAGCAACTTCTGCTTCACCTTCACATCTCTGTAGCCCCTGGGAATGGTCTCATTTTATTCAACGTACAAGAAGCTGTACAGAAAAAAACCGATGTGCCACATAAGCCAGTAAGGCTCGCTGTTTTTAGCCGATAAAATCCAACTGCCCACACACTTACACTACACTTCCTTTACGGCAGTGCTTCCCACACTTTTTCCTTCATTACCCGAAACAGCTTAACAGAAAGTCCTTTCTACCCAAAACCGCTTATCAGAAAGTCCTTTTTACCCAAAATCGCTTATCAGAAAGTCCTTTTAACCAAAACCGCTTATCAGAAAGTCCTTTTTACCCAAAACTGCTTATCAGAAAGTATTTTCTACGCAAAACCGCTTATCATAAAGTCCTTTTAACCAAAACCGCTTATCAGAAAGTCCTTTTTACCCAAAACTGCTTATCAGAAAGTATTTTCTACGCAAAACCGCTTATCAGAAAGTCCTTTTTACCCAAAACTGCTTATCAGAAAGTATTTTCTTACGCAAAACCGCTTATCAGGAAGTTATTTTTACCCAAAACCGCTTATCAGAAAGTCCTTTTTACCCAAAATCGCTTATCAGAAAGTCCTTTTTACCCAAAATCGCTTATCAGAAAGTCCTTTTTACCCAAACCCGCTTATCAGAAAGTCCTTTTTACCAAAACCGCTTATCAGAAAGTCCTTTTCACCCAAAACCGCTTATCAGAAAGTCCTTTTTACCCAAAACCGCTTATCAGGAAGTCCTTTTTACCCAAAACCGCTTATCAGGAAGTCCTTTTTACCCAAAACCGCTTATCAGAAAGTCCTTTTTACCCAAAAACCGCTTATCAGAAAGTCCTATTTACCCAAAACCGCTTATCAGAAAGTCTTTTTACCCAAAACCACTTATCAGAAAGTTATTTTTACCCACAACCGCTTATCAGAAAGTCCTTTTTACACAAAACCGCTTATCAGAAAGTCCTTTTTACCCAAAACCACTTATCAGAAAGTCATTTTTATCCAAAACCGCTTATCAGAAAGTCCTTTTTACCCAAAACCGCTTATCAGAAAGTCCATTCTACCCAAAACCGCTTATCAGAAAGTCCTTTTTACCCAAAACCGCTTATCAGAAAGTCATTTTTACCCAAAACCGCTTATCACAAAGTCCTTTTTACCAAATGTAGGTAAAACACTAACTGCACAGAAAACGTATTTGACAAGTGAAGAGAGATCGGTAAAAAATAGGAAGCAAATATTATGTTTGATGCAATGTCTTTATTTTAAACATCTCTAAACATTTTAGCAGCCACAAACATTATGTTTGATGCAATGTCTTTATTTTAAACATCTCTAAACATTTTAGCAGCCACAAACATTATGTTTGATGCAATGTCTTTATTCTAAACATCTCTAAACATTCAGCAGCCACAAACAATTCAGTAACTATTCACCACGCACATTTCATCACCCAGGTCCCAGCCAGTCAGTATAATGCCACTGTTAGACTGTTTTAGAGTATCTGTGCACACTGACTGGTCGCTTTCTTCAGAGCACTTCTTCTTCTACGCTTTTACAGTAAATTTTAATGTGTATTCAGAGGTGTGTCTTTACCCAAAGAAAAACCACTTTTACCCAATTTTGTGTAATTTACCCAGGTTTGGGGAGCACTGCTTTACGGGGATTCGAGGTTTGCACAGCGGTGTAATCGAGAATTCCGGTCTTCAGGGATCTGACTCTGCGTCACGGGGTATGTGGTTTCTCGAAGATTCGAAGGAATATTTCGCCTATAACTTGAAGTGTTCACGATACGAAAGACACGTTCTTCCGAAACGTCGGAACAAATTATCCAGCGACGCAATTGCATCTCCGAAAACCAGAATTCATAGCGACGTCACTGCCACATTTACTTTTAAGACAGTCCGAATCCTTGAAATTTAACTCGTGTTAACCTTCTCTAGTCGAATTCCAGAGGCGTCCTTTTCGAATCTCGGAGGTTCCATTGACTGCCCTAAGATAGTTCGTGGTTTCTCTCAGTTCCAGCAGACTAACAGCGGGATATAATCTTAATTAGGCGAGGGATGTACGAAACAATTAACTCTATAAGGCCGTGAAGATAGTGTACGAGTATGTGTCACTGATATAATTTTCTTTTTTGGACTTTGTTCATAGTCGAATTTTTTATTAAGCACGACGTTTCGGAAGCCGTCTCTGCTTACATCTTCAGGCAAATACGATGGACGAAGAACAAAAATGAATATTGTGTAATTAATTACTGTATCCACTATCATCTGGTTGGATTCATAAAACCACAGTCAAAAAAAAAAATGTTCTCACCACAATCTATCCGAAGAGTACCACCAGATGTTTCTATACATGGGTAAAACAGACGGAGCGTGAAAGTGCCCACTCAACCCAATTCGGAAGCCAATAACTCGTAGAGCAACTTATATAATACGCTGTTTACTGAATCGTAAGGTAACATGCGTGAAGATTGTTCCATCTACTACCGAGATTAAAATGCGTGGATATATGCCTCTACTACAACATACACCGCGCAGTGGAGCTAAGCTCTTTAAAGCACAAGTGCTTAGTACGTGTACCATCTGCTTTAACATTCAAACACGCTGCGAACTTACCCACACAGCGTATTTATATGTTTTGTACAATTCATAAAATAAACAACATATTCTTCATGTAGCTTCATGGAGGCTCAGTGTGCTTCGTGTGACGTAGGAACTAATTTTTTCACTTTAATTAAGATTAATTTCAAGTATAGCCTTTAAATTGATGTGCCACTAAATTTAACGTACGATATTCTGGGTTGTGTTCTGTATCGAACTCAGAACAAACAGCGATTATTTAACCAAACAGCATTAACTGATTGGTTTGTATAACTGAGATGGAGTGTGTTTACTGCGCGGTACGGACTGTATTTATGTGTTTTGTGTGGATCTGAGAACAAACAGCGATTATTTCACTGTACAACATTAACTGACTGGTTTGTATAACTGAGACGGAGTGTGTTTACTGCGCGGTACGGACTGTATTTATGTGTTTTGTGTGGATCTCAGAACAAACAGCCATTATTTCACTGTACAGCATTAACTGTCTGGTTTGTATAACTGAGACGGAGTGTGTTTACTGCGCGGTACGGACTGTATTTATGTGTTTTGTGTGGATCTCAGAACAAACAGCGATTATTTCACTGTACAACATTAACTGACTGGTTTGTATAACTGAGACGGAGTGTGTTTACTGCGCGGTACGGACTGTATTTATGTGTTTTGTGTGGATCTCAGAACAAACAGCGATTATTTCACTGTACAACATTATATGACTGGTTTGTATAACTGAGACGGAGTGTGTTTACTGCGCGGGTACGGACTGTATTTATGTGTTTTGTGTGGATCTCAGAAGGAACAGCGATTATTTCACTGTACAACATTAACTGACTGGTTTGTATAACTGAGACGGAGTGTGTTTACTGCGCGGTACGGACTGTATTTATGTGTTTTGTGTGGATCTCAGAACAAACAGCCATTATTTCACTGTACAACATTAACTGACTGGTTTGTATAACTGAGACGGAGTGTGTTTACTGCGCGGTACGGACTGTATTTATGTGTTTTGTGTGGATCTCAGAACAAACAGCCATTATTTCACTGTACAACATTAACTGACTGGTTTGTATAACTGAGACGGAGTGTGTTTACTGCGCGGTACGGACTGTATTTATGTGTTTTGTGTGGATCTCAGAACAAACAGCGATTATTTCACTGTACAACATTAACTGACTGGTTTGTATAATTGAGACGGAGTGTGCTTACTGCGCGGTACGGACTGTATTTATGTGTTTTGTGTGGATCTCAGAACAAACAGCGATTATTTCACTGTACAACATTAACTGACTGGTTTGTATAACTGAGACGGAGTGTGTTTACTGCGCGGTACGGACTGTATTTATGTGTTTTGTGTGGATCTCAGAACAAACAGCGATTATTTCACTGTACAACATTAACTGACTGGTTTGTATAACTGAGACGGAATGTGTTTACTGCGCGGTACGGACTGTATTTATGTGTTTTGTGTGGATCTCAGAACAAACAGCGATTATTTCACTGTACAACATTAACTGACTGGTTTGTATAACTGAGACGGAGTGTGTTTACTGCGCGGTACGGACTGTATTTATGTGTTTTGTGTGGATCTCAGAACAAACAGCGATTATTTCACTGTACAACATTAACTGATTGGTTTGTATAACTGAGACGGAGTGTGTTTACTGCGCGGGTCGGACTGTATTTATGTGTTTTGTGTGGATCTGAGAACAAACAGCGATTATTTCACTGTACAACATTAACTGACTGGTTTGTAAACTGAGACGGAGTGTGTTTACTGCGCGGTACGGACTGTATTTATGTGTTTTGTGTGGATCTCAGAACAAACAGCGATTATTTCACTGTACAGCATTAACTGACTGGTTTGTGTAACTGAGACGGAGTGTGTTTACTGCGCGGTACGGACTGTATTTATGTGTTTTGTGTGGATCTCAGAACAAACAGCGATTATTTCACTGTACAACATTAAGTGATTGGTTTGTATAACTGAGACGGAGTGTGTTTACTGCGCGGTACGGACTGTATTTATGTGTTTTGTGTGGATCTCAGAACAAACAGCGATTATTTCACTGTACAACATTAACTGATTGGTTTGTATAACTGAGACGGAGTGTGTTTACTGCGCGGTACGGACTGTATTTATGTGTTTTGTGTGGATCTGAGATCAAACAGCGATTATTTCACTGTACAACATTAACTGATTGGTTTGTATAACTGAGATGGAGTGTGTTTACTGCGCGGTACGGACTGTATTTATGTGTTTTGTGTGGATCTGAGAACAAACAGCGATTATTTCACTGCACAACATTAACTGACTGGTTTGTATAACTGAGACGGAGTGTGTTTACTGCGCGGTACGGACTGTATTTATGTGTTTTGTGTGGATCTCAGAACAAACAGCGATTATTTCACTGTACAACATTAACTGATTGGTTTGTATAACTGAGACGGAGTGTGTTTACTGCGCGTTACGGACTGTATTTATGTGTTTTTGTGTGGATCTGAGAACAAACAGCGATTATTTCACTGTACAACATTAACTGACTGGTTTGTGTAACTGAGACGGAGTGTGTTTACTGCGCGGTACGGACTGTATTTATGTTTTTTGTGTGGATCTCAGAACAAACAGCGATTATTTCACTGTACAGCATTAACTGACTGGTTTGTGTAACTGAGACGGAGTGTGTTTACTGCGCGGTACGGACTGTATTTATGTGTTTTGTGTGGATCTCAGAACAAACAGCGATTATTTCACTGTACAGCATTAACTGACTGGTTTGTGTAACTGAGACGGAGTGTGTTTACTGCGCGGTACGGACTGTATTTATGTGTTTTGTGTGGATCTCAGAACAAACAGCGATTATTTCACTGTACAGCATTAACTGACTGGTTTGTGTAACTGAAACGGAGTGTGTTTACTGCGCGGTACGGACTGTATTTATGTGTTTTGTGTGGATCTCAGAACAAACAGCGATTATTTCACTGTACAGCATTAACTGACTGGTTTGTGTAACTGAGACGGAGTGTGTTTACTGCGCGGTACGGACTGTATTTATGTGTTTTGTGTGGATCTCAGAACAAACAGCGATTATTTCACTGTACAGCATTAACTGACTGGTTTGTGTAACTGAGACGGATTGTGTTTACTGCGCGGTACGGACTGTATTTATGTGTTTTGTGTGGATCTCAGAACAAACAGCGATTATTTCACTGTACAGCATTAGCTGACTGGTTTGTTATAACTGAGACGGAGTGTGTTTACTGCGCGGTACGGACTGTATTTATGTGTTTTGTGTGGATCTCAGAACAAACAGCGATTATTTCACTGTACAGCATTAACTGACTGGTTTGTGTAACTGAGACGGAGTGTGTTTACTGCGCGGTACGGACTGTATTTATGTGTTTTGTGTGGATCTCAGAACAAACAGCGATTATTTCACTGTACAGCATTAACTGACTGGTTTGTGTAACTGAGACGGAGTGTGTTTACTGCGCGGTACGGACTGTATTTATGTGTTTTGTGTGGATCTCAGAACAAACAGCGATTATTTCACTGTACAGCATTAACTGACTGGTTTGTATAACTGAGACGGAATGTGTTTACTGCTAGGTATGAGTTGAATCTTTACCTATAATTCAGGTGAAATTTAGTATTTACAGGCTTCAGGGTGTTATGTAAAGGAAACATATTTTATGAGAACTTGTGAAGTTTATTTGCACACAATGTGTATGACAGACTGACGTACAAACTTTATGATACTTTGATTTATATGTTGTAAGATTTCTTTGAAAGTCTTGGAATGCCAACTGCTGCTAACGTCATTTGGCCACATGAGGACGGTTTGCCCATTTATATATCTGGAGCGACATGTGTTTCGAGTGGCTGTAAAAACTTGAATTGCTGCTAAACTTTCTTGTACCACTTGGCAGTTTCTAAGTGTTAGCTATTATCAATGTACGATAAGAAGAAACAAGATTGTAAATGGCGTATACTTCTTGACGCAGGAGACAGATTCTACCCAAAAGTCATTTATTTTCAAAATGTCACACGCTTTCGCAGCACACGTGTAAATGGAAACTTATTTACGGCAATAGGGAAGAGTAGGAAATACACTGCGTCGATTTTCATGGAAACAATAAATTCAAAGCCAATTATATGCACATATTATACGGAAGTTTACCCTACTCGGATACTAGATGTGGAAAGTGCAGGTAAAAATTCATTTGCACTTTTCAGTAAAGTGGATCATTCATAGACACCCTTTTCATAAAATTCACTATCACTGAATACATTTATATGGGCACCCCGTTTACCGAAACTCATCCAGAGTGACCAAAAAATGTGTTAAAGTGGGGAAAAAATTATTCAGAACCTAAGCAAAGTATGACCACTACTGCGTCAATTTTCGCGAATTTCAATACTTGTTCGACAAGTTTTATGTAAAAACTCCAAAATGAATTTTAAGAAAACCCAAGAAAAAACTGTTTAGTTGTTGGTACCAGATCACAAACAGAAGAACGGACGGATTAGTTGTTGGTACCAGATCACAAACAGAAGAACGGACGGATTAGTTGTTGGTACCAGATCACAAACAGAAGAACGACGGATTAGTTGTTGGTACCAGATCACAAACAGAAAACGGACGGATTAGTTATTGGTACCAATCAATAACAGAAGAACGGACGGATTAGTTGTTGGTACCAGATCAATAACAGAAGAACGGACGGATTAGTTGTTGGTACCAGTCAATAACAGAAGAACGGACGGATTAGTTGTTGGTACCAGATCACAAACCTAAGTTCGGACAGATTAGTTGTTGGTACCAGATCACAAACAGAAGAACGGAGGATTAGTTGTTGGTACCAGATCACAAACAGAAGAACGGACGGATTAGTTGTTGGTACCAGATCACAAACAGAAGAACGGACGGATTAGTTGTTGGTACCAGATCACAAACCTAAGTTCGGACAGATTAGTTGTTGGTACCAGACCACAAACCTAAGTTCGGACAGATTAGTTGTTGGTACCAGATCACAAACCTAAGTTCGGACAGATTAGTTGTTGGTACCAGATCACAAACCTAAGTTCGGACAGATTAGTTGTTGGTACCAGATCACAAACTAAGTTCGGACAGATTAGTTGTTGGTACCAGATCACAAACCTAAGTTCGGACAGATTAGTTGTTGGTACCAGATCACAAACCTAAGTTCGGACAGATTAGTTGTTGGTACCAGATCACAAACAGAAGAACGGACGGATTAGTTGTTGGTACCAGATCACAAACCTAAGTTCGGACGGATTAGTTGTTGTTACCAGATCACAAACCTAAGTTCGGACAGATTAGTTGTTGGTACCAGATCACAAACAGAAGAACGGACGGATTATTTGTTGGTACCAGATCACAAACCTAAGTTCGGACAGATTATTTGTTGGTACCAGATCACAAACCTAAGTTCGGACAGGATTAGTTGTTGGTACCAGATCACAAACAGAAGAACGGACGGATTAGTTGTTGGTACCAGATCACAAACCTAAGTTCGGACGGATTAGTTGTTGTTACCAGATCACAAACCTAAGTTCGGACGGATTAGTTGTTGGTACCAGATCACAAACAGAAGAACGGACGGATTAGTTGTTGGTACCAGTTCACAAACTAAGTTCGGACGGATTAGTTGTTGGTACCAGATCACAAACCTAAGTTCGGACGGATTAGTTGTTGGTACCAGATCACAAACTAAGAACGGACGGATTAGTTGTTGGTACCAGATCACAAACCTAAGTTCGGACGGATTAGTTGTTGGGTTACCAGATCACAAACCTAAGTTCGGACGGATTAGTTGTTGGTACCAGATCACAAACCTAAGTTCGGACAGATTAGTTGTTGGTACCAGATCACAAACCTAAGTTCGGACAGATTAGTTGTTGGTACCAGACACAAACCTAAGTTCGGACAGATTAGTTGTTGGTACCAGATCACAAACCTAAGTTCGGACAGATTAGTTGTTGGTACCAGATCACAAACCTAAGTTCGGACGATTAGTTGTGGTACCAGATCACAAACCTAAGTTCGGACGGATTATTGTTGGTACAGATCACAAAGAAGAACGGACGGAATTGTCTATAGATAAATTTTTACGTCGTAAAGAACACCTGTAATGCAAGGAATTAGGGAAGAAACGGGAGGCAGGAAGAAAGAGCAAAACGAAAGAGACAGGCCATGAAATCGAAGAATTTTAGAAGAAAACACCGAGGGAAAAAAAGGGAATAAAAGAAATTAAAACGAAACAAAAAACAAATATTGAATAATAGTTACTCTGGACATCGTAACGCGTTTATACGACTAAGAGCATGAAGAGACAAAATCATGTCTTGTTGCTGTCAGAATTGAGAATTATCATGGACAGATATTGATCCAGTTATCACGTTTTAAAGCAATATTTATTTAGTTTAGATTATTCTTTTCCTGTCCGATGTGCAAGACGAAGGAACATATGGCAATAATCTTTATTATAATGTCAGAATGTAAATTTTCGGAATTTCATAGACGTTTGAAATTTTAACAAACATTGCTTGAGCATGTTTGCTGTTTCGGATCTCTGTTATGTGGGCAGTGAGAAAGTAAGAATCCAGCAGGCTACGAAATGCTTCTGCTGAAAGTAAAGTGTACACATCTTTCAGATTCCATTTCAAATAGCCCTCAAAGAATGCAGAGCCGTTCTGCGGGTTCTATCTAGAACAAAAGCGACACTAAAGACAAAAAACAAAGCACTATGTACATCGTACTCCCGTTACAGGTTTTCGTATAATGGTTCAGACTCAAATAATCTGTTGCCAGAATTGCCTTGAACATTACGGACATTAACTTAACTCTTTAAAGGCTGAGATTAAAGTGAATTATATATAAATATTCAGTCCGTACCGCGCAGTAAACACACTCCGTCTCAGTTATACAAACCAGTCAGTTAATGTTGTACAGTGAAATAATCGCTGTTTGTTCTGAGATCCACACAAAACACATAAATACAGTCCGTACCGCGCAGTAAACACACTCCGTCTCAGTTATACAAACCAGTCAGTTAATGTTGTACAGTGAAATAATCGCTGTTTGTTCTTAGATCCACACAAAACACATAAATACAGTCCGTACCGCGCAGTAAACACACTCCGTCTCAGTTATACAAACCAGTCAGTTAATGCTGTACAGTGAAATAATCGCTGTTTGTTCTGAGATCCACACAAAACACATAAATACAGTCCGTACCGCGCAGTAAACACACTCCGTCTCAGTTATACAAACCAGTCAGTTAATGTGTACAGTGAATAATCGCTGTTGTTCTGAGATCCACACAAAACACATAATACAGTCCGTACCGCGCAGTAAACACACTCCTTCTCAGTTATACAAACCAGTCAGTTAATGTTGTACAGTGAAATAATCGCTGTTTGTTCTGAGATCCACACAAAACACATAAATACAGTCCGTACCGCGCAGTAAACACACTCCGTCTCAGTTATACAAACCAGTCAGTTAATGCTGTACAGTGAAATAATCGCTGTTTGTTCTGAGATCCACACAAAACACATAAATACAGTCCGTACCGCGCAGTAAACACACTCCGTCTCAGTTATACAAACCAGTCAGTTAATGCTGTACAGTGAAATAATCGCTGTTTGTTCTGAGATCCACACAAAACACATAAATACAGTCCGTACCGCACAGTAAACACACTCCGTCTCAGTTATACAAACCAGTCAGTTAATGCTGTACAGTGAAATAATCGCTGTTTGTTCTGAGATCCACACAAAACACATAAATACAGTCCGTACGCGCAGTAAACACACTCCGTCCACGTTATACAAACCAGTCAGTTAATGCTGTACAGTGAAATAATCGCTGTTTGTTCTGAGATCCACACAAAACACATAAATACAGTCCGTACCGCACAGTAAACACACTCCGTCTCAGTTATACAAACCAGTCAGTTAATGCTGTACAGTGAAATAATCGCTGTTTGTTCTGAGATCCACACAAAGCACATAAATACAGTCCGTACCGCGCAGTAAACACACTCCGTCTCAGTTATACAAACCAGTCAGTTAATGCTGTACAGTGAAATAATCGCTGTTTGTTCTGAGATCCACACAAAACACATAAATACAGTCCGTACCGCGCAGTAAACACACTCCGTCTCAGTTATAAAAACAGTCAGTTAATGCTGTACAGTGAAATAATCGCTGTTTGTTCTGAGATCCACACAAAACACATAAATACAGTCCGTACCGCGCAGTAAACACACTCCGTCTCAGTTATACAAACCAGTCAGTTAATGCTGTACAGTAACAGCAGGCACTTTGACAAACTGATTCTTTTGACTGCCTGGTCCGATTTGCTTTTGAGATGTGATATCGTGGTGTCTGGTAGAAATTTTCCAAAGTTTTCGAGAAATCTGCTACCTATACCTTCAGAGTAATTGACGTGATGGCGCCATATGTTCCACCGGAAAGCTTATAAACTTCTACCAGACTACACGACGTATTACTATAGAAGTCTTCATTGTTATTGGGAACTAATTGGTTTCTTGTCTTCGTCCATCGTTCGGAAATCTGAAATAATTACATAAAACGACGTTTCGGGAACTGGATCTGCTTTCGTCCTCAATGTTACATACCATCGTCAGAACCTTTTTAGAATTTATCATTATTCTTATGTAAAGAAGTATGTTTGTAACCTAATATTTCCTCACCTAGCCTTTTCTAAAATAGTCTAACGCGTCTAAAGAAGTCATATGAACAAAACTATCTCTCAGAATGCGATGGATGTGCCCTAACGTTTCACAAATACTTGCTTAAGTCATTACTGTAAATTAATAGCTGCTCCGATACATGCAAAACAAATTTCTCTGAGAAATCGGTAAAAATTTCCCAGACAATGTCGTGATGCCCTATGAGCGGTTATTTTCGTAGCCAAAGATATGAGGCCTTCTAAGGTCGAAAATGGTTAAAGGACTTGCAGAGGAAACACGAAATTCATGCAGAATATTATTCGCAAATCCAAGTAAATTAGACAACTTGGAAGATCTAGACAGACGGTAGAATAGAATAAAAAAAAATTAACGTTAAAATACTCGATACTTTACTCAATTGGAGGAGGGTCCAATGGAGGACCTTTGTTGAAAGGAAAATACAACTTCGCTTTGTAGAACCGACTTCACTAATTAAGGTTCTATGGTCACAAAATTTAATGAGAAATTTTTATATCTTTAAACGTAGCTCAAATTTTCTACTGAATTATCATCGCTTTCTTCTTACGAGTCTAAAAATCCCTTCGCTGTAAATATAGGGTTCTCGTTTAAAATTATAGACACCCTGTACGTACTTATTATAACAACATGTATTACCATCAACTCATACACAATATTCAGGTACAATGTAAAAAACTTTATAAACCTCCAGACATGTTTCGATGTTAACATCACACCATCCTCAAGGCAGAAAAACAGAACACTTAAAAATATATTTAAAAATAAACAAGCCTAGTTGGTTTGGAATTAGTTATAGAATGTGTTGTTAAAAAGTCCACATGACGACTTATGTTAAAATTATACAAAAATTGCTGATGTGTTGTAAATTATTTTGTAAAATATGACAAGAAATGTAGTGTGTCGCTGAATAGTTTACAACACATCAGCAATTTTTGTATAAGTTTTTTACATCAGGTGTCATGTGGACTTTTAAAAACACCTTTTGTAACGAACTCGTAACCAACTCGGCTTGTGTGTTTTTAAGTGTTCTGTGTGTCTCCCCTGATGATGGTGTGATGTTACATCGAAAAATGTCGCGAGTTCTATAGAGTTTGTTACATTTCACTTCGATATTGTGTACGAGTTGGTGGTAATACGTGTGTTACAGGGTTATCGTGTTCGCAATCATTCACGAACAGCCATTTCCACTTCCTCATTATAGAGGAATCGGCTACCTACCAAGCCTAGCATCAATATTCTAAAGAACTGTGTTGAAAAATATCGATATTTTAGTACACTGAATTATCAACATTTAACATAACGACTTATTTAATTTTTATGTCCTAAGAAGCAGCCTTCGTATGTGTGCAAGACTAATATTATGGATTCAAGTACACCCTGTAACATACAGAGAGGCAGTCTTTGCAGGCACGCCCCGGAAACAAGGCGACGAGGGGCTTTATTCAAGAGATGAACTGGTAGTATAATGCGCAGGAGCAAGTCTGTTAATAATACAGCAGGCCAAGTTGTTTCGCTCGCTTCTATTATGTGGCATTGCTGGAGGACTCTCAGGGCCAGCGGATATGTACAGTAGATTAAGTATGGCACTGACAGATGTACAATTGATCCATTGGGAAGGTGGCATTCAGCGTACAAATTTATGCAAACTGACATTGTCATATGCCACCAAGCACTATTCTGTCTAAATTGTACCATTAATGACGTTATATGCATACAAAATAAACGCCAGTCGTAGTCAAGTGTGAATTACAAATCGAAAGGTAAGCAAAAGAACTATTGGTTTTAATTAACTGATTTGCGGTCCAGTTTGGAGGACTGTTGCTTCGTCCTGGGTTCAAACCTGAGCTTGAATGTCGGCTATTCTGAGGGCATTTCTTGAGCTTTTCTCAGCTCCTGAGTAGAAATACGAAGATATAACCTCAAGTCAGGCCACGACCACTAACTTGGTCATGCGTTACAATTCATTATTAAATAATGACCCTATCACTAGGCTCTACATTTTGAAATAATCACTAAGTTACTGAATAACCCTAATCGGGCCAATGTCGACTTAAACTCGACAACGTCATTTGTCGTGCCAGGTCTTATGTCGAGCTCGAATCGACATGTTACTACAGTGTTTTATGTTGCCTTTGCCACGCTACAGGAACCTAATGGCTGATATTGGACTTCGAAGATTAGAGATTTTCTGAATAATTTGTTTGGACCAGATTGTTGGTAGTCGCGTTGATAATTTAGACTGCAACGGGTTAAACCGTGCACATGTACACAAATAAATAAATAAATACGATTTGTGAAACACAACTGAAGACATTTTTTCTGCCGTACAATTTTCTGAATGACGGGAAGAATAGGAGAAGACGTAAGCAGCTACTGGATGACGTTAAGGAAAAGAGAAGATACTGTAAATTGAAAAAAGAAGCACTAGATCTCACCCTATGGAGAACTCGCTTTGGAAGAG
The DNA here is from genome assembly GCA_021186555.1 of Reticulitermes speratus. Taxonomy (NCBI): domain Eukaryota; kingdom Metazoa; phylum Arthropoda; class Insecta; order Blattodea; family Rhinotermitidae; genus Reticulitermes; species Reticulitermes speratus. The sequence continues at coordinate 41,778,414 of JAJKFL010000014.1, read as the reverse complement.
GCTACGGACCTGTCGTAAGACAGACTGCAGAATGAATAAATTTTCTGCTATGTTCCCCAATATATCATTTCTGCCGTAAAATTTTCTGCTATGTTCCCCAATATATCATTTCTGCCGTACAATTTTCTGCTACGTTCCCCAATATATCATTTCTGCAGTACAATTTTCTGCTACGTTCCCCAATATAAAATTTCTGCCGTAAAATTTTCTGCTATGTTCACCAATATATCATTTCTGCCGTACAATTTTCTGCTATGTTCCCCAATATATTATTTCTGCCGTATAATTTTCTGCTACGTTCCCCAATATATCATTTCTGCCGTAAAATTTTCTGCTACGTTCCCCAATATATCATTTCTGCCGTACAATTTTCTGCTACATTCCCCAATATATCATTTCTGCAGTAAAATTTTCTGCTACGTTCCCCAATATAACATTTCTGCCGTAAAATTTTCTGCTATGTTCACCAATACATCATTTCTGCCGTATAATTTTCTACTATGTTCCCCAATATATCATTTCTGCAGTACAATTTTCTGCTATGTTCCCCAATATATTATTTCTGCCGTACAATTTTCTGCTACGTTCCCCAATATAACATTTCTGCCGTACAATTTTCTGCTATGTTCCCCAATATATCATTTCTGCCGTACAATTTTCTGCTACGTTCCCCAATATATCATTTCTGCCGTACAATTTTCTGCTATGTTCCCCATTATATCTTTTCAGCCTTACAATTTTCTGCTATGTTCCCCAATATATCATTTCTGCCGTACAATTTTCTGCTATGTTCCCCAATACATCATTTCTGCAGTAAAATTTTCTGCTACGTTCCCCAATATATCATTTCTGCCGTACAATTTTCTGCTACGTTCCCCAAGATATCATTTCTGCAGTACAATTTTCTGCTACGTTTCCCAATATATCATTTCTGCCGTACAATTTTCTGCTACGTTCCCCAATATATCATTTCTGCCGTACAATTTTCTGCTACGTTCCCCAATATATCATTTCTGCCGTACACTTTTCTGCTACTTTTCCCAATATATCATTTCTGCCGTACAATTTTCTGCTACTTTCCCCAATATATCATTTCTGCAGTAAAAGGTTCTGCTATGTTTCCCAATATACCATTTCTGCCGTACAATTTTCTGCTACGTTCCTCAATATATCATTTCTGCCGTACAATTTTCTGCTACGTTCCCCAATATATCA